>CM075974.1:14006043-14044544 GCA_038048745.1 Coluber constrictor foxii
AGTTTCTTTAGTTGGCTCCATAGGTTTTCAATTGGGCGAAGAAGGTCTGGGCTATTCCCAGGCCATTCCAGCAAGTGGAATAGGATTATCTTGAAACTCCAAAAAGAAAAGAAAAAAAGCAGTGGTATTAGCCATCAAACCTCAAAAATACATTTTTCCCAAAAAGTTTCCACAATTTTGGCCGTTCGTGTATAAACAATCCTTCCCCATCGTCCAAACACTGCTGTTCGGGCACTTGAAGAAGGCTCTCGTGTCACCCTGGAGGTCAAGTTGAAACTTCAAGGATTGCAAATTAAAAATTGGGGAGGGGGGGGATCTTCTTGAGGCTAAGAACTGTCAATCAGCAGAATGGACGACGGCCCAAAGCGGGACAAGAAGCAACGGATGGACACTCATCAAGGAGAGAAGGAACCTAGAGCTAAGGAGGGATTTATTGATAGTGCGGACAATTAATCCGTGGGAAACAACTTTCCTCCAGAGGTTGTGGGTGCGTCATCTCTGGAGGTTTTTAAGAAAAGGTTGGTCAGAAAAGGTCTGGAATGATAGAAGGTCTAGGTTGGAGAAGAAGACTTCCAAGATCCCTTCCGACTTTGGTTTCCTGTTCTGCTCTGCTGCAGGAGTTTCCTTCTTCTTCTTCTTCACTTTTTGGGTTTTTTCCCCCCAAACAAAGACCTAGGGACGATGTAGTGAACCCTACACTGGGCATGGGGCTGGACTCGATGACCTCTCCAACTCAGCCGAACATCTGTCCTTTTTTTTTCTTTTCCTCCAGACCCTCGCACACCGCTGGATCCCTTCCAGCCCGGGAGGAGAAAACGGTGGAGAATCTGCTTGCCCAGGGCTCCTTAATTTCACCCTGTAGAATCGGATGTGCTGACATGTTCTTCTCTAGCGGGGTAAATGGCCGGGAAATCAAAACACAAGGAGAAGGTAGGCAGCCGTAAGACGGGAGAAGGAACAAAGCGGGAAAATGTCTGAACCGAGGCCGTAGGAGCTCGGAGAGAGATTTTATAGGGTCGAAAAACCAGGTGCCATACAATACAAAATAAACACGGGCCTGTTATTTCAGTAAACTGAAGTCAGATGTTAAAACTTGGAGGGTTTTTTTTTCTCTCTCTCTCTCCCTCCACCCCCGGACCGCGCCGCCTGCCACATGCGAGAGGAGGGAAATGGTGTCAAATTGAGAAGGTGTCCCCTCTACCCCATTGATCAATGACAGTTGGATTTAGTGCTGAGACACACACACACACACACACTCCAAAATCCCAGCGGTTTAAACTTCGGGTTTTTGGAATTAAAAGCAAAAAAACAAAGCGAAAGAGTTTCGAGAGAGACAGGAAAGGATTTGAATGCAATTCAGTTTTGGTGGCCACGATGTTAAAAAGATCTTGAGACTCTAGAAAGAGTGCAGAGAAGAGCCACAAAGAGGATTATAGGGGACTGGAGGCTAAAACATATAAAGAACTGAATATGTCTAGTTTAATGAAAAGAAGGATCAAGGGAGACATGATAGCATCTTTCGATATCTCAGGGGCTGCCCCAAAGAAGAGGAAGTCAAGCTATTCTCCAAAGCACTTGAAAGCAGGACAAGAAGCAACGGATGGAAACTCATCAAGGAGAGAAGCAATTTAGAACTAAAGAGAAATTTCCTGACAGTTAGAACAATTAATCTGTGGAACTGCTTGCCACCAGAAGTTGTGAATGCTCCAACACTGGAAGGTTTAAGAAGAGGTTGGATAACCCTTTGTCTGAAGGGGTCTAGGGTTTCCTGCCTAAGCAGGGGGTTGGACTAGAAGACCTCCGAGGTCCCTTCTAACTCTGTTATTCTATTCTATTCAATAAGTAAGCAGTTGCTGCCGGGAAGTGTGCAGACAAGAATAAAGAAGATTACGTTAGACAGACGACTGTTCTGTGGCTCAGGGAGACGTTTGTTCCATTTTACGACTTTTCTTGCCACTGTCGTTAAGCGAGTCGCTGCCGCTGATAAGTTAAGCCACGCGGTTGTTAAATGAATGTGGCTTCCCTATCGACTTTGCTTGTTAGAAGGTTGCAACAGGAGATCGCGTCTCACACAGACACAAACACACACCCGGGACACAGCGACGGTCGTAAATAGGAACCCATTGCCAAGAGCCTGGATTTTGATCCCGTGAGTGTGGGGGATGCTGGAAAAGTCGTAACTGTGAAAAATGGCCGTAATTCACATTTTTTCCAGTGGCGTTGTAACTGGGAACGGTCATTAAAACAGCCATTTAGAGAGAGAGAGAGAGAGAAAAGGACAGCTTACTGTGGCCAGAGCTTTCCAATGAAAATTGCTCTTCGACTCATTTTATAGATTTTACTGAATGTCACTTGACTGGAGATGTTATACTCCTCATGGAAGAGAAGAGACTTAGGCAGATGGAGAAGAGATGGCAAGATTTCATCCACAAGAGCTGAAGCTGACTTGATGGCACTTTATTAACTTAAGTCAGTTCGTCACTTTGTAGGTAGGTAGGTAGGTAGGTAGGTAGGTAGGAAGGAAGGAAGGAAGGAAGGAAGGAAGGAAGGAAGGAAGGAAGGAAGGGGGAAAAGGAAAAGTGTGAGAAGGGAAAAAGGAAAATGAAGAGGAAAAGAGAGAGGGAGAAAGGAAGGAGAGGGAGGGAAGGAAGGAAAGAAGGAAGAAAAGAAGGAAGGAAGGAAGGAAGGAAGGAAGGAAGGAAGGAAGGAAGGAAGGAAGGAAGGGAAAAGTGTGAGAAGGAAAAAAGGAAAATGGAGAGGAAAAGAGAGAGGGAGAAAGGAAGGAGACAGAGGGAAGGAAGGAAAGAAGGAAAAAAGAAGGAAGGAAGGAAGGAAGGGGAAGTAAAAATGAGTGAGAAGAAAAAAAGAAAGGAAGAGAAAAAGAGGGAGGGAGAAAAGGAAGGGACAGGGAGGGAGGGAAGGAAAGAAAGAAAAAAGAAGGAAGGAAGGAAGGGGAAGTAAAAATGAGTGAGAAGAAAAAAAGAAAGGAAGAGGAAAAGAGAGAGGGAGAAAGGAAGGAGACAGAGGGAAGGAAGGAAAGAAGGAAGAAAGGAAGGAAGGGGAAGTAAAAATGAGTGAGAAGAAAAAAGAAAGGAAGAGGAAAAGAGGGAGGGAGGGAGGGAAGGAAGGAAAAATGAGTGAGAAGTAAGAAAAAAAGAAAGGAAAATGAAGGAGAGGGAGGGAGGGATACCCAATGCCAACAACTAGATAAATTTTGGAAGGAGCTGGTGGGCTCCATTGGATTAATATCCTGCAACTTTCCTTCCACAAGTCAACCACAGAATCCTTTCTCATAAAATATACAGAGTGGGGCTCACTGAGAAACAGGCTGATCTAAACTGATGTTGATGACATTGGGAAAATCTCCAAAGAACATTTAAAAGACCCGGCTGGCGGCCCTTAAAACAATTTGGTTTTCAATAGCCCTAACAGTTCCAAGAAAGGCATCATATTTAGCTTTTTATAGTTAAAAGAAAAGAAAAAAGAAAAAGTAGCAAAAAAAATAAATTTCATGTTTTCTTAATTGCTAAACCTGACATCTTTCAACGTTTCTATGCTGGGAGCGGTAAAAGTCAAGGCAAGTTAATATTCCGGGCTGTTTCTCTTTCGGCCTATTAAAAGGCATATTATGCAGTTCGAGCCGCGGAGAGCATCTGGCGTCGGGCACTGGAGGGGCTGGAGGAGAAGCTGCGAGGGGTTTGGGCTGACGGCAGGAGATGTTGTAAAAAGGAAGTGTGCCGAGGTCCAATTCCAGACGCTCGCTCTTGCTGAAGAGAAGGCTGGCTGCCCCCCCTTCCCACACACACCCCACCACCACCACCACCACCCCATCTGCCCAAAGCATCCGTGAATTATGGAGGGGCTTTGAGATGAAGTCACAGCCCTCCGTTCCAGATGTTTTGGTTGTCCTGAACGACGTTTGTAAATTGAAAAGATCGCGGAATCCTCCTATTCAATCACTGAACGATAGATAGATAGATAGATAGATAGATAGATAGATAGATAGATAGATAGATAGATAGATAGATAGATAGATAGATAGATAGATAGATAGATCTTGTTGTATAGATAGTGTTGTACCTTATGATTCTTGACGAATGTATCTTTTTTTTTATGTACACTGAGAGCATATGCACCAAAGACAAATTCCTTGTGAGTCCAATCACACTTGGCCAATTAAAGAATTCTATTCTATTCTATTCTATTCTATTCTATTCTATTCTATTCTATCTATTCTATTCTATTCTATTCTATTCTATTCTATTCTATTCTATTCTATTCTATTCTATTCTATTCTATTCTATTCTATTATGTAGGTAGGTAAATAGATGAGAGAGAGAGGGAGAAAAGATAGATAGATAGATAGATAGATAGATAGATAGATAGATAGATAGATAGATAGATAGATAGATAGATAGATAGATGAGGGAGAAATGAGAGAGAGAGAGGAGAGAGAGAGAGAGAGAGAGAGAGAGATGAGAGAGAGGGAGAAATGATAGATAGATAGATAGATAGATAGATAGATAGATAGATAGATAGATAGATAGATAGATAGATAGATAGATAAGAGAGGGAGAAATGATAGATAGATAGATGATAGATAGATAGATAGATGATAGATAGATAGATAGATAGATAGATAGATAGATAGATAGATAGATAGATAGATAGATAGATAGATAAGAGAGGGAGAAATGATAGATGATAGATAGATTAGATAGATAGATAGATAGATAGATAGATAGATAGATAGATAGATAGATGATAGATAGATAGATAGATAGATAGATAGATAGATAGATAGATAGATAGATTGATTGATTGATTGATGATAGATAGAACATAGATAGAAGATAGATAGAAGATAGATAGATAGATGAGAGAGAGGTGAGAGAGTGAGAGAGAGAGAAACAGAGAGGGAGGTTCTCTGTAGCAGGAAGTCTGGATAAAATACAGAGCCTCCCCATTAGAACCAGTGTGGCGTAGCGATTAACATCCTGGGCTCAAAACTTCAAGAGTTTTGAGCAAAACTGGCTGGTGACTTTGAGCCAGTCGCTTTCGCTCAGCCCTAGGAAGCGGGCAATGGCAAACCATTTCCGAAAAACCTCCACAAGGAAACTGCAGGGACACACTGACGCCCGAGCGCAACAAGAGGCCCTCAAGCGAAGCCTAGATAAGAATCGGCCAGCGATGCTTCAATTCGCAAGGCGAGGACAACCTGTACAGGAATGCGACCCATTCAAAGTCACAATGGCACTGGGAAAAAGGGGACTTATGACTGTTTTCCACACTTAACGACCGTTGCGGCAAACCCATGGTCACAAGATCAAAATTCAGTCAATTGGCCACTGACTCGTATTTATGACGGTCGCTGTGTGTTCCTCCCCCCGGGGGTCACACGAATCCCCTTTTGCAACCTTCCAACCAGCCACAACCCTGTTACTGACTGAACCACTGCAGTGACTCGCTTAACAACTGGGGCAAAGGAAGGGGCAAAACTCACCGAGCAGCTGTCTTGCTTAGCCATGGATCTTTTAAGCTCAGCGGTGAACATAAGACAAGGTCGGTCTGTCTGTCTGTACCAAGCAGCGGGTGAGATTGGATGACCTCGGGGGGTTCCCTCCCCATTCTAGCATCCCCAACCCTGGAACGAGGGGACTGAAGAGGGTTGATTCCAGAAGAAAGAATTTCCAAGAAAGAAATTATTTCATTGCATTTCACCCCGCCGGAACAGTTTCTGCTCGATCAAAATTATATTTATAATCTCAGGATACCAAAGGACCCGGCTTGGATAATAAACACGAATCCCCTCCAGTATAATCAGGAGGAGAGAATCCCAGCATTCAAAAAAAAAACCTCTAGAAACTTGAACTGTCTTCTGGACAAGATCCAATCCAAATAATACAGGACAAATTGTTGGTAATTCCCCACCACGGAGGAGAAAAGGAAGGAGGCTGAAACTCGGAGAAGAAACTATCTCGGTGGGGCAAAGTAGATTTTCACATGAGGTTTAGCTGGCTCTTGACCTCATGGGCCTTCTCAAAATTAGGCCTATTAACTGGAGGTCTTTGGGGGGGGGGGGTCCTTTAAGACTCTTTTGGAAAGAATTAAAAACAAGGCCTTAAGATACCCTTGATCTTAGCCAAAAGGCCGAGAAACGTTTTTAAGAACTCTTCGTTGATACCGTTCTGCCCTGTTCATTTTAAATTACTGGATGACGATGCTCAGTGGTCTTTATTAGCATCGTTAGGTGGTTATTGTTTGTTCCTTTAAACGACGGGTTTCCAAACTTGGCGATGTTAAGAGTTGTGGACTTCAACCCCCAGAATTCCCAGAATAGAATAGAATAGAATAGAATAGAATAGAATAGAATAGAATAGAATAGAATAGAATAGAATAGAATAGAATAGAATAATAAAATATAGAATTAGAATAGAACAGAACCAGAATAGCAATAGCAATAGAAGAGGAAGAGGAAGAGGAAGAGGAGAGGAATTAAAGAAGAGAAGAGGAATTAAAAAAGAAGAGAAGGGAGGAGAATTGAATATAGAATAAAATATGGAAGAGGAATTAAGAGAGAATAGAATAGAATATAGAATAAAATATAGAAGAGAAGAGGAATTAAAGACGAGAAGAGGAATTAGAGAAGAAGAGGAATTAAAGAAGAGAAGAGGAATTAAAAAAGAGAAGAGGAGAGAGAAGAGAGGATAATTGAATATAGAATAAAACAGAAGAGAAGAGAAGAGAAGAGGAATTAAGAAAAGAGAAGAGGAGAGAGGATAATTGAATATAGAATAAAATAGAGAAGAGAAGAGAAAGAAGAGAAGAGAAGAGAAGAGAAGAGAAGAGAAGAGAAGAGAAGAGAGAGAAGAGAAGAGAAGAGAAGAGAAGAGGAATTAAAGAAGAGAATTAAAAAAGAGAAGAGAAGAGAAGAGAAGAGGAATTAAGAAAAGAGAAGAGGAGAGAGGATAATTGAATATAGAATAAAATAGAGAAGAGAAGAGAAGAGAAGAGAAGAGAAGAGAAGAGAAGAGAAGAGAAGAGAAGAGAAGAGAAGAGAAGAGAAATTAAAGAAGAGAAGAGGAATTAAGAGAAGAGAAGATAGAATTGAATATAGAATAAAATACAGAAGAGAAGAGAAGAAGAATTAAAGAAGAGAAGCGGAATTAAAGAAGAGAAGAGGAAATTAAGAGAATAGAATAGAATAGAATAGAATAGAATAGAATAGAATAGAATAGAATAGAATAGAATAGAATAGAAAAAGAAAAAGAAAAAGAAAAAGAAAAAGAACAGAGTAGAGAAGAGCTTAATTATCACTTTGAATGTGTGCTAATTGGCATACATTAAAAATGAAATTTTGTTGCACGCAGCTCTCAAAGGGTCGCCACCTCCAATTTTACACTACATAAACATGACAAGATAACTAAATAAATAAATGCACAATTATGCATATGCCTGCATATGTTATACAACCCAGAGACACGACACCGTCTTAGCTGTACATGTTTAGGGTGAGAAAAAATGAATCTTTTGCGAGATTCTTTTTCATTCTGCCAGTCTTCCTTCTGAGCCATCGCGCCAGGATGCTCTTGGAAGTGGGATGCAATTCTTTATTTTTGTTCTTTCTTTCTTTTCTTTTTTTTAAAGAAAGCTTTTTATAAAGTTTTCATCGGCAGGCTTGGGGGATGGGGGGAGGAGTGGGAAGCTTTGCCCCACCGCAAACTCCTCGGTTTTTTGGGGTTTTTTCCTTCCTGAACCGAATCGGATGCCCTGCCTGGTGTGGTCCAAGGAAAACTGGGCAGGACTCCTCCATCATTCCAATTTAAACAACAGTTTATCCTAAAAAAGTGGCGGGGTGGGGGGGAAGCTGGTGGGGTGGAAGGCCTGGAGTGAAATTTGGGTTTCTTTTTTTCCCCCATGCAACAGAATACCCTCCTCCCTTCCGCCTTCCTTCCTTCCTCCCTCGCCAAGCCCTGCATTTTTCTCCAGATCGGTGGCTTGCAGTCAAACTCATTAGCATTTCTTGATGAGTGAATTATGCCATGTTTACACGCTGAAATTCCATTACTTAATTGTTTCACTGCTGAAGATTGGAGGGTTTTGGCGAGGGACTGGGTCTCTCTTTCTTTCTCTCTCTCTCTCTGTCTTTTTTTTCCCCTCTCTCTTTCTCTCATCTTTCTTTCTCTCTCTTTCTTTCTCTCCCATCTCTTTCTCTCTCATCTCTCATCTCTCTTACTTTCATCTCTCTCTCTTTCTCATCTCTTTCTCTCTCTCTCTTTCTCTTTCTCATCTCTCTTTCTCTCTTTCTCTCTCATCTCTCTCATCTCTCTTAGTTTCATCTCTCTCTCACCTCTCTCTTTCTCATCTCTCTTTCTCTCTCTCTCTTTCTCATCTCTCTTTCTCTCTTTTCTCTCTCATCTCTCTCATTCTCATCTCTCTTTCTCTCTCTCACCTCTCTTTCTCTCTCTTCTCTTTCTCTCTCTCTTTCTCTCATCTTTCTCTCTTTCTCTTTCTCTCATCTCTTTCTCTCATCTCTTACTTTCATCTCTCTCTTTCTCATCTCTCTTTCTCTCACTCTTTCCCTTATCTCTCTCTCTCTTCTCTCTTTCTCTCTCATTTCTTTCTCATCTCTCTCTCTCTCTTTCTCTCTCATCTCTCTTACTTTCATCTCTCTCTCACTTCTCTTTTCTCTCTCTCATCTCTCTCTTTCTTATCTATCTTTCTCTCTTTTCTCTCTCTCATCTCTCTCATTCTCATCTCTCTCTTTCTCTTTCTCATCTCTCTTTCTCTCACACACCTCTTTCTCTCTCTCTTTCTCATCTCTCTTTCTCTCTCTCTCTCTCTCTTTCATCTCATTCTCATCTCTCTCTGTCTTTCTCATCTCTCTTTCTCTCTCTCATCTCTCTTTTTCTCTCTCTTTCTCTCTCATCTCTCTTTCTCTCTCTCTTTCTCTCTCTCTCTCTTTCTCTCTCTTATCTCTCTCTGTCTTCTCTTTCTCTCTCTCTCTCATAAATCCCAAGGATAAACCCATTTACTTAACCACGTATTTTATGTACAGTTATTTAAAGACAAATGAATGCCTGGGAGAATACTATATGTATATATAGATATAGATATATTGGCCAAGTGGACAGGGACACTGTGGGGGGGGGGAGAAGAACTTGGGTTCCCTTCTCCTGTTGACACCCTTTGCCCTTTCCTCCCCTCCCCGCCTTCCTTCCCACCTCTGACAATGTAATACTCTGTTTGGTGGGCTAGCGAGAGGGCAAATCTCTAGAGAGAGACACCCCACCCCACCCCCCCGAGCACCGAGCCCCTTCGGTAATGGATTCCTAATTCCCCCCCCCCCAACCAGCCCCGTGGAACTCTTTCCCTTTGAACGAAGGTCGTCTGTCAAGAAGAGCGAGAAGGCACAGATGCGGCCAGTAATGCAAGACTCCTGATGCAGGGAGGCCTTGCGGTTCAAAAGCAAAGAAATATATATATATATATATATATATACTGTATATCCTCAGCAAGTGCCTTGCAGCCTTGCCTCTAAGTGCCTAGCTGGCTGCCACGATTAGAAGATTATATTCTATCAGCGAGGTCTTTATTTTTATTTTATTATTCCAGGATTCGGTGGAACTTGGAAAAGAGCAGAGGGGTGTTGGGGGGAGAGAGAAGATGAAGACTTAAAAGAGGGCGGAAGACCTCCAGGCTGAGGCTCGAATTCTGGAATTCAGGACAGTATCGATGCCAATTCTGGTCCTAAAGCTAGGACCACCAATAATGCCTCTGACTGAATGGATCAGGGGAGATTAAGATGAACAGATTGACAGAGCTGGAAGGGAACTCGGAGGTCTTCTAGTCCAACCCCTGATTAAGCAGGAGACCTCATACCATATCAATCAATCAATCAATCAGAATACAACTGGAAGAGACTCTATATCATTTCTGGCAAATGGCAGTCCAGCTAACATCACCCCTACCCAATACTCTAGACAGTCACCCCTCCCCTCCCCAGGTTCATATATGATGTTAAATGTGTTTTTTTTAAAAAAAAAAAGAAAAAAGACTGTTTTATTGACTGATCCACCAATTGCCCTACGATACCATAAATGATCAGGAATACACATCTTTATTCCTCACCCCTTTGACAAGTCCATATTAGCCACATTCAGCCCACAGCGGAGGACAAGCCGTGCGATACAGGGAATCCTCGGACTTAACGACCACCGTTCGAGGCCGGAATTCACGTCGCCGAGTGAGACGTAAAGGTTAAGCGAGCTCAGTCCCGTTTTACGACGTTTCTCGCCGCAGGCGGTGAAGGCGAATCGTTGCAGTTGGGTTAAATTAGCCCCATGGGGTGTTAAGGGAATCCGGTTCCTGCCCCCCACTCCTCGAATTTGCTCATCGGAAGGTCACAAAATTGGGGATCGCGTGACCCCGGGGGAGGGACGCTGCGACCGCCGTAAATACGGGTCAGTGGCCAAGCATCTGAATTTTGATCGTGGGACCACAGGGGACGCTGCGACGGTCGTTAAGTGTGAAAGTCAAACTTTTTCCAGTGCTATTGTAAAACATGCGTCACAACCGCCAATGTGAGACACCTGTCGGCCTACGATTTATTGAGCTAGGCCAACCATGGATAAATCCAAGAAAAGAAAAGTTTCAAAAGAAAACAGAACGTTTAATTTAACTACCTAGGCTGGTTTTGTGGCCGCTCAAGAAATAGTCAGGCCCAGGATGGGTTTTGTGGCTCCCGGTGTTTTCTTTTCTGTGGGAAACGGGTCCAAATGGCTCTTTGGGTGTTTGAGGTTGCAGACCCGTGCGCTAAACGGTCACTTAAATGAACTGTCATAAGGCAAGGACGAACTGTACTTTAGCATGCTTGGAGAAGCAGGTAAATCTATCCAACAGGTATATTTACAAGCAAATACGCTTCTGACATCCGTTTGCCCCACAGAATTCTTTTTAACCAGCTTTGCTTGAGGGGGGGGGGAGGAGAGGAAATGGTGGGGGTCTTCCCAACCCCAGGAAGAAGACCCCTTTTTCAGTAGCAGCAGAAACATTTTCAGCCCTTCCCCCCTGGGAGAAAAGAGCGAGGAGGGCCTCCTCGCAACCACCAAGCCAGTTGCCGAGTAGGTTGAAAGACACAAAACACAGCTGGCCAACGCTGGATCGGGAGAGCTGAGCGTAGGAGACACAGACTGATCTCAATTCTTTTCAGACCAGATGTTAGAGGATCGGGTGCCCACCCAGGAATCCCTCCCACCCTCCCGCTTCCCCGGAGTTCCAAGAAAAGGAGATGCACAAAAATATTCCTCATCAAGATTCGTTGGGTAGGGTTGAGTTGGGCATCTGTTCCTTCATCAACCTAGAAATAAGGACAACGTTTCCTGACAGGGAGAACCATTAAGCAGTGGGATCGTGGAAGTTGCTTTCGGAAGTTGTGGGTTGTTTCCGCGCTGGAGGCTTTGAAGAAGAGGTTGGACAGAAGAGTTTGAACAGGAGGTTGGACTTGAAGACCTCCGAGGTCCCTTACGACTCTTTTGCAAGATGGCTGGGTTTGGTGTGTGTGTTTGTGTGGATCGGAATGCAAAGAAGGCGGTCTCTGTTCTCCTGTAATAAGTGATTTTTAAAACTAAAGAAAAACCTGTGAGGGCGTGATCAAAGTTAGCGATCTTACAGATGGAATCAAGTGGCCTTCCCTACTTTGGTTTCTGTTTTTTCTAGCCCCACATGGGTTGGAAAAGAGAAGGGAGGAGAGGAGAGGAGAGGAGAGGAGAGGAGAGGAGAGGAGAGGAGAGGAGAGGAGAACAGTGAAAAGAGAACAAAAGATTAAGGATTAGAATGACTCAAGAGGAGAGGGAAACAAGAGAAGAAGACAATGAAAAAGATAAGAAAACATCAAGGATTAGAATGGCTTGGTTGCAAGAAGAGAAGAGAAGAGAAGAGAAGAGAAGAGAAGAGAAGAGAAGAGAAGAGAAGAGAAGAGAAGAGAAGAGAGAGGAGGAGGAGGAGGAGGAGGAGGAGGAGGAGGAGGAGGAGGAGGAGGAGGAGGAGGAGGAGGAGGAGGAGAAGAAGAAGAAGAAGAAGAAGAAGAAGAAGAAGAAGAAGAAGAAGAAGAAGAAGAAGAAGAAGAAGAAGAAGAAGAAGAAGAAGAAGAAGAAGAAGAAGAAGAAGGAGTGTAGCTATATTCCTAGACAGCTCCACCGTTACAAGGCCTCTCTAGGAATTTGCCTGGCTCTTGGAAGAGAGCGTAATGCCTTCGAGTCAATTTTCCCTTCACTGACTTGGCAGAGATTGTTAGTTTAACCTCGTATAAATCCAGAGCACTTTTCTGAGCTAAAGCTAACACCCCTGGATTAATTATGGGGCACATTAAATGGGCTAAGGTTTCTACCCAACGCATTCCTCTTCTTCCCCACGCCCCCCCACCCCTACATTCCTTCAAGGGGAAAATGCGTGACTCCATTCAACCTCTGGAAGACAGTGGAAAAAGGAGAGACCGCCGCAGAGGGCAAAACTCAAGAGAGATCCAGGGCGAATTCTCGTTCCTCCGACAGGCTAACGACACCATTTGTAATCTGTCACTCACTCACACACTAGTCAAAGGTGGCAGAGTCCAAGCTGTTAACGGACGCTCATCCACTCCCTCTTCACAACCGTCCTCGGCCGGCACATTTGTGCAATTTAGTATTTTCACACAAAAGCAAGCACGTCATTATCTGAGAACCCGACCCCGCCAAACAGATTAGTCTATATTATTATTATTATTATTATTATTATTATTATTATTATTATTATTATTATTATTATTATTATTATTATTATTATTATTTCCTGCAAGCAGATCTTATACCTGGTTCCACCAGGAAACTCTCCTGACTGGAATTGAACACAAAACACACAAAACACACAAAACACACAGGGAAAGTGATGCAGTGTGTGAGAAATGAAACCATGCTGTCCCCCCCTCCCTCCTTCCCCCTCTCTCTTCCAACGTCAAATCTTCATCCATGGATTCCTGGTTAAGACTCCACTGCCGTTTTTCTATACTAGTCCTCGCCTTATGTCAGTTCCATTTAGTGACTGTTCGAAGTTACGAGGCCATGGGGGGGGGAAGATTCACTTGGGACCATTTTTCACACTTAACAACGGTGGCAAGAAAGGGGGTGAAAAGGGGGGTGGAACCTCACTTAATGACGGTCTCGCTCACCGACAGAAATTTGGGGTCGTATGTCGAGGGCTACCGGTTCTGAAAACCGGGGAAGCCCCAAAGCACTGTCTAACCAACGGCCAAATTTTCCGACAAAATAAGAAAATAATCATTTGTGCCGATATCTAAATGCGGTCTTTTTAGGGAAGTTGGAAGAGAGAGACCGTTTTATTTATATAAACGCCGTATTTTTTTCCATCTGCTTGCCTATCAAAAGGAGGCTGCAAAATCGCACCCCATCGACTTCAAAATGCAATTTAGGAAAAGAAAAAGAAAAAAACACGAGCCGCAGTTTAATACCGGCCAAACATAAAGTCAACTGACTTATTTATGTATGTAATTTATTGGCCGGCTTTCCCGAGGCTCCCTGTGTGTGTGAGACCAAATATCCTTAAACGCTTTATTAAAAACCAATGTCTAGAAAAAATGGCTAAAATAGCAGCTTTATAAAAAAAAAAAGAAAGAAAGAAAGGAGAAGGGTGAAAATAAATAAAAGCGCAGCGAAATAAAAATCGAAACAAATCTGTTGTTTCGAGAACGTTAAATTTAAAAGGGAAAAAAGGGCAGGAGAGAAAACGAATTTAGGGTTTAGTGGGATGTTTTCCTGGACCATTGGTCTCCAAACTTGTCTCCAACCTGGTCTTTCAAACAATCCACTCATCGCCACCTCGAGCCCCTCCACCTTCTGCTGGTCGTTGTCTTCTTCTCTTCCCTTCCATCTTCCCCACCGTTATGGACTTCTCAAAGGAGAGTTGACGGCCTTTGCATTGATCAATGGGTCGCTGAGGCCCGATCAGATTGGTATGAACTCTTGGTAACCACACAGGAGGAGTTCTCCAGGAGGAGACCAACTCTAAACATCTAATGGTCTTGTCCACAAATAGCTAAGAGCATGGTTGGGTTTCCTCAGCATTGGCCTCCAGAAGTTGTGGTTGCTCCATTACTGGAAGTTTTGAAGAAGAGGCTGGACAGCCATTTTGGCTGGAATGGTATAAGGTCTCCTACTTGAGGAGGGGAGTGGACTAGAAGACCTCCAGGGTCCCTTCTGATTCTATTCTTCTGTTAATATTCTGTTAGTACCCAACTCACTTAGTAGCCAATCACCTAGATGAGCCGAGTGAGAAGAATGAGGAAGAGCAGGGTCTACTCCACCCTTCTGCTGTCCAAGAGCAAGAAGAACAAGTCCCGACTCCTAATCCACTCTCAAATTATACAAGTGTTCGTTCGCGTCGCAAATTATAGACACCACAACATTCAACGCTGAGCAAATAACGTGGGTATAAAATAGGCCATAGAAATGTTCTCCCTTATTTTGGCCACGTCACGCGGGGAGAAAACAATTGTGTTGGGAAGAGTTAGCGGGAAAAGGAAACCAGGATGCCAAAAGGACTCGATGGTTGGACACCATCGAAGGTGACACCAGTCGGAGCGTAGAAAAACTTCGGTGTACGTTCGGGAGATGTGGGGAGACCTGGCCCTGAGAATCTCCCATGAGTCGGACAAGGCTGAATGGATCACATCACCATCATCAAAATGCACTGGTACGGTATATGTGGTACCTTGCACAATAGTGGTGACTGCGAGTGGGATCTTGGTTGTCCTAGTGGACAATCACTTCAATAGGAGCCAGCTGTGTGTTGTGTTTCTCGAGAGTGGTGTGGTGGCCTACAGGTGGAGCTCTCGCCCCACAATCAGAAGGCTGCGAGTTCGATCCTGGGTAGAGTCAGATATTTCTCTCTCTGGGCACAATGAGAATTTAACTGCTGGACAGAACTCTGCATTGGTGACAGGAAAGGCATCCGGCCAGTAAACACTCAGCTCCATTCAGTTGCTCAAACTCCACCCTGCAAGGGATTATGGGATCATTAAAAGATGATGATGATGATGACGGCTGTGTTTCTCGACCTGGGCAGCTTTAAGAAGGGTGGACTTCAACTCCCAGAAATCCCCCCAGCCAGGGAATTGGGGAATTCTGGGAATTGAAGTCCACACCTCTTAAAAGTTTACCCAGATTGGGAAACACCGGTATGTGGCATATCATGCATGAACCTAACATACATTGGATGCTCTCAAATTTGGGAGGCAATAATGTGTGTGTGTGTGTGTGTGTGTTTCCTTTAAGCCAGGTTTTTCCTACGTAACCAAGATTTTTCTGCAAACAAGATTTTTCAATTGAGTGAAATCACATTCACTACTTTCTGGGGTTTTTTTCCCTTCTTTTCATTCTGGCAGCCAGCAGATTTTGTGCTGCATAGTGAGAGACTTATATAGATATTTCTGGCTCATTAGCCATCATCAGTAAGCCACACCCACATCTCATGTATCCTCTCTGTAAAGGTACAATATCTATTTTCTTGCTTTTCATAGGTTTTGTGTGTGTTTTTCCTTTAAGCCAGGTTTTTCCTACGTAACCAAGATTTTTCTGCAAGCCTAGTTGAGTGAAATCACATTCACTACTTTTTGGGCTTTTTTTTTTCTTCTTTTCCTTCTTTTCCTTCTGGCAGCCAGCAGATTTTGTGCTGCGTAGTGAGAGACTTGTATAGCTATTTCTGGCTCATTAGCCATCATCAGTAAGCCACACCCACACCTCATGTATCCTCCCTGTAAAGGTACAATATCTATTTTCTTGCTTTTCGTAGGTTTTATGTGTGTTTTTCCTTTAAGCCAGGTTTTTCCTACGTAACCAAGATTTTTCTGCAAGCCTAGTTGAGTGAAATCACATTCACTACTTTCTGGGGTTTTTTCCTTCTTTTCATTCTGGCAGCCAGCAGATTTTGTGCTGCATAGTGAGAGACTTATATAGCTATTTCTGGCTCATTAGCCATCATCAGTAAGCCACACCCACATCTCATGTATCCTCCCTGTAAAGGTACAATATCTATTTTCTTTGCTTTTTGTGTGTTTTTCCTTTAAGCCAGGTTTTTCCTACGTAACCAAGATTTTTCTGCAACCCTAATTGATATATACAGAGTTTTGGACTTTAAACCTTTTTAAAAAAAAGTTATATTTTATACCAACAGCCTGCAAGCTTCCCAAGATGCAGACAAGGTTAAGAGGGTGGCTCTTGGCTCCTGAGCGCTGTTTACCCCTTTCCTATTAATTACGCCTTTCAAATCAAACGAGAGGGTTTCCTTAGCGGCCTCGCGCAAAGCTCTGCAAACGTGTTTCCTCGCCATGTTTGTTTTGATAGGTTCGCGAATGTGTTAATCGCGCTCTTAAAAATTAAAAAACCAAAAAATTATAGCAAAGCCCGTGTTTACTTAAGGAGTGTTGGGAAGCCGTGGCGCGTTTCCTCCCGCAAAACTCCACCGACAGCAAAAACAGCAATTGGGGTGGGTATTACTCGATTACTCTTTCCAAGGTAATAGAGAGCCAGAGATTAAGGGATTAATTGATTTCTTTTAATTCGCGGGATGGTTTGAAGGAGAACCGTGACTGGACCCTTCTCTCTCTCTCTCGTTTTGTTTTGTTGTTTTTTCCAAAAAAGAGACTTAACAGAAAATCTAAGAAGCTATTGAATCGAGCAAAACTCAAACTCAAAAGCTCTGGAAAGAACAGATTTAATGGTAACAAGAGTTGGAAGGGAACTTGGAGGTCATCTAGTCCAACCCCATGGATTCGGACCTTACTGATCAACAAGCTTCGTGTCTCTCCTTCCCCCCCCCCCCGTTAGTCTTCCTAAACTTCTTAAGCAATCTCTCCGTTTTATTTTCCCCGCTAGCATTCCTAAACGTCTTTAATTCAGAAAGTCCTCGCCTTACCGCAATTCATTTAGTGACTGTTCAAAGTTACAAGGGTGGCTGGAAAAAAAGGGACTCACGGCCATTTTTCACAGTTACATCCAGAGCTGGTTTTCAGCGAAGGCGAACGTAAGAATCTGCGGAACCCAACACTGGCTACGTCCTCATGCTCGTGTGATCAAGCGTTTGGCAACCGACTCATACTTATGACCTGGGGTGGGGTTGCCCGATCCCCTCTGGCGACCTTCCGACCAGCAACGGTCCATGGGGGAAGCCAGATTCTTTCAATGACCAGGTTACTAACTCATAAATGGCAGGGATTCGCCTAACAGCGGAGGCGAAAGAAGTCGTAAGATGGGGCAAAACTCAGTCAACGAGAGAAATTTGGGGCTCGGTTGTGATCGTAAGTCGAGGACCCCCTGGAATCTCTCCCGGCACGTCTTTCGGCGCGTAGGAAAGGAGCAAACTGGCGCAGGGAAGGCCCAGAAGCCTGAACGTAAATCGCTTCTAATATTGTGCTGAGTGATGCTGATTCTCGGTTGCTGTATTCCTTATCACAAAGGGCCCCTACAGAATTGAGGTGGTTATCAAGAGAAAAAATGAAATGTAGAGGAAGCAATGGCAGTGATTTTTTTTCAGGGTCATTTAATGCTGTCCGAACAGCTGGATTTAAATTACTGGGGATCCTGCAAAAATGATATTTATTCACGTCGTCGGCAAGAAATGCTGGGAAATCCACCCTAGCCAGCTGTAACCATCCTCATCCTCATCGTAGTTTGTCTTTCTTCTAAAGCAAAGTCCGATATTTCTTCCAACTGTTTTAAGTAGAGTTTGGGGAAGGAAAAGCTGAACTGGCTCCAATTTACACAAAAAAGGAGCACGTTTTTTTTTTTTTTTTTAAATACAAAGCAAAACGAAATGCAAACAAATCGTAATTTTGCTTCCCGTTCCAACTAGCTCTGAAAATAAAAAAACAATTTTTTTAACCTCGACAGAATTTCTTTCACACCGGGGAGACTTTTCAAAACACCCCGTGGCTGTATAAAAGGGGAATTATTTATCATCATGCTTGGAAATTTAGAAATGTTTTCAAGTTGATCAAATAATTTTTATAAAAAGAAAGAAAAAAAAGTTAACACGAGGCCCAGTTGGGCCGACAACACCGTTTCACTCCAGGCGTTTGTGACGGAGTCTGAAAACGAAACTATTTTTTCTTCTGGGGCGAAAAAATAAAAAATAAAAAATGGAGAGGCGTTTTCCATGCAATTCAAAGCTGCTAACTACCAGATCAGGAAGAATAAACAGTCAATTACAATGTATACAGAAAGGGGTTGGGAAGGCAGCTCCACCAAGCCAATAGATATAATCCTGCCTGGATTACATTGCTCGAATCTTCCACGTTTATCTAAAAACCGAGGCTTCTCAACATCACCAACTTTTAAAATGCATGGATTTATTTAACGCCCAGAATTCCCCAGCCAAAGGATGCCTGCTGGAGGATTCTGGGAGCTGAAGTCCAAGCACTTAAAAGTTAATGAGGCTGGGGAAAGCACTAGTGTTAAGCTGAGTCACGTTGCTTATATTTATGGATTTATTTTTTTTCGTGCAGTTGCGTCAGGCATTAAACCTCTCAGCGGCTCTTAGTGGGAGTACATCAATATCTCAAGGGCTGTTTCGCTTGGCTGTCGTTAAACTAATGTATAACGAAAGGTCCCCTGCGGATCCATTACAATTGGGTTATTTAAGGCAACCTCTGTAGCCTACCTCACAGGGGTGTTGAGAAGAAATAGCAGGGAGGAAAAAGTATGGCAGGAGGAAGAGGAGGAGGACTCGGGAAGAAGGAGGAGGAGGAGGAGGAAGGAAGAAGAGGAAGAAGAAGAAAAGAAGAAGGAAGTAGAAGAGGAGGAGGAAGAGGAGGAGGAGAAGAAAAGGAAGAAGAGGAGGAGGAGGAGAGGAAGAAGAAAAGAAGAAGAGGAGGAGGAGAGAGGAGGAGGAGGAAGAGGAAGAGGAAGAAGAGGAGGGAGGAGGAGGAAGAAGAGGAAGAGAGGAAGAAGAAGAAAGTAGAGGAGGAGGAGGAAGAAGAAAGAAGATGAAGAGAAGGAAAAAGAAGAAGAGGAAGAAGAAGAAGAAAAGAAGGAGAAGAAGGAAGTAGAAGAGGAGGAGGAGGAGGAAGAAAAAGAAAAGAAGAAGAAAAGAAGAAGGAAGTAGAAGAGAAGGAAGAAGAGGAAGAGGAGGAGGAGAAGAAAAGGAAGAAGAGGAAGAGGAGGAGAGGAAGAAGAAGAAAAGAAGAAGAGGAAGAGAAGAGGAAGAAGAGGAGGGAGGAGGAGGAAGAAGAGGAAGAGAGGAAGAAGAAAGTAGAGGAGGAGGAGGAAGAAGAAAGAAGATGAAGAGGAGGAAAAAGAAGAAGAGAAAGAATAAGAAGAAAAGAAGGAGAAGGAGGAGGAAGTAGAAGAGGAGAAGGAGGAAGAGGAAGAAGAAGAAGAGGAGGAAGAGGAAGAATCATCCATGTTTTGCAGTCCACAGTAAGATCATCAGTCTGATTCAGACTATTGGAATCAAAACAATTTAAATAGTGGTTTATTTGCACACCCAATTTAAATCAATCTCCATCGTAAAGTATGCAATTCTGTGCAGACACGTCCTAAGTTAATTGTATTCCAGGGAACCAGAGGGTTTTTTACAAGTCCAAAGTTTATTTAACGTTTTCCTCTCAGACGGCTTAACAGCCACTGCTAGGAAATGTTTTGCAACTGGGGACTAGGGAATTATTTTATAATTCTGCAAATCCGACAATCTTCCGGGAGAATTGGGCAAATTTGGGCAGTAATAATCATTCGCTTATCCCACCGTTATTCGCAGCTTGCAAAATTTACTTTTTTAGCCAGCAAAAAAAAAAAAAAAAGAGCTTTGGGATTTCAGTGGCAAGATTCAAAAAAAAAAACCCATTCTACTAGACCTCATGATCTACGGATGGAAAGAGGGCTCCATTTCAACGCTTGGACCAAATACAGAGACGATAATCAGAAAAAAATCACATAATATCTCCCCACTACCCAACCCACCTCCCCTCTAGCCAACTTTATTTTTTTAAAAAAAAGTAGGAAAGGTTTATGATTTCTGAAGGGATGGAAATCATGTTTAAACGTGGCGATTTGTCTCCAGACCTTTTGAGTTAATCACGAAGATATGTTTTTAGTGTTTGGAGATTAACACTAAGATTTAGTGTTCACTGTTCAATAGCCTCTGGTCGTAGGCTCAGGCCATTTTTCCAACACGCTAAATAACAAAAGGAGACAAACACGATTCGCGGTGTTTGCTCGGCTGCTAATAACCTATCCTGCCAATGGAAGTATAAAGTGAAAACTCTAAAAGGGAAATCCACTGTAAATCAGTTCGTGAAAACACGCCTGCAAAAACAAATAGTCTTTTTTTTTCGAGGGGCGATAAAACACTTCTTAACTGAAAAGCAACAAGCCCAGATTTTTAAAAAATAAAATAAGAATAAGAATAGGGAGCCTTAACGGAGCTGTGATTACAAATTATCTTAACAGTGCCTTTGCAAAAGGTTATAAAAATAGCAAGTAATATGCTTTGGATTCCGGGAGTCAGCGGTGCGACAGCTAATGCAATAATGAATTGTTTCGAACGGTTGGAGTGTTTAAGCCGCGGAAAGCCGATGGGATCCAGTTCTATTTCCAGTAGGCCGTACTGTCGTTTAATGAAATTAAACATACCAATCGCATTGGTCCTGTCATCCCCCTGGGACTAGGGAACCAAAAGCACTGGCGGTTTGCATTTTTTTTATTATTATTATTAAAATAAATTGCAGGCCGCGAGATGGACTAATTGCAGGCAGATTTTTTTTTTCTAAAAAAAAAAAGAAACATTCCACTGATATAATTAAGCCAATTTTCAGGGCCAGAGAACGAGGGAGCCTTGATATGAGGAGAAAAGCAGACCGTTAATTATTAGACAAATATTGTGTCACCCCAGCCTTCTGTCTTTTATCGAATCTTGTGATGGCTAAATTTCCCTCTGAACCTTGTTGTCAGAATGGGGTGACAGCGAAAGAAAAGAAAATAGACCTGCAGGTGGAATCATGGCTGTGAAATTAAAGAGCGGGGGGGAGAGAGAGAGAGAGAGAGAGAGAGAGAGAAGAAAGAAAGAAAGAAAGAAAGAAAGAAAGAAAGAAAGAAAGAAAGAAAGAAAGAAAGAAAGAAAGAAAGAAAGAAAGAAATTAATTAGCTTGGATTCCTGCACCCTGCTAAGGCCACTAATCATGGTTTGTCGAATAAGCCGCCACTGGGTTTTGGTAAGCCGCAAAACATGGCTTGAGAAGTGCGGTGGCCGGGTTCTTGCAATATAAAGACTGCAAGCAAGCAAATTTAGTATCCAGCCTTTGAAAAAAAAAAAAGACATAAGCCTCGGAGGAAGGCATTTGGCTCCTTTCCCTTTTGCAAATGGGAACGAATAATATTTGTGAGTCGGCAAACAGATTTTATCTGCCAGAGGCTCGGGGAAAGTAACGGCTGGACGGGATCTTCGAGGTCATCTAGTCCAACCCCCTTGCCCAATGCACAATATCGGTTACCATATCCCCTTCCTTCCCATCAATTCATTCACCAGGCGCAGTTCTCGCTTTGTCTGCTCTTTTTTGGAAAGGAAGACCTTGAGGGGGGTCTACTAGACCAGTTCCCTGCTTAAGCAGGAGAGCCTCTACCATTTCGACAAGTGGCTGGCTAGGCTCTTAAAAACCTCCAGTGATGGAGAGTCCATGATTTCTGGTGGCAAGCTGTTCCCTGGGCTCATCCATAGCCCAGCTACCTACCCCCCCCCTTCCCTCCATTACTATGACAGCCAAAGCAGAGAAAAGCGGAGGCTGACACCACTGGTTAATTCTCCTCATTGTTAGGGCTGCAATTGGGAGAATCAGACAGGCAAAGTGACGGACTGTCCATCCGGATAGCTCCCTAATCAGAAGGCTGCACGGCTGGATTCCTGGCTCGGTAGACGGTTGTTTTAAATCTGTGATGGGGAACCTATGGCACATGTGCTGGAAGTGGCACGCAGAGCCATCTCTCCTGGCATGCCAGTCGTCGCCCGTTGGCCTTCCTGGTTCTGCCGCGCACATGAATGCCAGCTAGCTGGTCTTCGGCCAAAACTGGAAGAGCGCATGCGCAGGCGGGAAGCTGAGCTTCTGGCTTCTGTGCACTGGCCAGCTGGTCTTCGTGCACACATGCACACCAGAAACTGGAAGGTCAGGTGACCAGCACGCATGCACATGCCGGAAACTGGAAGCTCAGCTTCTCACCCACTCATGCACACCGGGGAACTGCTCTTCCAGTTTCCAGTGCTCTCCCACCTGCGCGTTCCGCACTCAGTGCCGAAAAGTTTCGCCAGCGCTGATCTAGATGATCTTTTAGGGCTCCTTCCATCTTAACATTCCATGTTTCGACAACTAGGGAATCGGCATAGTGGAGAAGGCCTCAAACCGCCATCCCAGTCGAATACATATCCCTTCCCATCTGCGGCCAATATTTATATTTTATTTCATTTTTTAAAATTTTTATTTTTAATAAAAATTATTTGTTTGATTTGAAGAGGTTGAAGTGATGAACATGGAAGCACCGGCTCCCACACTCTTCACATTCTGCATCAGTGTTAGGGTGGATTTCACTTCCCAGAATTCCCCAGCCATAATGGGTGGACTTCGACTCCCAGAATTCCCCAGATGGAATGGCTGGCTGGAGAATTCTGGGAGTGGAAGTCCACACCTCTTAAAGTTGGTAAGGTTCATAAACATTGCTCTACATAAATAGACCACAAGGAACAACTGAGGCAGTGCCTGCTTTTACACAGATAAAGCATGACTAACTTCAGCACACACACACACACACACACACACACACACACACACACACAGGCTGCAAATCTTTTAAAGCGTTTCTTTCTTCGGAAAGGACATTCTTTGTCCCTGCTGCCTTAATTTCCATCAGCACCCCACCCCGCCCCCAATCCTTGCTTTTCCTCTCCTGGGGTCACCTGAGCCATTGCATCCACAAGTTAGTCTGGCATGGGGGGCTGCAAAGGGGGAAGTAAAAAGAGAGAAGGGGTTCATTGGAAAACAAGAATTCTCTCCCCCCCCCCTTAAAAATAATCCTAGGTAATTTGGATTTAGGCTGTAATTATGCATCACTTCAATTACCAGATTAACTCCCTTCCCCCCCCTCCCTTCCCCCTTTCTAATTGCCTGACTGAATCACATGGGGGGGGGGAATAAAAGACCCATGAGGAGCAGCGATGTCGGCCTTCGAAGACCCTGATGGCAAAGGGAAAAAAATCGGAGGAAGAGGTGGGTGGATGTTTTTCACTGGGAAAGAAAGAAAGAAAGGAAAAGGAAACTGAATTGGGAAGAGAGAAATAGTGAAGTCAGGTGGAAGGAAGGAAGGGAGGGAAAGGGAAAAGGAGAAAGAGAGAGAGAGAAAGGGAAGGAAGGAAGGAAGGGAGGGAGGGAGGGAGGGAGGGAGGGAGGGAGGAAGGACAATCTAAAAAGAAATTAGGAGGAAGGAAAGAAGGGGAAGGAGAAGGGGAAGGGAGGGAGGGGGAGAGAGAAAGAAAGAAGGAAGGAAGGAAGGAGAATATAAAAAGAAATTAAGAGGAAGGAAGGGGAAGGGGAAGGGGAAGGGGAAGGGGAAGGGGAAGGGGAAGGGGAAGGGGAAGGGGAAGGAAGGAAGGAAGGAAGAAAGGAAGGAGAATATAAAAAGAAATTAGGAGGAAGGAAGGAAGGGGAAGGGGAAGGGAGGGAGAGAGAAAGAAAGAAAGAAGAAAGAAGAAAGGAAGGAGAGAAGATAATATAAAAAGAAATTAGGAGGAAGGATGGAAGGGGAAGGGGAAGGGGAAGGAAGGAAGGGAGAGAGAGAGAAAGAAGAAGGAAGGAAGGAAGGAAGGAAGGAAGGAAGGAAGGAAGAAAGAAAGAAAGAAAGAAAGAAAGAAAGAAAGAAAGAAAGAAAGAAAGAAAGAAAGAAAGAAAGAAAGAAAGAAAGATGTAGAATGGAATTCAAGATGCAACAGGTGGATATTTATCTGTCATGCCACATTTTTACCCCTAAATTGAGTAAATAAAACATAATGGGTTTATTGTCAGGAGGGATTGGGATTTCCAAACAGATAAATAACTTTCTGGCCAATTCTGATTGTACGCATCCAACAATGCTGGCCACAAGGCTTGGCTTCTCCTAGCATTGAGACCAAACCCAACTCTAGTTTAGCTACCCAAACCCATCCACATGAACTCGGGTTCCTCTGAGGCGGGATAGAAACGGTTTTCCAAAAGAATCTGCAAACGGTACAGGGAGGGAAAGTTGGTGGCTATTCCTACCAAGGTTCCCAGATCGAGGAGACCTCTCCTCCATGAGCTGCAGAGGCAGGAGTCCCCACTTGGCAAGAGCAGGAGGAAGAGAAGGGGGGAAAGGAGGAGAAGGCCTCATCGCAGGCAGGTTCTCCAGAAAGTAGGATGCTAACACAGACGGCGATGAGACGTTCTCAGCTCTGGAACTGCCTTTCCTCTCATGAGCGATTGACAGCTGTCTCAAGATGGCGAAGGTGACCTTGAGCTGAAGAGTTTTGGCTGGGATGTTGAGGTCATGCTGACGAGGCGAAGTTGACTCCATCCAGGCGGCCAGCTCCTATGTTCTGGTTACGCATCATCTGAAGCTCAGTTCTAGAATATTGCTCCAAGTCCCACTCTAGAAAGCCCTTAGTAAGGCCACACCTAGAGTCCTGCATCCAGTTTTGGTCACCACACTATAAAAAAAGACGTTGAGACTCTGGAAAGAGTGCAGAGAAGAGCCACCAGGATGATTTTAGGGGACTGGAGGCTCAAAGATATGATGAACGGTTGCAGGAACAGGCTTGTCTAGTGAAGAGAAGGACCAGGGGAGACAGGAGAGCATCTTCCAATATTTATGGGGCTGCCACAGAGAGGAGGAAAGGGGTCAAGCTATTTTCCAAGACACCCAAAGGCCAGACAAGGAACAATGGATGGAAACTGAACAAGGAGAGATTCAACCTCGAAATAAGGAGGGATTTCCTGACAGTGAGAACCATCAATCGATGGAGCAGAAGTTGCCTTTGGAAGTTGTGGGAGCTTCATCCCTGGAGGATTTCAAGAAGAGGCTGGACCGCTATCTGTTAAAAATGATATAGGGTCTCCTTCTCTGGTGGGGGGTTGGAGTAGATGATCTACAAGATCTCTTCCAACTCTGCTAATATCTGTTAAAAAGTTCAATATCGGGAAGAACCACACTTGTCCAAACTTCTCTCAACATCCCATCCTCTAAACCAGGAAGGGGTGTGGGGGGTTGTCTCCAAATTTGGCAGCTTTAAAGACTTGTGGACTTCAACTCCCAGAATCCCTCAACCGGCCGTGCCACCTGGGGAATTCTGGGAGTTGAAGTCCACAAGTCTTAATATCGCCACGTTTTGCAAATGCCAACGCATTTCCTTCTGCTTCATCACTCTGACTTCACGGCAAAAGGGAGCACTCCCCCCCCCCCCGCTTGTTCGAACAGCAAATTCATCTGCGTGAGAGATGAGAGAGCGAGAGAAAGCGAGAAAGAGATTAGAGAGAGAAAGAGAGGAGAGAAATAAGAGAGAGAAAGAGAGAAAGAGAGAGAGAAAGAGAGAGATGTGAGAGAAAAATAGAGAGATGAGAGATGAGAGAGAGAGAGCGATGAGAGAAAGTGAGAGAGAGATGAGAGAGAGAAAGAGAGAAAGAAAGAGATTAGAGAGAGAAAGAGAGATGAGAGAGAGAGAAAGAGAGAGAGAGATGAGAAAGAGAGAAAGCAAGAAAGAGATGAGAGAGAGAAAGTGAGAGAGAGATGAGAGAAAGAGATGAAAGAGAGATGAGAAAGAGAGAAAGAGAGAGAGAAAGAGAGAGAGAGAGAAAGAGAGAGAGAAAGAGAGAGATGTGAGAGAAAAAAATAGAAAGAAAGAGAGATGAGAGAGAGAGCAATGAGAGAAAGTGAGAGAGAGATGAGAGAAAGAGAGAAAGAAAGAGATTAGAGAGAGCAAGAGAGATGAGAGAGAGAAAGTGAGAGAGAGATGAGAAAGAGAGAAAGAGAGAAAGATGAGAGAGAGATGAGAGAGAGAAAGTGAGAGATGAGAGAAAGAGATGAGAGAAAGAGAGATGAGAGAGAAATGAGAGAGAAAGAGAGAAAGAAAGAGAGAGAGAAAGAGAGAGATGTGAGAGAGAAAAATAGAAAGAGAGAAAGAGAGATGAGAGAGAGAGCGATGAGAGAAAGCGAGAGAGAGATAAGAGAGAGAAAGAGAGAAAGAAAGAGATTAGAGAGAGAGAGATGAGAGAGAAAGAGAGATGAGAAAGAGAGATGAGAGAGAAAGAGAGAGAGATATGAGAAAGAGAAAGCGAGAAAGAGATGAGAGAGAGAAAGAGAGATGAGAAAGAGAGAAAGAGAGAGAGAGGGAGGGAGGGAGAGGAAGGAAGAGAAAGGAGAGATGAGGAATAGCGAAGCCAAGGGGAGACAAAGAGCTCTTTATGCCTTAAGTAAGGTGACCTCATTGGCATTTTCAGAAAAGGAAAGGGGTGTGTGTGTGTGGTGGGGGGGAACCCTTCGGAAATAAGTGCCCCCAAAGACTTTATAACCTGAGGAGCGATTCAAGTCCTGCCCTTTGCTTGCTTTGAGAAGAGCCCGGGGCCATCCGCCGGATTCTCATCGAAAAACGCTGCTTCGTAACAAGACAATTATGATTTCATAATTCAAAGCATTTCAAACCTCTGTGTCTCTTCCCTAAATCCCCTCCGTGCTTCCCACTCCCCGTCCCCCGGCCACCATTCAGAAGCTCGTGGGTAAGTAACGTAGCGGACAACTCTTGGCCTGTTTGAATTGGCGGTCAGAAAAAAAGGGGGGGGAAAGACACAGCACAGAAGAAAAGAGGCACGGGGAGGGCGAAGGAAAAAGACTTTCGGGTACAGTCAGATTTTACCACTTTCCCAGGGCACCACCGGTTACCAAAAGAAGATAGATAAGTAGTAAATCAACAAGGCTTCTGGGCATGTGCAAAAGATCTTTTAAAAGGGGAATCAGGAAAAACAGAAAGAGAGAAAGAGAGATGAGAGAGAGAGAGCGATGAGAGAAAGTGAGAGAGAGATGAGAGAGAGAAAGAGAGAAAGAAAGAAAGAGATTAGAGAAAGAGAGATGAGAGAGAGAGAGAAAGTGAGAGAAGATGAGAAAGAGAGAAAGTGAGAAAGAGATAAGAGAGAGATGAGAGAGAGAAAGTGAGAGATGAGAGAAAGAGATGAGAGAAAGAGAGATGAGAGAGAAATGAGAGAGAAAGAGAGAGAGAGAGAGATGTGAGAGAGAAAAATAGAAAGAGAGAAAGAGAGATGAGAGAGAAAACGATGAGAGAAAGAAAGAAATTAGAGAAAGAGAGATGAGAGAGAAAGAGAGATGAGAGAGAAAGAATCTATATATATATGGATGCAGAGAAGAATGAGAAACTATTATTACGTGGCGTAACAGAGGGATCAAGATTGAGGGAGGTACTAATACCACTCTATAAAGCCCTCAGTAAGGCCACATCTAGAGTCCTGCATCCAATTTTGGTCCCCACACTATAAAAAAAGACATTGAGACTCTAGAAAGAGTGCAGAGAAGAGCCACCAGGATGAGGAGGGGACTGGAGGCTCAAACATAGGATGAACAGTTGCGGGAACTGGGCCTGGCTAGTCGAGTGAAGAGAAGGACCAGGGGAGACAGGAGAGCATCTTCCAATATTTGAGGGGCTTCCACAGAGAGGAGGGGGTCAAGATATTATCCAAAGCACCCAGACAAGGAACAATGGATGGAAACTGAACAAAGAGAGATTCAAGCTAGAAATAAGGAGAAATTTCCTGAGAATGAGAACAATCAACCCACGGAACAGAAGTTGTGGGAGCTTCATCCCTGGAGGCTTTCAAGAAGAGACTGGACTGCCACCTATCAGAAATGGTGTAGGGGTCTCCTGCTTGGGGGGGGGGGGTTGGACTAGATGACCTACAAGATCCCTTCCAGGGCCTGGTGGCTCAGCAGACTAACGGCATTGTGATTAGCACCAGCTGTCTCCAATTACTGTAAGTTCGAATCTCACCAGGCTCAAGGTTGACTCAGCCTTCCATCCTTTCTAAGGTAGATAAAATGAGGACCCAGTTTGTGGGGGCAATAAGCTGACTTTGTATAAATATACAAAAAGTATGAAGGCTATTGCTTAACGCATTGTAAGCCGCCCTGAGTCTCCGGAGAAGGGCGGCATATAAATCAAATTTTAAAAAAAACCCCTCTGTTAATGTTAATGGGCAGAACTACACCGATATTTCCCTGTTATAAATATTATTCGTAGGGAATTGATCTTTGTCACTGGCATGCTGAAAGTCCAAGGCAGAGATAATATCCAAGCCGTTTCCTTAAATATGTCAGCGGACCGTTGAACACACGGTAGGATGGACGAGATCCCAACGCTACATCTTGTTAAGGAAAAAAAAAGGGGGGAAAGTGGGAAGAAATATATAAGGAAACAGCAATAAAAGATGAACAATAAAAGGCCAAACTCAATCACAGCGACAGCAACCCAACGGTGAAATGCAATGAAATAACTTCTGCCTTTTAGGATGGATTACACTTGGTCCTCGACTTACAATGGTTCGTTTAGTAACCGTTCAAAGTCACAAAGGCACTAGAAAAAAAAGGGACTTAAGAATGTTTTTCACACTTACGACCGTGGCAGCCTTCCCAGGGTCACGCGATCAAAATTCAGACTGGCACGTATTTACGACGGTCGCAGTGTCCCCCCTGTGGGGTTACGTGCTCCCCTTTTGCGACAGCTAAGTCGACGAGTTTCGCTTAAAAGGTCGTAAAACAGGACAAAGTTCACTGAACCACTGTCTCGCTTAGGAACAGAAATTTTGGGGCTCAATTGTGGTCGTAAATCGAGGATTATCTGTATCAACAGGAAAGGACACAGCACTTAAGAAATACACCCTTAAGTCGAGCAGCCATGAAATCTTCAGAAAAGATATCCAGATCCCGGGATGCACCCAGCCTCAAAACCGTGAGCATAGAGCCGGGCCAGAGGGGCGGGCCCACCTGTGATCGCCGCTAGCGGTTCTCCCGAACCGGTATGAACCAGCTGAATACTAGGGAGCCTAAGTGGCGTAGGAGGCTAATGCCTCCTACTAAGGCAGCATTTAACATCCAGCTGTCTGCAATTACTGTAAGTTCAAATCTCCCCAGGCTCAAGGTTGACTCAGCCTTCCATCCTTTCTAAGGTAGGTCAATTGAGGACCCAGTTTGTGGGGGCAATAAGCTGACTTTGTATTAATATACGAAAGTATGAAGGCTGTTGCTTAACGCATTGTAAGCCGCCCTGAGTCTCCGGAGAAGGGTGGCATATAAATCAAATTAAAAAACACCTCTGCCCTACGGCTACAAAAATCAGACTCCTGGTAAGCCACGGTTATCCCTGTGACCCCTTGTGGAAGTGAAAGTTGGGTTTTCAAGGAACAGGGTCGAAAGATTAGGGAATATATCTGAGCGGGAGTGTCAAAGAAGACAACGCTTGAGAATTAACACGGAGAGCCCAGAAAACAAAAAAATGGATTATAGAGTTAACTCGAGCCAGAGTTCTCCTTAGAGAATGGGTGCAAAATCACCAGCTCTAAACTATTATTTGAATGCATTATTCGAATAATCCCGCTCGCTTGAACATTTTAATTTAATAATTTGTTCAAATCTAGGCATCGCTCGATTCCAAACTGACAGAATAGGCGTAATAAGATTCGTCAGAACACACAACACAGTAAGTATAATAATATTTTTTTTAAAAAAAAGGAACTTGGGAAAGAATAAAAGAGTGAGAGAAAGAACGAACTTGGGAGGTTCCAAGATTTGTGGTTTAGGAAGTTGAGTAACAGGTAGTCCTTGAATTACAGTAGTGGCCAAAATTGTGGAAACCTTTTGGGGAAAGTATATTTTTGAGGTTTTATGGCTAATAAAACTTTTTCGGGGGGAGGAGTTTCAAAATAATCCTATTCCACTGCTCGAACGGCCTGGGAAGAGCCCAGACCTTCTTCGCCCAATTGAAAATCTATGGAGCCGACTAAAGAAACTTGTGAGTCAGAAGCGACCCAGCAATAAAACCCAGTTAATAGAAGCCATCATTCAATCTTGGTTTCACCTTATTAGAACAGTTGCAGAACTCAAAGACTTGGTTCCCTCCATGGGAAGACGTTGTGAGACCATCATTCATGCTAAAGGTTCCCCAACTAAGGATTAATTGACAATTAATGATGACAACGTTTGTATATCTCATTTTTTCTATGTGTTTCACTTTTCTCCTTTATACTGTAACTGCTATTCTAATAGCAAATCCTTCGTAAAAGTTATGGCGTTACATTCTTGATTAAATTATCTTTCCGTTGATATATAAGATTATGGTTGATATATAATATTATGGTACTACTCAAAAAAAAAAAAGTGGTATTATTAGCTAGTTTTCGAAAATACACTTTTCCCAAAAGGTTTCCACAATTTTGGCCACTACTGTGCAACAGTTCATTGAGTGACCACAGCACGGGGAAAAAAAGGGAGTTGTGACCACTATTTTGGCAACACAATCATTGCCATTTCTTACAGCCACGTGATCAAAATTCGGCCACGTGACATGTGGCTCGTATTTATGACGGTCGCAGCGTCCCGGGGGTGTGTGGGGGTGTCACGCGATCCTCTTTTGGCAACCAAAGTCAATGGGGGAAGCCGAATTCACTTAACGACCTTGGTACTAAGTTAATAACGGCAGCGATTCACTTAACAACGGTGGCGAGAAAGGTCGTAAAAGGAGGAAAAACAAATTTAAGGAGTGTCTCTCGTGTAGCCGTGGAAAGGTCCGTCTCCGGTTTGTTAGATTTGAGAGTCATTTGCCTTTTCTATGAAAATTAAGTCGTCGGTTATCTCGGAGGCTCCTAAATGCTGCTCTCTTAATTGTCTGGATAGGAGACCACCTGGAAATCCCACGGTTAGGAAAAGCTGCTTTTTTTTTGTTTTTGTGTCCCAGGTATGAACTCAGTTACGGGAGCAAGTTGGGGGGCAGGCCGTCACGGTGGAGAAAAATCAGATAACAGATTAACGGAGTTGGAAGGGATCTTGTAGGTCATCTAGTCCAACCCTTCTCCCCGCCACCGTCCAATCTGTGTTCAGTAGGCGTCCCAAACAGCTCAGTGGTGGCACCTAATTGGTCAATCAATCAATCATGCAAATTAGTAACAACGGGGGTGTTTCTGTTTTAAGGCAGAGTGGCTGTTTTTGAGCCATTTTCCAGGCCTGCTCTGGACCTCAGTGCAAGGCCACAAATTGGCTCTTTCCCACCCTCAGGGGATGGATCCAGGTTGTTCACAAACCTACATTCCGATAACAAGCAATGCTGGATTAAAGTTTGTAAACTTTGTTCTCATTGGTTTGTGGATGTTTAGCCCAGAAACTAAAAAAAATTGGACACAAGAGCCCTGGAGGAAATCTTTAAATCCAGCTCTTTATTTTCTTTTTTCTTTTTCTTTTTAAAAAAAAGCTCCTTGGGGGTCTTTCAAAGTGGCCTGTCTCAGAAATAAGAGGCTGGGGGGGCAACCTTATTGATGGAAGCAGACCTTCAGGTCACTCAGAAACAAACACACACACACACCCCTTAAACTTTCTATCCTTTTGGCCAAGACCTTAGTGGGAGAAACGATTAAGCCTTTTCAGAAAACTTGTCTCCATCTGCTCAGGTTGATTCAGCATCCTCGATGAGGACTGGAGACTTGAAGATAGGGGCAGGCAGGTGATACCTCCTAGTAAGCAGGCAAGCAGAGACAAGCTAACTCCATTAGGGGCCGGGAAGGAAGACCCAGCGCGGTCACGCCCAAGCAGGTGTGAGAACTCGGCCGTCAGGTTGTTTCACGCCTCCCTTTTTCTCGTGGGTTGAGGAGCATGGACCCACTGCTGGGGACCCCCGGCGCAGTCTTCCTTCGCTCTTTTGCTGGACCAGATCGCCCGGGGGGGGGGGGAGGCGTTGAATGGGGAGCCTGGAATGGTTGGGAGATGGAAGGGAGACCACTGGGAGATCCCTATACAGTGGCATCCACTGGAGTGGAGCCCACACGCAGAGCAGAGGGGAGCTTGTCCCCTCCTCAAAAAGGAGAAACGGGGTCGATTCCGACGACGGTTGAAGGAAGGAGGGCCCTCTTGGCATTTTATTTTCTCCCGGCCTCCCTCCCTCCCTCTCTCTCTCTCTCTCTCTCTCTCTCTCTCTCTCTCGATATATGTCTCTGGAACTCTAGATCAACTATTCAGAAAATGTATATAGAGTTCACGCCCGCGCACACGCACACTTTTCTTCTTCTTTGTTTTTTGTTTTTCTTTTTCAGTTGGGCTCTGCACTTTGGTGAGGGAGGGAGGGTGGGAGGGAGGGAGGGAGGGAGGGAGGAAGGAAGGAAGGAAGGAAGGAAGGAAGGAAGGAAGGAAGGAAGGAAGGAAGGAAGAACAGAAGTGGTTCAATAGATATTAAAATAATCCAGCCACCGGTTGAAGAAAGGTAAAACTGGGTTAGCTGTTTTTCTAAGGTGGGGAAGGGAGGGAGGGAGGGAAGGAGGGAAGAAGGAAAAAGAAACGGGAAGGAGGGAGGGAGGGAGGAAGAAGGGAGGGAGGGAAGGAAGGAAGCAAGCAAGCAAGCAAAGAGAAACAGGGGAGGAGGGAGGGAAGGAGGAAGGAAGGAAGGGAGGGAGAAACAAGAGAAAGAGGGAGGAAGAAGGGAGGAAGAAGGGAAGAAAGGAGGGAGGAAGAAGGGAGGGAGAGAGGAAGAAGGGAGGGAGAGAAGGAAGGAAGGAAGGAAGGAAGGAAGGAAGGAAGGAAGGAAGGAAGGAAGGAAGGAAGGAAGGAAGGAAGGAAGGAAGGAAGGAAGGAAGGAAGGGACTTTAATAAAGTCCGCGTAAAGGTCACCAAATCAGGCTCAACTTTTTGGCCTCTCCCCAAACCTTTCAGCCGAAGCCAAGTGAAAATAAATTAGGCAATAGGGCTACGTTCATCTTCATCATCATCATCAGAAAGTAGCAGGCGGATGCTGAGGTTAGGTCCCTTCTTGGCCACTCCAAATATTCTCAGATCCCTTTAAAAAAAAAACACCACCAAATCCACATTTCTTCCCCCCCCCTCTCTCTCTCTCTTTCCCTCCCGGTCCGGATCAACGCCAGACGGCCGCACTCGAGGAAAAAGGCCAGAGGCTCAGATGTGGAAAGTGGCGCGCTCCGACCCCGGAGCTCCGCGGGGTTGGCTTTCCAAGCAGCCGGCTCATTTCTCCACTCGAGAAATCCCGTCCTTCCCTCTTTTTTCTTTTTAATTGGGAGGGGGGGAGCCTGTCTTAAGTGGGCTGGGGGGCTGGGGGGGGTGGAAAAGAGCGCAACCCCCCTGAAGAAGTTAGAGGAAGGCGAAGCGAGCGGAGTTCCGAATTTCGCCCCCACCAGCAAGGAAAAGGGCTTATTATTCGTATTAATAAAATCGGGGTGGACGTCGAGCAAGGGAGGGGTCGTCGGGTCTAAAACTCTTGCTTTTACCCCGGTTTTTCCCCCCCTTTTTTTATTTCGAAGCCATAGCCCTGCTTTTCCCTCCGCTACTAAGGAGATACGCGGATACACCCGATTAAAAATCATTTTAAAAAGAAGAATATAAATTAAGCTATAAGCGCGTGTGGACGAACTAAGGAGGGTGTTTGTTTGTTTTTAATAAAAATAAAAAAATGCAGTCAAAGAAAATCAAAGTTTTGTGGGGTGGGGGAATCTATAACTAGCCCACCCACCCCAATCAGGCATTTAAGGACACCGGGCGAAGGAGATTTCAGGCCCGTTTTGGAGAATCCGCCTTAGCGTCCATTCGCCCCGCCGGTGGGTCCATTTCCTCCGTTTCTCCCCTTCTTCCCCACCCCGTGGTGGAGGTCCTGGAGATCCGGAAACCTGGACTACCGTGGTGGTGGTTGTGTTTTAATCCTTAAAAAGGGTTTTTTTCCGAAGAGCCCTTTCCATCTCGGCAGCGCCCCTTTGCTCTCGTGAGTTGTTGTTTTCCTCCAGGCCTTCTTGAAAAGGTTGAGTCTGGGGTCTCGATCAAAGCCAGGGTCTTCCAGGATGGATCAAGCGGGAAACCGGGCGAGGGCAGACGGGGGAAAAATAAGAGGCCACGGGCCGGCTTCCCGTCTGACTTCAAGACCTTTTACTCGCTTATTATTCTTTTAGGAAAAGAGTGGGGAGGGGGAAGTACGTCTTACGTGTTAGACACACTCGCACACAATATGTGTAGTATGCAGTCTACCCCCCCCCAAAAGGCCTCTAAAATTGGGGGGGGAGAAAATTGAGAAGGAAGGAAAGCAAAGATCCAAATTTTATCAACGCTGCCCGATTTTGGGTTAATTTCACGAAATAATTCGCCTCCCCACCCCCCTTTCCCCGAAATTGACAAATCCTAGCTAGGCGCCATTAGGTGCAAGACACCCCCCCCCCCCCCCCGATTTCTGCCTGGCCAAATCGCTGCTCGGAGAGAAGGAGGGGGGGTAAGAAAGTAGACTTCTAGAGGTGATGAGCACCTGCCTAAATCCTTAATCGACCAGGTTGTTGTTTTTTTCCAGAATGAGGGAAGTTTTGTGTTGGGGTTTAAATGCTTCAACGGAAGAAACACAAAAAAATGGGGAGCCTTGGCTGGCGGGGTGTGTGGGGGGGTAACCCCCAGTTTGAAACAGCAAATCGCCAGAACCGCTCTCTTGGCCGGTAAGTTTCGTCCTCGTGAAAAGAGTTTATTATTTGAGTTTATTTATCTCGGCGTTGTACAATCCACGCGCGGCGGGGTTAAGAGAGACCTGTTAGCCTTGGAGTCCCCCAGCAGTGGCAGCTGGAGAGGAAGAGGCGAAAACGGTGAGGGGTGGTGGTGGTGGTGGGGTTTGGGCCTGTGGAAAGTGTCGGGGCAAGCAGGCGAACGTGGGAGGGAAGGAAGGAGAGGAAGGAAGGAAGGAAGGGATGAGAAGGAAGAAAAAAGAATGGAAAATGAAGGCGAGGAAGGAAGGAAGGAAGGAAACATGAATGAGAAGGAAGAAAAAAGAATGGAAAATGAAGGCGAGGAAGGAAGGAAACGTGAATGAGAAGGAAGAAAAAAGAATGGAAAATGAAGGCGAGGAAGGAAGGAAACATGAATGAGAAGGAAGAAAAAAGAATGGAAAATGAAGGAGAGGAAGGAAGGAAACATGAATGAGAAGGAAGAAAAAAGAATGGAAAATGAAGGCGAGGAAGGAAGGAAACATGAATGAGAAGGAAGAAAAAAGAATGGAAAATGAAGGCGAGGAAGGAAGGAAACATGAATGAGAAGGAAGAAAAAAGAATGGAAAATGAAGGCGAGGAAGGAAGGAAACATGAATGAGAAGGAAGAAAAAAGAATGGAAAATGAAGGCGAGGAAGGAAGGAAACATGAATGAGAAGGAAGAAAAAAGAATGGAAAATGAAGGAGAGGAAGGAAGGAAGGAAATTTAAAAAGTATGTGTTTTAAAATGGGGTGGGTAAGGAGGGAAGGAAGGAAAAATGAAACAGGAAGAAAGTAGGAGGGAGGGAGGGAGGAGGGAGGAAGGAAGGAAGGAAGGAAGGAAAGAAAAAGAAGGAAAGAAAGAAGAAAGAAGAAAGAAAGAAAGAAAGAAAGAAAGAAAGTAAAAGAAAGAAGAGAGGCAAATACTTAAACGTGGGAGGGGAGAAAGAACGGGTGATAAGTTTTGCCCCTTCTTAAGCGAAAAGGAAGACTAATCTTTCAAACTTGGACGGTTCTGGCAGAAACGAATCCACTTTCATTCTTTCCCGCGGATTAAATCAGATCTGCAAAGCTGCCGACTTCACTCGTTCGCAGCGGGAGGACAGGAGAGAACCCGTGTCACAGGCAAGCGGGGGAGGGGGGGGAAAGGCGAGAGAGAGCCTCGGCCTGGGGGAGGACGGAGCCAAACGCTTGCCAATCCCTTGACCTTGACTCAGGAACCGGAGAAAAACGCCGATTGACTTAAGGCACGTGAAGCGTTTGCCAGCACCACAAAAACGAGAAAAACTTCGCCTCTTTCCAATCTTAAGGGAGGGAGGGAAAGGGTTTTTTTTTTGCAATGATCGAAACCTCGGCAGGACGATCAAGTCCACCTCCAGCCAGCCAAGGGGGAATTAAAATCAAAATCAAGCGTTCTGCAAAAGATTTCCAGAAAGAATGGGAAAAGGAAGAATCGCAGCCGAAGGGAGAGCTTGTTAGAGGCCAAAGAAGTGGGGGGACCGGGAACCGCCGCTGGGGAGAAATCCCTCATTTTTTTCCCCGTGTCAAAACCACTCTGCTTGGGGAGGGACCCCCCTCCTAAATCAACCCAAGCGCCCGCCGCATTCAAAAGGCTAAAAAAAGCGCTTCCCAGCCGTTCGATTCCCGAGCAACTCTTTTTAAAAAAGAAAAAAGAAAGAAATCCACATTATCTTTTTATTTTTTCCTGCTCCGAAATCTTTGCGGCTTTAGATCCCCTCTAAGCCGGCGTCCCATTAAAAACTCAAAAAGTCAAAAGGCCCAACGACCGCGGGAGCATTTTTTTTAAAAAAATAAAAATAAAATAAAGTAAAATAAAAATACAGCACGCCAACTCACAGCCAACCACAAGTTCTGTGAAACTCGGGCGCCAGAAAGTTTCAAGTAAAAGGGAAGCGAGTTGCAGCTACTTCGGGAGCCGAGCAAAGTCCTCGCTTCTTCGGTCAGAAAGTGTGTTTTTGCGGAGGAGGGGGTGTTGAAGGAGTAGGGGAGGGGGGGAATAAACCGACAGTCGGAAGACTCCGAAAGCTTAACAACCCCGCTCTTCTGCCTTGCCCACTTTTCTTTTAAAAATAAAATAAAATAATTACCAGTTCGCATTTCATTAGCCGCCGATTCCTCTTTCCCCCAGCCGCGTATTCCAATGTAACACACACACACACACACACCCAAACAGATCGGTATACAAACACCCCCTTCCCACGAGAGATTTTTTCCTTCCTCTTCTCCTCTCCCCCCCACTCATTTCAATTTTTCTCACTCAGCCTCCCCACCACCACCAAAAAATAATAATAATAGTGAATGAACTTGAGAAGGAGGACGTCAAAAGTTTGCCAAGAGGCCCAGAAGAATCACGGCGAATTTAAAAAAAGAAGAAGAAGAAACAGAAAGAAAATTTTTCCCTCTTGGTTTGCTCGCACACACAGTTGCCCCCTCGCAGCTACGAACCCCAAGTGAAGGGGGGGCGCCCCGTTTTTTTTTGCATATTGCCAGTCTTGCGCGCGCGCCCCCCCCTTCCCCCCGCTCGTTTTGGGAGGCCTGGAGGGTTTTCTTCTCTCTCTCTCTCTCTCCCGCGGGCCCCCCCCCACCTGGAAAAAAAATAAAAAAATAAAACCACACTCAGGCACTTCGCGTCCCCCCCCCCGCGTCTCTCTCTCTCTCTCTCTCTCTCTCTCTCTCTCTCTCTCTCTCTCTCTCTTTCTCTCTCCCAACTTCCAGCGAGCAACCAGTCCGCGCTTGCTGCCAGCCGTGAATCTCTAGCGCCCACTACTCAAGAACGGGGAAATTAAAAAAACACAAAAACTTTTGCATTACACACACACACACACACACACAACCGCCAGAACTTGGAAAGAAGTCGGAGAAAGGGAGGAGTTGCGAAGGTTCAACTTTTGCTTAAACTTTCCCCCCCTTCTTTTCCTCTTTCTCAACACTTCCCCCCCCCCACCACCGCCCCAACAATCTCACCCCACCCAGCCTCGCTTTGGGCATTCCTGGGGGAGAGGAGGAGGAGGGTGGGGGGAAAGCCCTGGTTTGGCGCAGAAAGAAGGAGGGGGGACCCCCCCCCCCGCACGATCCCGGGGATGCCGAACGGGGAAGGAAGCCGAAACGAAAGCCGAAACGAAAGGAAACTTTGTGGGTTCGCTCCAGATGCGCGGCTGCGGGACGCGACTGTTGGCTGTTGCCCGCAACGGCGGGGGAGAGAGAAACCGCGCGGCCCACTTTCCCCACGCCCACCCACCCACCCACCCCCCCGTGCTCTGATCCCCGGAGAGCCGAACCCGGGTTCCCCCCCCCTCCCCTCTTCTTCTTCCTCCTCCTCCTCCTCTTCCTCCTCTGCCCGTTCTCCCCCCCCCCCAAACACACACACACACTCCGCTCGCCCCCCGCGTGGGGCAGGGGGAAAAGCAAAAAAGAAGGAGACCTACTTTTCGGCAGTTTCCTGCCCCGCGCCTTAGATCGCATCTTGCCGGCGAGCTGGAGCCTTTCCTCGAACCCGCAGCTCTTCTGCGGCGCGATCATCCTCTCCCCAACATTGTCAGTTTCGGACACCTTCGCACATGCGCAGAAAGGCGTTCACATCTGACACCCCGCTCCGGGCCAAAAGGGAAGGGGGGAAAGGAAGAAGAAGAAGGAAGAGAGAGGAAGAGAGGAGAGAGGAAAAAAAAGAAGAAGCAAGAAGCCACC
>CM075974.1:14044744-14122244 GCA_038048745.1 Coluber constrictor foxii
GGGGGAAAAGCAAAAAAAGGAGACCTACTTTTCGGCAGTTTCCTGGCCCGCGCCTTAGATCGCATCTTGCCGGCGAGCTGGAGCCTTTCTCGAACCCGCAGCTCTTCTGCGGCGCGATCATCCTCTCCCCAACATTGTCAGTTTCGGACACCTTCGCACATGCGCAGAAAGCGTTCACATCTGACACCCCGCTCCGGGGCCAAAAGGGAAGGGGGGAAAGGAAGGAAGAAGGAAGGAAGGAAGAGAGGAGAGGAGGAGAGGAAAAAAAAGAAGAAGCAAGAAGCCACCAGCAATCAGGCGGACTCGAAGTGCATCGAAAGGATTCATCCAAGCTGGAAAAAAGAGAGAGAGAGAGAAAGAGAGAGAAAGAAAGAGAGAGAGAGGGAGGTGGATTTTTCCCTCTCCCCTCGCCCGTCCTCCTATCCTCTTCCTCCTGATCGCTGATCCCCCCCACCCCACCCCCGTTTTCTTCCCCCGGATCTGCCCCTTTAAGAAAACCCTCTCCTCCCCCCCCCCTCTCCTTTTCGCTCCTCTCTAACCCTTTCCACGCTGCCCCGTCGCCCGGGCATGGACAGACTTTTGCAAGAAGAGGCGAAAACCATCTAGGAAGAGGTGACTTTAAAAATGATCTAGAGATATAGATATATAATAAATGTATATATCTATAGGTGTTGATAGATACATGGCCTATTCGCTCAGAGAAATTATGCGAATTATTCTGGGGCGAGAGAGGGGTGGGGGGTGCGAGAAACAGGCTGGAAATTGGATAATTGCACACATGCCACTTGGCAAATTATAAGAGCGTTGTTAGAGACCCTCGCGATTGGCTGGCGCCTGCCCTGGGCTGGACCCGATCCGTCTGCGCCTACTCGCGAGTAATGTACTGCCTCTCCTTTCTCTCTTCTCTTCGCTCTTTCCTTTCTCTCTCTTTCTCTTTTCTCTCTCCTGTCTCTTTTCTTTCTCTCTCCTTTCTCTTTTTCTCTCTTTCTTTCTTTCTCTCTCTCTCTCTCTTTCTCCCCCCCCCGCACCCCGAAGTCGGCATGGGAGGAGCGCGCGACCTCCTTGGCAAAAGGACCCCGCATCTGCCTTATGAAAAGTAAGCGCTTTTGAGATTTGTTATTGCTGATGCTACGATGGTGTTGCTCGATTATATTAATGTTACTATTTATTGTCTCTTTCGTTCAGGCTGGGGAGGGGGGGGTTGCTTGCCTCGGAGGGCGTGTGGGAAGGGGGGGTCCAAATGGGGCTTTCTTTCTCTTTCCTCTCCCCCCCCTCCCCGGGCGTAAAGGCGCTTTTTAAGGATCGGGGCGCGGGGATCATGGACGGCTGCGTAAAAACGCGGCGGCGGACCTTTGGGTGCCTTTGAAGAGGGAGGGGGGCTCGCGGGCCGCATTCTACCCCCACCCCTACCCCACCCCTCCCCACCGCATCTCAGCTGACCCCAAGTGCTGCGAGGCCTTCGGGGTGAGTGGGTGCTTCCCCCCCCCTTAATAAAACCCAGGCTGGATAGGGAAACCTTTGAATTCCTTCCTGCGACCCTCACTCCCTTTTTTTTAAAAAAAAATTCTCCTTCTCCGCGTTTGCTGGACTACTCAGGAGGAAGCCCCGACGCCGGACCGAATGGAGCGGAGGGGGGGGGTGTTCTCGCCCTCCCCCGGTCGAAGAACTCTTTTTTCCTGAACGAATTGCGGACAAGGGGTCCCACCTAGAGACGGGGGTGGGGGAGGGAAGGTAACATTTGTGCAAACGAGCCTAAGCCGGGAATCGAGTTGTAGAACGTGGCTTTCGGGGGTTCCCTCGGTGGAGGTGGGGAGGGGGAAGGATCCAAGAGGGGTAAGGGAACCCCGCCCCCTCTTCCGTGTTTCAGGAGTTTACCTGTGCGGCAAATTTTCCGGCTTTATTATGTCGTGAATGGATTTATTTCACGGACACCCCCAATTTTCCTTTGCCCCGTTTTTTGCCTGCCATTCCGTTTTCCCCTCAGCTAATTTTGCATGGGTGCTTTCCTCCCTAAATGTTGGCTTTTATTATTATTTCATTTTTTTTCCCCATTCCTCTTTTTGTTAGCAGGTTCAGGGGGGGGGAAAATGGCTTGAGCAGAAACCGGGCAAGTATGAATATCGGTTTCAGATCGGCGTTTGGATTAAAACGATCCTTTTTGTTTCTTTCTTGGCTTTTAAGAAAAAAAAAATCGGATTTTTAGCTATCTTGCCAGGAGGAGAAACCTTCAACCCCTTGCAAAATAAAAATAAATAAATATTTTTTTAAAAAAAAAAATCGAAGGAAGCATTCGAAAAAGGAAGGGGTCCCTAAATTTGTGAGGCCGGGTGACCCCTAGATAAAGAGAGAAGGCGGAATGCGGCAGAGGAAAAGAGAGCGGCGGTTATTATTAATTATTGTTACCTAATTAATGGCGTTCTTTGGGGAGTTCAAGTGGCCTGGACAGGATCGGAAGCTATTGTGCGGGGATTAAAGAGGGGGGGAGGGGGGGGACCCAGAAGAAAAACCAGTTTTGGATGCTTTCAATAAATAAATCCAGAAATTTAATTAATTAATTTATTTATTTTAAGCCAGCGAAAGGCAGGACCACTCTAAAAGTAATAGGGGCCGAAAAGCAGGTAGAAAGGAAAAAGGGAGGGGAAGAAAAAAAAAACCAAGAGGTTTGATAGAAATAATAATAATAATAAAGGGTGAGATCTTTGCTAATTAAAAAAAATAACCATGAAAATCGTGGGTTGTTGTTTTTTTTTTCTCCCGCTTTAGCCAGGCCATATGTGTCTGTCTGTTAAGAGGCCTGCACATATCCGTAGGCCTGTAATTCCCAATGCATGCATCCCATTATGTGATTGTGTGTGTTTGTGTGTATTCCATATGTAAACACTTGAGGACTGGAGAGGTCTTGGGGGTGGTAGACAGATCGAGGGTTCCTCTCTGGGTTTCTATTATATGCGCTTTTAAAGTTTGGCTTTCATCGGCTTTCAGTCACCAACCTCTAACTACCCAGATTTAATTACAATTGGAAACTGGGGGTGGGGGGGGGGGAGAAGGAGAAGGAGGGGGGGTCGGCGGGGTCGCTCGCTTGAAACGACCAGCCTTTCTTTAAAAACAAACACAAACACCCTTCAAGGTTTTTCCTCTTTCCGTAACAGCCCCCCCCTCCCCAAATTCCGTTTCCACGCGTTTTCCCTAAAACTGGGCCCGGAGAACAGACCTTAAAAAAAATCCAGAAAGATGGAAGGGGAAAAACCAGCTAAGACGCCAACCGGGGTGGGTTGAGCGGTGGTCTTAAAACCTGTCCTTTAATAAAGGGAATTTCGGTTTTGAATTAAACCCCCCTCCCCGCCAAAAAGAACAAGGTGTTTATGTGTGGGGGGGAGGGAAAAAAATCTATTCCTCGCAGGCGCACTCCCAAACAATTTCCCTTAAGATTTAAGGATTTCAAACCTCATTTCATTTTATTTATTTCATTTTTTTTTAAATTCAGGGAAACAAAAATGCCTTAGGAACACGGAAGGCCGGGTTTTGGGGTGTTCCCCCCCCCCCCCCGATCCGCGGAGGAATTGGAATAAAAGGAAAGGAAGTCGGTTTATAGAGCCGAATATTCTCCGCCGAGGGCGAATGAGGACGCCGTTTGATTTTCGGGCCGCTATCCGCAGTTCGGAAGATGCTTTTAACCCCGGGTCAATGCCAAACCTTTAAAGAGATGCCTTCCCACGATTTACTCAATCTGGTGGGGGATTAATTACAGTCAGATTAGGCAGAGGGTTGGGTGAAGGGGAAACTTGACCCGTTTCGTTGTATTTACGCTTCGGTAAAGTTTTGTTTTTATATAAGGGATTGACGCGGGTTACAAAGCTGCCGTGTGAACGGTCCTACTTTAAATGTAATGTCTCTTCCCACTCTTATTTAATGTGTGTTTTTCCTTTCCCCTCCGCTGTGTTTTCTAGGAATAATGTAGAAGCGAAGGCGAGTCGCTTATTTTAACCCAAAGCCGCCTCCGTTCGTTGGAACTGCGGTTTACTCCCGAGTAAAGCTGGGAAAAATGGCCCGTCGGAGGCGATCGCGATTTACTTGCGAGTCAAGAGGTCTTGGGAATCTTCACTGAAAGGTAGAACTTGGAGAGGGGCCAATTTCTGCTCAGCCGTGGTTGGGTTCCCACGGCACGCTACTCGGGGCTCAAGTGAGGTTGGGCCATGTGTGGGGTCCCCGTTTCCAGGCCTCGTGTGAACCAGGCGGATGGAGAGAAGCCAGGAAAGGGTCCTCTGAATCCCAGGCTCGGTGGAAAGATGGCTTCGTGTGAATTCGCCAACCCGGAAGAACGGCCTTTCCACTACCAACTCCACATAAGCTTTGCGCCCCTTCGGGCTGGCCTGAAGTCCCCGCGTGACCGCGATCCAAACGAAGGCTGCGAATGTGGGAGGCGCGAAAAAAAAGGGGTTGAAGGATGCAGGTTGGACGCGCGCACCTGCCCTTAACCCGTGTTCAGGAAAAGGCGGTGTTGGGAGAGGAGGAAGCTATTCCTTTAAACTCCTAAATCCAAGGCGAGACATAAATCTAACAAAACAGAATTAATTTTTTAACTCTCGGGTAATCCAATGCGGGGGAGGGGGGGAGGCAGCCTTGCGAAGCTAAAACGACAAACCCGTTCGCACGACCCCGTTCCGCGGTGTTTTTCCTCCCTGCTTAGCGTCCCCTTAACTGGGTCCCCCACCCCATCATCCACCAAGCAAGGGGAGCCCCTCAACTCACCCTTCTCGCTCTCCAGCAAGGCTAAAACGGCCCTCTGGCCTCGTTTGGGGTTCAGAGTGTCGTGGAACGCAAACTTGAAGGGGTTGTGTAAATTTAGGGTGGCCTGTTTGAAAGGGGAGAGAAATAGCTGGTTTTTCAGTGCATATATGATTACTGTTGATATGTTTTGTTTCTGAAACCATTATTCAATAATTCTGAGCTTTCGTTTCTAAGAGAAAGAATGGCGTGATTGTTAATAAGAGCTCAGAATTATCCAAAGCGTTTGCTTTGCCTCTACGTTTCCTCTCCAGGCTGCGTTCTCACAACAAACTAAGCCAGGTTAGCCTCATCCTGGTTCCCTGTAGCCACAATGCCCAAATGATTCCCAGAAACATGGCAGGGGGCTGCCCTTGTGCTAAACCTGGGGGTGGGGGTGAGAGGGTTAAAACCCGTCGTGGGAATGCAGCCCTGACACGCAAGTGTGATTTCTAGCTAAGATCCGCACCCAGCATTAGGGAAGGATGGGAACAGTCTGGAGGGACCGCGGTTAAAACAGGCCTTTCTCACGTGGCTTCCTGAGTGGCAGTAGGAATGTGGGGGGGGTGGGGTGGGGGGACACGACTCGATGGGCAGGTTGTGGAGCCAGTCACACAGCCGTGGCTGGTCTACCTCACAGGGTGGCCGTAACAAGGAAGGAAAGGGAAGGGGACTAAACTCAGAGCTGAGGAAGCTTTAATGGTGCTCTCTTCCCTCATTCCACCTTCCTCTGTCCTTTATCCCCCCCCCCCCCCCCGTGTCTCTCAACTCCATCCTTACCCAGGCAAAACTTAATCCCGGGAGAACAGAGGCCCACTCTGGATGTGAGAGGGGGAGCCTGTGAGCAGAGAAGCAACACCTGGCTGCGTTCACAAGATACGCCACCCAGATTGCTTTTCAAGTGCAAACCCTGGAAACGGCAGGGGGGGTGAGTAAACCTTGGCTGAAGGAAGGCAGATCAGGGCTCCTCCATCGCCCTCGAGTGATGGGGGGGGCGGGGGTGGTGTATGTTGGATCATTTGAGGTTCAGGGTTTGGAGGGAAGTTGTGTGAACAAGAACCATGCTGTTAAGTCGTGAAGGGGGTGTGCTTTGTTAACCTAGGTGTAGTATTGCACATGTGAACCCATAAGAGTGTGTGTGAGAGAGAGACACACACAGAGAGAGACACGGGGTGAGGGGAGAGACAGAGAGAGGGAGACAGGAAGAAAGAGAGAGGAGGAGGGAGACAGAGAGAGAGAGGAGAGAGAGATAGACACAGAGAGAGAGACAGGGAGAAAGAAAGGAGAGAGAGAGAAAGAGAAGGAGACAGAAAGAAAGCAGAGGAGAGAGAAGAGAGAGGAGAGAGAGACAGAAAGAAAGAGAGAAAAAGATTCAAAGAGAGAGAGAGAGAGGAAGGGAGAGGGAGAGGGAGAGAGAGAGAGAGAGAGAGAGAGAGAGAGAGAGAGAGAGAGAGAGAGAGAGAGAGAGAGATGGGCCAAACCACCCAGGGATTTTAAAATATCTATTTAAAAATGGAACAAAATATTTCGCTGACACCCAGTTCACCCACCATCCTCTGTTCTATTTTAATTATGGTTTAATAAGCATTCAACCACCATTGTCTGGATTTCCACTGCACTCAGTCATAAAGCTGGCTTTTGAAACCACAGTGAAGCGATTCACACATTCCATGAAGCCCATACTGCCACAAGCCTGGGCATAACGTGCTGTGTGAACTTGGCCCCGATGTAAAAACCCTTATAGGTCAAAATCAGATAGCTCACCCACATAAAGGAGAACTCATTTTTTTCCCCGCACCCCAGTTTTTTCATTTAAAGGCCACCCTTCAAAATATATATATATATATCAGACCGTTTCTACTGGGTAAATCTTTTCCCCTTCCACCACTCTGTTTTCTGCTAATCCCCTTTCTTTACTTTCTTCTTTGAAAAAGTATTATTATTATTATTATTATTATTATTATTATTATTATTATTAGAATTAGAATTAGAATTAGAATTAGAATTAGAATTAGAATTAGAATTAGAATTACTATCTGGCAAGGGAAGTCAGAAAGCACATCTTTAACGGGGGAATATAATTATCTAGGTTGGTTTGTTTGTTTTAAAATCATTTTCCTTTAGTGTGAATGAAAACAAAATCTCCCGAAAACCTCACTAGAGGACGGGAGGAGAGCTGAAATTTTCTGTTGATTTCTACCCCCCTGGGTGCAAAAAACACTAAGGGAAGAGAGAGAGCTCCTATAACAGGTGTGTGTATGTGTCATGAAAATGTTTGCCTGTGTTTAATTTTTAATTCGAGAGTGGATGACCCACCCCCAAGGCAAAATTCTCGGGTTTTCAAAAGTGACCCATGTTACTGCCAAATTCACTCCAGCAGAACAAGTCTGGCATGTTTAACCCAGGAGTAAGCCTAACTGGTGAATGTTTAAGGAGGACTTATATTTTACACGTTCTGCGGTTCGAATCCCTAGCGCCGCGTAACGGAGTGAGCTCCCGTTCCTTGTCTCAGCTTCTGCCAACCTAGCAGTTCGAAAGCACGTAAAAAAAAATGCAAGTAGAAAAATAGGGACCCCCTTTGGTGGGAAGGGAACAGCGTTCCGTGCGCCTTTGGCATTGAGTCATGCCGGCCACGTGACCACAGAGACATCTTCGGAGGCTGGCTTTGAAATGGAGATGAGCACCGCCCCCTAGAGTCAGGAACGACTAGTACATAAGTGCAACTTTTACTATGTTTACTCGTAAGGACATATTTCTCTTTCTTTCTTTCTTTCTTTCTTTCTTTCTTTCTTTCTTTCTTTCTTTCTTTCTTTCTTTCTTTCTTTCTTTCTTTCTTTCCTTCTTTCTTTCCTTCCTTCCTTCTTTCCTTCCTTCCTTCTCTCTCTCTTTCTTTCTACCTACCTATCAATTGATCTATTTATCATCAATCAATCAATTTATCTATCCTCCCTCTCTCCCCCGCCTTTCTTTCATATTTTGGAAATTTTATCTAGCCTCCCACTCGCTCACAGCGACTCTAAGCGGCTTACCGAAAATAAAAAGCAATGTAGATTTTTTAAAAAAAAATAATATACAATAATAATAATAACCTCCACGCACACACCCTCGGCGACAGCACAAATTCAAAACCAGCCATTTCAGGGGCTCCATCCATCCCACTCTGGGTTTTATCCCAGACCTGCTGGCATAAATCTCCAAATTCAATAATATTGTTTGGATACTGATGGGTGTTGTAGTAGCCTAGGATTCTCAAGAGTTGCTTCTCCTATCCTAAGGCGCAGGTTTTAACTGCATTGGTGTGGATCGCAGCTTCTGGGCGAGTTGGAGGTGGCCTTGGGAGCTCTTTATTATACCGTGTCTAGAGGCACACTTCAGCACAATGTGTCTAACGCACCTCCCACGACACAAAGAGCAGCTTTGTGAGGTTAAGATTTATTGGAACCCGGCCTCGTTTGCTTTTTTAGAAAGAAAGAAAGAAAGAAACCACATTAAATAAAGAGACGATGCAGCAAATACCCTGGTCTGGTTTAGATTAGGTACAGGAGCAACCGTGCGCGCGCGCACACGTAGATGGATAACTAACACTTTAACTATTTTCTTCTTTACTATGAAGAAAATAGACCCAGACTACAACTCCCATAAGTCCCGGCCGACATGGCCAAAAAGTGGCAACTGGTGGCTCAGCAGACTAAAAGCATTGTGATTAACACCAGCTGTCTGCAATGACTGTAAATTCGAATCTCACCAGGCTCAAGGTTGACTCAGCCTTCCATCCTTTCTAAGGTGGGTAAATTGAGGACCCAGTTTGTGGGGGCAATAAGCTGACTTTGTATAAAATATACAAAAGCATGAAGGCTATTGCTTAACGCCGACCTGATAAATCAAAATTAAAATAAATAAATAAAATAAAACCAGTTATTTTTATTCGGTATTGGCTGAGAGACGAAACAAGTCCTCAAGTTTTAATTTCTTAACCGTGGCTCGTTGGAGACGCCACCAAGAAGTCCACGGGCCTTGCAGAAAGCCACGCCATAAACTTTGATTTCCAAACCGCAGTGGCTGAGTTTCGGGGGGGGGGGGAAGGGGGCGGCAAGTTAGGCAGACTTTAAAAACTCTGGTTTGATTCAATTAACGGCCTCCCGTTTCTCTTTCCCTGGCTGGGTGCGAAGCGTCAAAAATTAACCCAGGTTCAAATCCGAGGAGCCAAGTTGAAAGAGAGCAGGGATGCAGCGGCTAAGATTTTGGTTCAATTAACCATGGCTTGTGTGTGGAATTCAGCCAGTTCGATCCTTGAATAGAGAGGAAACATTCGCGGATCAACTTAACCGCGTGGATCGGACCGTCCCGAAAGAGGGGCGCCCTGTTTTCTGCATTCACCCAAATATCTCTAGCTTGGTGACGGATTCTTCCGTCCTTTTCCTGGGGCTTACTTAAATTTGAATCCAACTCACAAAGCCGCAAGGCACACGAGCGCTCTCCCCAATCTTGCCCACTTCTAGAATTGCGCACCTGATCTATCCGGGCACACTCATACATGGGGAATAATAATAATAATAATAATAATAATAATAATAATAATAATAATAATAATAATAATAATAATAATAATAATAATAATAATAATAACAACCTGCCTGTGTGTGTGTGAGCAGAAAATAGGGTTGGCTCTGGACACTTCTAGAGGAATTGGTTAGTTGAATAGGGGGTTGGAGTTCTGTTTTCCCACGAGGGGGGTGGTGGAGAACAAATCTTCACCAGCTTATTTTATTTATTTATTTATGTGATTTATATTTATTTATTTATGTGATTTATATATGAGCCCCCCTCCCCCCTTGTAAAAAGTGACTTTTTTTCTCCAGAGAAAATGTATCACGATTTTTTTTAAAAAAAATCAACCACCCATTGTCCCTCCCTCTTTTTACTGTTACCTTCCCTCTTGCGTGTTTTTTATGCCAGCTCCTGAGGACTAGAAGCATGATTCTTTTTATTTACGGAATCTCAGGAAATGGGGGAGGGTATTAGCTGCGTGCGTGAGATGTAAAGAGCCTTGGTGGCGCAGCAGCTTAAAGTGGTGTTAAAGTGACACCAGCTGCCTGCAATTACTGCGAGTTCGAATCTCGCCAGGCTCAAGGTTGACTCAGCCTTCCATCCTTCCGAGGTAGGTAAAATGAGGACCCGGATTGTGGGGGCAATAAGCTGATTTTGTATAAAAAAAGAACACCGCTTAGGGGGGCCCCCGAAAGCCCTACTAAGCAGGTATATATAAAAAAGTATGAAGGCTATTGCTTAACGCACTGTAAGCCGCCCTGAGTCTCCGGAGAAGGGCGGCATATAAATTATTTTTTTTTAAAAAAAATGCTTCGCAAAAAAAAAATGTACAGGATGAGTTTGGATTGAAAACCCGAGCAAATCATAAAACTTGATCTGTTGCAAAAAGAGAAAGCCTCAAAGCTATCAGCGGTGGTTGATCTGCCCTTTCTAATCGATATTCTTTTGTGCGAAGGAAAAGGGGGGGGGTAAGTAATTAATACCAATTTGCCCCGCGGGTTGAGAAACGTTTAAAAGCGGACGCTGGACTTTTCAAGCCCCCAACTCACTCTCTCTCCCTCTCTCTCTCTCTCTCTCTCTCTCTCTCTCCCTCCCTCCCTCCCTCTCTCTCTCTCTCTCTCTCTCTCTCTCTCTCTCTCTCTCTCGGGATGGGGGGGGGGGAGTCCAGATCCAAACAAACCCCGCCATGGATCTAAAACGCTGGATAATCCCAACAATGACACTTTGGAATAATTTTAAGTGTGGGGGGGAGAGTGAATCCTGGAGGGGAGGGATAAATACGTGAACCTGCTAGATTTGGGGAGCTCTCTGTCTGCTAATAGAGGGGGGGGCGGGTCCTCCTGCCAGGTGCTGCGCCGAGAATCCCAGGCACCTTGATTAAAGGAGGGGGGGTCTTCTTCCCGCACTGGGGAGGAGTTCGAAACCCACTCACCCCTATACATGCACGCACCTCTTTTAAAGAAATAAACCCAGCTGTAAAAAAAAAGGGTTGTACAGCGCCCCCCCTCCAAGGTACAAGACTACCGGGTTTAAGGGTGTGGGGGGGGGACGTCCTCCAGCCTTCCTGGCCAGGCGAAGCCGCCCCCTCCCATGAAGAAGGGGGGGTCGTTGCCTTTCCTTGGAGTAGTGATAGGGCTGGGGGCTTGCCTCGAGAAGGCGTGCGCGTCCCCCCTTTTTTTGGCCGTGGGATAAAGTTTCTTTTAGGGGAGGGGGGCGTCTACGGCCCCGGATTCCAACTTCTCCCTCTTCAAATAGTTTTAAACGGTTTTTTTTGGGGGGGGGGGAAGGAACGGCGCGATTGGAGGCCTCCTGCCAAGCTCCAGCCTCTCCTCCGCCCCCCCCCCCCCCAACACAGAAGCTCGTTTTCTTTGCTGGTTTTCTTGGAGGAGCTCAAGCGGGGTGGGGGGTGGGGGGGGGCTGAGGGAGTGGGGGGGGGATTGTAAACCAGCCGCAGTCCCTGCCTTCCATCACTTGTAACAGAAAAGCTCCCCGGATTACTGCTACCTCTCTTTTATGATTATGGATTACGCTTGGTTGGTGTGCCTGGTTTCATAAACCGGAAAAAACGAAGCGTACCCCCTTCCCCCTCCCTCTGAAATTCTTTCTCATGGGAAATTTCAATTTTGTAAATCGGAGAGGGGACGCGGGAGAGGGGGGGTGGAGGAGAGAGAGAGAGAAAAAGAGAGAGGTAGCGAAGGGCAGAGAGACAGAAAATGGACGGACGGATGGAACGGTTGAAGATAGAAGAATGTCATAGGGAAGGGAAGGAAGGAAGGAAGGAAGGAAGGAAGGAAGGAAGAAAGGAAGGAAGGAAGGAAGGAAGGTCAGAGCAAAGAAGGAAAATAGAAGGAGAGGGGAAAGGAAGGAAGATCAGAGAGGAGAAGAAGAATAGGAAAAAATGGAATGAAGTTCAAAGGAAGGACAGAGAATAGAAAAGGAAAGAAGGTAGGCCAGAGGAAAGAAGGAGAAATTGAAGGAAGGAAGGAAGGAGGGAGGGAGGGAAGGGAAGGAAAACAGTAGATCAATAGATATTAAAATAGTCCAGCCACCGGTTGAGGAAAAATAAAACGGGGGTTCGCTGTTCTTTCTAAGGCGCAAAATAAAACCACAATCTAGCAAATAACTTTTTTTTCTCGCGGGGTTTCGGCTTAGTTTCCCTCGGGGTGGGGGGGGAACATTAAAAAGAAAAAAAAGGGGGGGGGAATCAGGTATCCCGATCCCGGCTTTCCTTTTGCCCGCACGCGTGTCTCCGCGAAGGGGCTAGTGCCCGATTTAGAAATAATAATAATAATAATAATAATAATAATAATAATAATAATAATAATAATAATAATAATAATAATAATAATAATAATAATAATAATAATAATAATAATAATATGATCCCTAGGACGCTGGCGGCAACCCGTATCAACCATTAGCACCAGTCAATGGTATTTGTGATGCATTTTTGAATGTTCAGTTGACTGAGTTTCATGTTTAATGAATAAAATAAATAAGAATAAGAATATGAAGGAGGAAGGAGGAAGAGGAGGCGAGGAGGTCGTGGCAGAGAGATGCTAGATTTCAGGCGGACTGGGAAGCTCCGGCCTGTACTTGTTTCAATCAATACACACACACGCAGAGCGAGAGCGACACTGAACGTGGGAATAATCTAACCGGCGTGTTTTTGATTGCTTTTTTTTTTAATTCAGTCTTTCAGGCTGCCAACCTCGAGCCTTTGGTCTCCCTCCAACGGAAGGCCGCGGCGTTTCCCTTGGGGGGGGGGCGGAAAGTGGCAGCTTTCTCCCCCCCCCTCTCCCAGGATTCCCCAAACCTACTCGCGAGTAAAAAAGGGGGCTGGGAAGTTCTTTCTGAAGCCCCTTTAAAACGAAAACGGGGAGAAGGCGGCGCGTATCTTTTTTTAAGCGGCGGGACTGCGCCACTTTCCTTCCGGGAAAATGTTAGAAAGCGGGGAGTGGGCTCGACCCTTTGGGGGGTTGAATAAACCTTTAGGAGCTGGGGAGGAGGAAAAAAAAAACGATTTTGGCGTTTAAAAGGCGAGAGCCGAGAGTTGTGAGCCCGTCAGCAGTCGGTGCCGCAACGCGATTCTTAATTATTCTTAATAGTGCCAGGTATTTATTAATTAATAGGAACTCTTGGGAGTCTCCGGGTTTTCCCGTGTGGGGGGACAACGCGAGAGGGGTTTTGGGGAGACTGGGGGGGGCGGGGTGTAGGGTATAAATCTGATATTGGGGAGGAGCGGGTTCGGGGTTTTTTTCTTTCTTTTTCTGAAGGGAATCCACACAACTCAGTCCCCCACGCCAGTGTAAGAGCCGCTAAATCCCCTCTCCCCATCTCTGCTGCTGCTTAAACGGCTTAATCCCCTCCCCGCCCCGACGACGGGGAGGAGAGGAGAAAAAAAAGCGAGAGAAATTGGGGTGATGTTAAATTTCGGGCTTGGAAAGGCGCGGGTTTGGGAGCACGGACGCCGGCCAGAATTGAAATCCAGTTTGGAGAAGAGAAGCTCGGCTTGGAGGGAGAGAGAGAGGCGAAGCGATCAAAAGAGGTTGGGGGGGGGGGGGGAGGCGGAGAACAGGCATCGGGGTCTCCTACTCCCGTTTTAACCCGGCCGTGTCCGGTTTTTAAAGGCCGGTCATTTCTTCCCAAGAGGGTCATTTCAAAGGCGGGTCACTTTATGAAACGTGCTGAATCCGGTTGCCCCTCCAGCTACGAAATTTCACCCACCCACTCGCCCCACTCCCTTCCCGTCTTATTCTTTCTTTCTTTCCAAGCGCGCAGATTAAGGCTGCGTAATTGCGCTTTTCCTTAATTACTATTTTTGGCTCGTTTTTAGCCAAGCTGCCGCGAGCAATATTATGACAAGGCTTTCAAGGCGACGGAGAAACGACTGTATAACTAATCTATGCTGCTTCTTTTCGCTTGCCTTGGGTATCATCATCATCATCATCATCATCATCATCATCATTATTATTTTCATTAAACATGAAACTCAAGTCAACTGATCATTTAAAAAGTGTCACAAACACCACCACCATCATCATCATTATTATTATTATCTTTTATTCATTAAACATGAAACTCAATTGATCATTTAAAACCGTGTCACAAATACCATTATCATTATCATCTCTTTTATTCATTAAACATGAAACTCAATTGATCATTTAAAATACCAGTATCATCATCATCATCTTATTATTATTATTATTATTATTATTATTATTATTATTATTATTATTATTATTATTATTATTATTATTATTATTATTATCGTTTATTCATAAAATATGAAACTCAGTTAACTGATCATTTAAATACGTGTCACAAATACCATTATTATCATCATTATCATTATCTCTTTTATTTATTAAACATGAAACTCAAGTCAACTGCTCATTTAAAAACGTGTCACGAATACCAGTATCATCATCATATCATCATCATCATCATCATCATCATCATCCCCTCTTCTGACGGCGAAGCAAACGACCGCCGTATCCCAGAGCCCTCGTTAGGGATGAAAACGGGAAGAAGGCGCTATTCCAGGGGAAAAAAGGGGTTTTTTTAATTCGAATATATAGGAAATCCAAGCGTCTCTGCCCGCCTTCCGTTCGTTAGTGAGATGATTTTTTTAAGTAATATGGACGGGGAATAATTCAAAGCGCCAATAGCGGAGCGATTTGGGTGCGCTTTACTTAGAAGTAAGCGTGGCTGGGCGCCAGCCTCGGTGCCCTTGTAAAACCAATACGGCCGGAGTAGCTGCCTTGTTTGTAATTAAATCTAATAAATATTGTAGTGACCCGCGGCTAATAAACCTGGGGGGGGGGGGAGCGGGAGGAGGAACTGGGAATTTTAAACTCGTGGGTTTTTAAAAGCGATGGAGAGGAGACGCGAAAAGCGGAGGTGGGGGGGTATGTGAAAATGCGCGCGTACACACACACACACAGAGAGAGAGAGAGAAAAATGCTCGGGATTTCGTGGGGAGTGGGGGGAGGGAGAGGGTTACCTCCGCCCGAGAAGGTCGACAATGGAAGAAGCGGATCAATAGGTCCAAAAGGCAGAGTAAAGTCGGGCGGGGGTGGGGGGAGAGGGAAGGTGGTTTAATCAAAGAAGGAAGGAGGGGGGAGAAAGGAAAGAAAGAAAGAAAGAAAGAAGAGAGAGAGAGAGAGAGAGAGAGAGAGAGAGAGAGAAAGAAAGAAAGAGAAAGAAAGAAAGAAAGAAAGAAAGAAAGAAAGAAAGAAAGAAAGAAAGAAAGAAAGAAAGAAAGAAAGAAAGAAAGAAAGAAAGAGAAAGGAGAAGTAAAAGAACAGAGGGAAGAAGAAAAGCCACACGGGGGCAGAGGAAAATTCATTCAGTCCCGCACCCCAAATAACTACGTTCTCGTTCAAGGGACCAGTTATTAAATCAAGGTGAGACTCGTTTTCGTTTTTAATTCGGATTAACACCTGCCGACGACGGAGGGATTATTCCGTTCCGGGGCAGTCCGGCTAATTCAGGGCGGCCCCTCCTCCCAAACCGCACGCCGCCCCCCCCCCTTCCCGCCCCCCACCCCCGTCATTTCCACCTTCCCCCGCCCTCTTCCGTTCTTTTCACCCCTGGGTAATTATTAGCCATTAATTGGCTCGGGACCTTTTTCACCCGGGGATGGCGGGCGGGGGGTGGGGGGAAATAGGTAGTCCAACATTTCCCCTCCCGCCCGGGAAGAGATTAAGAGCCGCCTGGGGCAGGGCGGTGGAGGTGGGGGGAGTAAGGAGGCCCGAAGGAAGAGAGAAAGGGAAAGCAAGGATGCTAAAAAATAGGCACTTTCAGTTAAAGGTTTTTTTCTCGCGCTCCAAGGAGAGTGGCTATTTAGTGCCAGTTTTGATTCCTTCCCTCCCCGTGCCAAGCTGCTTTCGTGCCAATCGGTTGATGACAGAGGGAGGGAGGGAGGGAGGGAGGGAGGGAGGGAAGGAAGGAAGGAAGGAAGGAAGGAAGGAAGGAAGGAAGGAAGGAAGGAAGGAAGGAAGGAAGGAAGGAAGGAAGGAAGGAAGGAAGGAAGGAAGAGAAAAGAAAGGAAGGTAGAGGAAGGAAGGAAGGAAAAGGGAGAAAAGGAAAAGAAAGGAAGGTAGAGGAGGGGAGGAAGGAAGGAAGGGAAGCAAGGAAGGGAAGCAAGGGAAGGAAGGAAGGAAGAGGGAAGAAAGGAAGGTAGAGGAAGGAAGGAAGGAAAAGGAAGGAAGGAAAAGGGAGAAAAGGAAACGGAAGGAAGGAAGGAAAAGAGAGAAAAGGAAAAGGAAGGAAGGTAGAGGAAGGAAGGAGAAACAGAGAAGGGAGGGAGGAGGGAAGAAGAAGAGATGGAGGGACGGAGAGAAGGAGGGAGGGAGGGAAGGAAGGAAGGAAGGAAGGAAAAGGGAGAAAAGAAAGAAAGGAAGGTAGAGGAAGGAAGGAAGGAAAAGGAAGGAAGGAAGGAAGGAAAAGGGAGAAAAGGAAAAGGAAGAAAAGTAGAGAAAGGAAGGAAAAGGGAGAAAAGGAAAAGGAAGGAAGGTAGAGGAAGGAAGGAGAAAACAGAGAAGGGAGGGAGGGAAGAAGAAGGGACCAAGGGAGGGAAGGAAGGAAGGAAGAATAAAGAGGTAGATCAATAGATATTAAAATAATACAGCCACTGGTTGAGGAAAAGTAAAACTAGCTTAGCTGTTTTTCTAAGGTAGGGAAGGAAGGAAGGAAAGAAAGAAAGAAGGAAGGAAGGAAGTTAGGAAGGACAGACTCCACCATCAATGTTTGGTCCCAGATAAGCAAATAAAACACAAGTCACAATTAAGAGAAAAGGAAAATATACTGTTATTCTAATGCATCTGAAAAGGGTAGTTAATACTATGGTGTACTGTGCAGACCATAGAACAGGAATTGAAAGATAAATATAAAAGGAAGGAAGGGAAGAAAGGAAGTAGAAAGAAGGAAAGGAATAAATCTTAGCCTTTGGGGGTGGGGGGTGGACACCCTTCCTAGAGAAGCCAACTTCCTCTTCTTGCTGGTTACACGACCACGTTTTGCCTTGTGAAACTCTCCTCCTCAAAAGGGAGAGAACAGAAAATCCAGGAAGGATTTAAAATGCAAGTGGATTCCAAGGAAAACGTGGGACCTGCTGAATGGTATATTGGCTATAAATTTAGGATGCCTTTTTTGTTATGACAGCTTTAACTGCGTTTCAGTGATTTTGTTTTAATTATGCTGGTGGTTTTGGCTTTATGTTTCTAATTGTAGCTGCCACAGAATCGTAAGCATGTAATAAATGGAATAAACATCTCGCTTGCTTCTATTTTCTGACTATGAGAGAGAGACAGAGGGGGAGTAGGTGGGATATATATCTGGTATGTATGTACCCTGTTTCCCCGAAAATAAGACCCTACTGGAAAATAAGTCCTAGGATGATTTTTCAGGATGCTCGTCATATAAACCCTACCCAAAAATAAGCCCCAGTTAAGATCATCAGCCAGACGGACGCAATTAGTACCGTATTTCCCCAAAAATAAGACCTCCCCAGAAAATAATCCCTAATGCAATCATCGGATTGGAGCAATCTTCGTCATCGTCATCGTCATCATCACAGTTTCGACATCACAGCTGTCGAAAACCGAAACGTACAATTGATTGACATCGCGGTACCAGGAGACGCCAGAGTCAAAGAAAAAGAACTGGAATAAATCATGAAATAGCGCGACCTGGCCATCGAAACTACGCAGCTATGGATGAAACATGTGACAGTGATACCCGTTGTCATCGGGGCGCTTGGTACCATGTCCAAGAATTTTATAACATACATCAGCAAATTGCAGCTTCCTGCAATCACACCAGCGGAACTGCAAAAAAACTGCGCTACTCGGAACATCGTACATCTTAAGAAGGTACTTGGTTGATCCCTAGGATGTTATTCGTTCATTCTTGAGTGCAATTTTAGCTCTGGGCTAAAAACTATTCAGAAAACGTGAAAGAAATAATATAAAACCCTGTCTTATTTTCGGGAAAACACGGGCATGTTTCATTTTGCTATCTTTTAACCCCCGGAGTTCATTACTCAGTTCAAGAAATCTCTCCCTTACTCTTTGTTTTTCAGAAAGAGATAAGAGAAAGAAAAATCAACAATTCAGAAGAAGAATCTAATGTAAATTGGTTGACAACACTTTGCAGTGTAAGTGGTTTGGTGTTTTTTTTTTTAATGGGTGGGTGGGAGACCTGTAGAATGGAATTTTTTTCCCCAAAAAACTGACAATAAAGTGTTTTTTTAAAAAATTGTGTCATATGGAGTTTGTAGTGTTTGGGGTTGACTCGCAACTCTTGATTGGCCTGGAAAAATGGCTCCCCTATGACACTTAATGGGACTGAGCCCACTTTATAGTTATTCGCTGGAGGGCTTGCACCACAACCACTGATCCAGGCCATGGGGGGAAAAAACTGGTTGCCACCCAAACTTTGCTTGCTGTTAACACTGAGTCAAGTGCTCCGATCGGTTCGCAGGACAAACTGAGCCCTTCGGCCATGTTCGCAAAAGACAAACTATTGTGTTTGTCTAATCTGCAAGAGCCGGAGAAATAAGCATGGCTGTTGGTCACACAACACACAATCCGTAGACAGAGCCTGCCTCCTGACAACAAGCTAAAAATCACCTTTTTAAGCCCAGTTTGGCGCACTTGAACCCGGATAGCTCAGCAGACTAAAAGCATTGTGATTAACATCAGCTGTCTGCAATTATTGTAAGTTTGAATCTCGCCAGGCTCAAGGTCGACTCAGCCTTCCATCCTTTGTAAGGTAGGTCAATTGAGGACCCAGTTTGTGCGGGCAATAAGCTGACTGTGTATAAATATACAAAAGTATGAAGGCTGTTGCTTAACACATTATAAGCCGCCCTGCGGAGAAGGGCGGCATATAAATCTAATTAAAAAACAAAATAAAAACAAAACATAAATGGCCCGGGGGTTTTTTTGTTTTGCTTTGTTTTTTGGCCAAACTTCCGTGGATATGAATCATCATCTACTTATACCAGACTCCAATTTGGACACACAAATTACGATGATGGGTTTTGTAGGGATGATTATATTTATAAGTTTTCCTTGACCTTCCTTTTCTCTTTCATTTGCTCTGAGGTGAATAAATTGGGCTCAGTGGAAAAGACAATAGAAACCTGAAAGGCCAGTTATTGTCACCTCCCATATCGGCTTCTGATACAGCTGAAGGACAGCACGCTTCACCGAAAACGTATTTGCTTTATAGGGTCATTTTGGTGTCTGTCCCTTCTGTTTTCCGGCTCTTCTCCTCCTCCTCTCTTCTTCCCTTTCTCCTTCTCCTTCCCCTCTTCCTCTTTCTCCTCGCCTTCCTTCTTTATTCTTTAAACCAGAAATCTGGTCAAACACCTTTTCCCTCCCACCAATGGATATTTAGGACTTCGGAATAAACAACGGCAACCTATCTGACTTCCATAGAAGACTTGAGCGATGTGTGGGTCAGAAGGAGGGCTGAGAAGGTATCTGCAGACCCCTCACATCCTAGACATAAACTGTTCCAGTTCCTGCCCCCCCAGGATGCTGCTATAGGGCACTGCATGCCAAAACAATGAGACAGGAGGGCAGGTTTTTCCCTCGTGCCATCCATCTTTGCTGAATACCTACAGTACTGCCTTATGTCGAAGTATATTTACCCTTGTGGTATGGCTATAGTATTATTATTATTATTATTATTATTATTATTATTATTATTATTATTATTATTATTATTATTATTATTATTATTATTATTATTATCCTTTTCATCTTCTCTACTACCCCCTATAATTGGTATCATTATTGTGCTTATTATTACTCTGTTGTTTTGCATGTACACGGAGAGCTACTGCACTTAACACAAATTCCTTGTGTGTTGAACCACATTTGGCCAAATAAAGCCTATTCTATTCCTCTATTCCTCTATTCTGTATTCTATTTCCATATTCTATTCCTATTCCTATTCCTATTCCTATTCCTATTCCTATTCCTATTCTATTCTATTCTATTCTATTCTATTCTATTCTATTCTATTCTATTCTATTCTATTCTATTCTATTCTATTCTATTCTATTCCATTCCATTCCATTCCATTCCATTCCATTCCATTCCATTCCATATTTTCTCTATTCTATTCTATTCTATTCTATTCTATTCTATTCTATTCTATTCTATTCTATTCTATTCTATTCTATTCCATTCCATTCCATTCCATTCCATTCCATTCCATTCCATTCCATTCCATATTTTCTATTCTATTCTATTCTATTCTATTCTATTCTATTCTATTCTATTCTATTCTATTCTATTCTATTCTATTCTATTCTATTCTTTCTATTTCTATTCTATATTCTATATTCTATATTCTATATTCTATATTCTATATTCTATATTCTATATTCTATATTCTATATTCTATATTCTATATTCTATTCTACAGTAGTGTCCAAAATTGTGGACACCTTTTGGGAAAAGTATATTTTTGAGGTTTGATGGCTAATAACACCACTTTCTTTTGGGAGTTTCAAGATAATCCTATTCCACTTGCTGGAATGGCCTGGGAATAGCCCAGACCTTAACCAATTGAAAATCTATGGACCCGACTAAAGAAACTTGTTAAGTCAGAAGCAACCCAACAATAAAACCCAGTTTATAGAAGCCATCATTCAATCTTGGTTTCACCTTATTATAACAGCTGCAGGACTCAAAGACTTGGTTCCCTCCATGGGAAGACGTTGTGAGGCCGTCATTCATGCTAAAGGTTACTCAGCTAAATATTCACTGACGTGGTGATCATTTTTGTATATCTCATTTTTTTTCTACGTGCTTCACTTTTCTTCTATTCTATTCTATTTCTTCTATCACTATTCTAATAGTAAATCCTTCATAAAAGTTATTGCATTACATTCTTGATTAAATGCTCTTTCCGTTGCTATAGAATTTTATGGTACTACTCCAAAAAAGAAGAAGAAGAAGAAGAAGAAGAAGAAGAAGAAGAAGAAGAAGAAGAAGAAGAAGAAGAAGAAGAAGAAGAAGAAGAAGAAGAAGAGGAGGAGGAGGAGGAGGAGGAGGAGGAGGAGGAGGAGGAGGAGGAGGAGGAGGAGGAGGAGGAGGAGGAGGAGGAGAAGGAGGAGAAGGAGGAAAAGAAGAAGGAGAAGGAGAAGGAGGAGGAAGAGAAGAAGGAGAAGGAGGAGGAGGAGGAGAAGAAGGAGGAGGAGGAAGAGGAGAAGGAGAAGGAGAAGAAGAAGAAGCTAGTTTTAGAAAATACACTTTTCCCAAAAGGTTTCCACAATTTTGGCCACGACTATATATTTTATTCTATTTTATCCTATTCTATATCCTATTCTATATTCTACTATATTCTATATTCTATATATTCTACATTCTACATTCTATTCTATATTCTGTTTATTCTATTCTATATCCTACATCCTACATCCTACATCCTACATCCTATTCTTTCCCATTCATGTTATCCCCTTCTGCTTGTCCTCCTGCTTCTTCATTTACAGGAATGGAAACTCCTTTACCGGCTAACTTTGAGCATCCCAGCTCAGCTTGTAGATTCCTGGGTGCCTCAAACAGGCCTTACAACCAAGTTCCTTCTTGCATCTTGACGGAGGAAGTGAGACAGAGAGCCCAATTTCCCCAAATCGTAAAGTTAAATAGAGTGAACAGGGAAGTTTCTTAAAAAGTAATGGAGCGAGATCGCCCATGCGGCTGCTTTTAAATGCCTTCAGACATAACGAGGCTCCTATTTGCAGTTGGAAACAGCTCTTTAATAATGCTGCGGAGTAATGTTGCACGGATGGAATCAAATGGCCTGTAAGAACTCAGATTTCTTTTTAACGACGTGGTTATTAGTTGCTTTTTTTTAAAAAAAACCTATCTTGGTGTTAAGCCTTTTTTTTTTTGTCTTTCTTGAAGAATCTAACAGGTGAAGCAATAAAAGTTGGCTCTTTTTTTTAAAAAAAAAAATGGAGAGGCCTGGACCATAGAATGACCAAGAGTCGGACACGACTAAATGGATAACATCCATCATCTAAGCTACTTTAAGATGCCAGGATCTGAATTCCCAGAATTCCCCAGACATGCATGGGGAATTCTGGGAATTGAAGTCTTGCTGAGATCTAGACCAGACTAGATGATCTCTCAGAGGTTTCTGTCTATGATTCTGTCTTTATTTTGCACACAACTCTTCCAAGGGTTGGTCTGCATTCCAATTTCCCCTTCTGTTATTCTCTCTCTGCGTTGAACTAGCACGCACACCCCCCCACACACAAATAATCAGACAATAAAAAGAGTTGGGACAGCAAAACCCCATCGCTGCAAACGCATCACAATGAAAAGCAATTTTAAACCATGCGTAACATACTGATGACAACATATCACATACACAATGAAATAATAAATAATCAGCTTACCCTGGACGAGGCTGAAGTAGGAATTGGCTCTCTTAAAATCAGCCGCTCGGCGAAAATAGACACAGCATTCAGAGAGTTTTCAAATTGCAGCTCATTGGCTGATTTTGAACCCGCTGCTTTCTCCGTTTCCCCTACCTCGCAGGGTTGTTGTTGCTGGGGAAGAAACATGGCAGGAGAGAGACCATGTACACCAGTTTTATCCCAAATCCCTTTCAGATTCACCCTTTTGTGTGTCTTTTACCCTTTCCCTTATATATTTCGTTTTCTTTATATTCTCCCCGTTGGTACCTTTTATGCCCTCTGCCTTGTAAATGTATATATATTTTATGTATATCTTTAGCAGTTTATGTGGCTATTACAGACCATTTCCTGCCCATTATTTTTTTTATTTTATCTTCCTAAAAACAAAACCTCATCCTCTTTATGTTGGTTTATGACTGTAATAAGAATGGATTAATTGATTGATCCCTGCAGCCAAATGTTTATGAGATGGACTGCAGCGATTTCCGGTACCCGAAGCAGAGCAATCAAATAGCCAGGTGTGTGAGCTGCTGTTGATAAAAATCAGGAATAGAATCAGTTTTAATTGTAAGCTGCCCCAGGCAAGAACGTACAATGGGTGGCTGTATAAATGGAATAGATAGATGATAGATAGATAGATAGATAGATAGATAGATAGATAGATAGATAGATAGATAGATAGATAGATAGATAGATAGATATAGATGTAAATAGATGATAGATGGATGATAAATAGATGGATTGTGTGTGTGTGTGTGTGAGAGAGAGAGAGAGAGAGAGAGAGATGAATAAATGATAGATAAAAGATAGATAGATGATAGATAAATAGATAGATGATCTATATCTATATCTAGATATAGATATCATAGATATCTATAGATATCTATGATATCTATATCTAAGTAGATATAGATAGATAGATGGTAGACAGGTAGGTAGGTAGGTAGGTGATAAGTGATAAATAGATGATAAATAGATGATAGATGATAGATATATCTATCTAGATGGATATATAGATAGATGATAGAAGATAATGAGATGAATTGATAGATGAATATAAATAGATAGATAGATAGATAGATAGATAGATAGATAGATAGATAGAGATAGACAGATAGATAAATGATGATAGATAAATGATAGATGATAGATGAATAGATATAGATAGATAGATAGATAGATAGATAGATAGATAGATAGATAGATAGATAGATAGATGAATAGATAAATGATGATACATAAATAAATAGATAGATGAATAGAGATACATAGATAGATGATAAAGCATAAATAGATGATAAATAGATGATAGATGAATAGATAGATGATAGATGATAAATGATAAATAGATGATAGATGATAGAAAATCTATATAGATGGATATGTAGATAGATGATAGATGGTAGATGAATAGAGATAGATAGATAGAGATAGACAGATAGATGAATACATAAATGATGATAGATAAATGATAGATGATAGATAGATAGATAGATAGATAGATAGATAGATAGATAAATAATGATAGATAAATGATAGATGATAGATGAATAGATATAGATAGATCGATAGATAGATAGATAGATATAGGCAGATAGATGAATAGATAAATGATGATACATAAATAAATAGATAGATGAATAGAGATACATAGATAGATGATAAAGCATAAATAGATGATAAATAGATGATAGATGAATAGATAGATGATAGATGATAAATGATAAATAGATGATAGATGATAGAAAATCTATCTAGATGGATATGTAGATAGATGATAGATGGTAGATGAATAGAGATAGATAGATAGAGATAGACAGATAGATGAATACATAAATGATGATAGATAAATGATAGATAGATAGATAGATAGATAGATAGATAGATAGATAGATAGATAGATAGATAGATAGATAGATAGATAGATAGATAGATAGATATAGACAGATAAATAATGATAGATAAATGATAGATGATAGATGAATAGATATAGATAGATCGATAGATAGATAGATAGATATAGGCAGATAGATGAATAGATAAATGATGATACATAAATAAATAGATAGATGAATAGAGATACATAGATAGATGATAAAGCATAAATAGATGATAAATAGATGATAGATGAATAGATAGATGATAGATGATAAATGATAAATAGATGATAGATGATAGAAAATCTATCTAGATGGATATGTAGATAGATGATAGATAGATGGTAGATGAATAGAGATAGATAGATAGATAGAGATAGACAGATAGATGAATAGATAAATGATGATAGATAAATGATAGATAGATAGATAGATAGATAGATAGATAGATAGATAGATAGATAGATAGATAGATAGATAGATAGATAGATAGATAGATAGATAGATAGATCAAGCTACCTGTATGTTCATGGGGAGGCCTCATCCTCCTGCATTCCCAGAATGGATCCTTTCTGTCTTGTGGCAGAGTCCATGTTGTCTCTTGCACTCTGCAGATGTTGGCTAGTCCATCTCGGGCCACCGTCCATGACATTAAACCCAGTTTCACAGAACATAGCATCGTAGGCTTAGACGGGACCTCAGAGGTCTTCTAGTCCAACCCCCTGCCCTAAGGCAGGAGACCTTACGCCATCCCGGTTAAATGATAGTCCAGTCTATTCTGGAAAGCCTCCAGTTCGTGGTTTAGTTTCTGCAACCCCCGATTCTTTCTGAATTGGGCTGCCCCTTGGATTTATGGAGCTGTGGGGCTTCCAAGCCCTTTTCCCTTTTTTTTTTTGGCCTGTCCAGTTGAAATAAACCAGGTTTATTTGTGGTTGGGGTCACAAACAAGATCCACAAATGTGGCTGGTTGATTGTTTTGACCCGTGAACCACCTTGAGGCCTTCAGTTTCCCCTCAAGATGTCCAGGAGGACAAAATGGCTGTTTGGACATATCTTGGAGGCACGCTCGGAAAAACCAGGTGAGTTTTCTCTCGTGGAGGCTTTGACTCCCATCTTCCAAGATGAGTTTCTTGATTCCAGGTTTGGGGTTTCATCTGAACGGCCGGCGAAGCTCAACACCTTCCAACCAGCTAGGATGGAAGCAGATCCTTTTCCTCCTCACGACTGCCCTCCAGAGCAGACCTTCCCCCGCCCAAAGCCATTATCCAGGTGTGCGTGGACTTCAACTCCCACAATGCCACAGCCAGCGTGGCCATGGAAGAGAATTCTGGGAGTTGAAGTCCCTCAGGCTTATAGGTTGTGACTAGGCCCAAAAAGGCCCAGAAGTGATGGCAGTTCCCCTCTTCAAGTTCCTTTTTTCTCATAAAATAGGAAAAACCTTGATTTTCCTGACTTGGTTGGAGGAAAAGGGGTACTGGGGCCCAGTAAAATGGGGACCACTTTAGGCAGTAGGTCTGCCTCAGCTACGCCATTTGCATAAATGGAAGTTGTTTGTGTAAAAGATACGTCAGGTGCGTATCTTTTACCTCCTCGCCCAATGGACATTATTGGAGTCAAAGGTAGCAGAATAACTGAATTGGAAGGGACCTTGTAGGTCATCTAGTCTAACCCCCTGCCCAAGCAGGAGACCCTTTTACATTTTACACAGAAGTGCATCCTTTGCATAAATTGCACGTCACGTGCCTGCGTTTTTATGCCCAAATGCATGTTGCAAATGACACCATGCATGTCAATTTGCTTGCATCCACGTAAGTCTTTCATGCAAATCGGTGGTTCAAAACCAGATTAGGACCCTTTCATAAAGGTTTTTTTAACAAACCACTGACACGCACATCTGGGTGCGTTCATTTTCTAAATCGGACCGAAACCCCAATTTTAGCAGGCCGGGTAAAAATAAAAACGAAAATGGATGGAGGAGGATCTGCAGTTAATTTACTTTTTCCCTCCTCCTGTGCAAAATCATGAGAGCGGCCTGCGTGAACCGTGATTTCTGTGCAAAATTCCACAATTTGGGTCCGATTTCCAAGGCAGTGTGTTTTGTGTTTGTCGCCCCCCCACCCACCCCCCACATTAAGCGATTGGTGCGAGAGTCAAGACCTTTGTGTATCTATAAATCCCGCTCATATGGAAGTCAGCGAGCTGTAAAATGCAGTTGTCTCGCAGGCTGCCAGAAAAAAAAAAACACCAAAAACAAAATAAATAATAATAATAATAAAAAGGACCGAGACGGGATCAGATTCTTAACAGCTCCCTAAATATGCACTGATTATTTGTTTGGTTGCAATATTTGTAGCCATCTGCTACCTCTAGCGCAAGCCAGAAGAGGAAACAAATATAAAGACAACACAGAAATGGAAACAATATCGAAAATGTCACTTTGTCAATGTCAATTTGTCCAGTTTGAGCCCTTCTGCTTTGCAACGGCAGATTTATTATGGAGTTGACATGTGTCAGCGGATTTCCCCCCCACCCCCCTGCCCCCGCAAACCTGGCATTTTGCTCCAAGGGAAATCTAGAATCTTTAGAATTGGGAAACTGTTTATTTCACTTTACCCTGGAATAGATCCATTCAGAACTTTTACACCTACAATGTCTAACTTCCTTCCTCCCTTCTTTCGTTTTTTGTTCCTTCCATGCTTTTTACATTCCTTCCTTCTCTTTCATTTTTTCCTTCCTTCCCATTCATTTTTCCTTCCTTCCTTCCTTCCTTCCTTCCTTCCTTCCTTCCCTCCTTCCTCCCTCCCTCTCTTCCTTCCTTTTAGTTTTCCTTCCTTCTTCATTTTTATTTTTCCTTCCTTCCCATTCATTTTTCCTTCCTTCCTTCCTTTTCATTTTTTTCCTTCGTCTCCTTCCTTTTCTTTTTTCCTTCCTTCCCATTCATTTTTTCTTCCTTCCCACCTCCCTCCCTTCCTTTTTCCTTTCCTTCTTTCATCTTCATTTTTCTTCCTTCCTTTTTTCTTCCTTCCCATTCATTTTTCCTTCCTTCCTTCCTTCCTTTTCATTTTTCCTTCCTTCCTCTCTTTCCTTTCCTTTTCTTTTTTCCTTCCTTCCCATTCATTTTTCCTTCCTTCCCTCCTCCCTCCCTTCCTTTTTGCTTTCCTTCTTTCATCTTCATTTTTCTTCCTTCCTTTTTTCTTCCTTCCCATTCATTTTTCCTTCCTTCTTTCCTTCCTTTTCATTTTTCCTTCCTTCCTCTCTTTCCTTTCCTTTTCTTTTTTCCTTCCTTCCCATTCATTTTTCCTTCCTTCCCTCCTCCCTCCCTCCCTCCCTTTTTGTTTTCCTTCTTTCTTTTTCATTTTTCTTTTTTCTTCCTTCCCATTCATTTTTCCTTCCTTCCTTCCTTCCTTCCTTTTCATTTTTCCTTCCTTCCTTCTTCTCCTTCCTTTATTTTCTTTTTTCCTTCCTTCCTTACCATTCATTTGTCCTTACTTCTTTGTCTTTCCTTCCTTTTTCCTTTCTTCCCTTTCATTTTCCTTCCGTCTGTTCATCTTCCTTTCTTTCTTCTTCCCTTCCTCCCTCCTCTATCAACTGTCTTTCTAGATCGATCTCTCTGTCTATCTGTCTATCTATCTATCTATCTATCTATCTATCTATCTATCTATCTATCTATCTATCTATCTACCTATCTACCTACCTACCTACCTACCTACCTACCTACCTACCTACCTACCTATCTTATCATTTCAACCACCCACCTGCCAATAGTGGTTTATTTTTGTGTGTCTTCCTCCTATTTGAGCTGTGGTAGCAGTGGTTAGAGTGAGGTACTGCAGGCTCCTTCTGCTGACTGCCAGCTGCCTGCAATTTGGCAGTTCGAATCTCACCAGGCTCAAGGTTGACTCACTTCCATCCTTTCTAAGGTAGGTCAATTGAGGACCCAGATTGTTGGGGGCAAGAGGGCAAGACTCCGTAAACCGCTTAGAGAGGGCGGTGAAGCATTGTAAAGCAATATATAAGTAAGTGGTATTGCTATTTATGCCAACTGGCAAAACGTTTACGGCCCTCGAAGTAAAAAATTCTCGTGAATTGCTCCAGGCCTGAACATCCGGCAGACAAACAGACAGCTTCCTGCTCTTACTAACATCTACTCTCCCCCTCCCTCATCAACATAGATGAGTTGGAAAACTCATTTTTTCCAGCTTGCCGGTCTAGCCTGATCCCTTCAAATTTTACATTTTTTTTAGAGTTTTTAGATTTGTTCTATTTTAATACCGATTGTTTTAAATTTCTCAGCCAAATTTATACTTGTTTTTAGAATTTTTTTAAACTTTTGTATATTGGTTTTTATTCGGCTGTTCACCGCCCTGAGTCCGTAAGGAGAAGGGCGGTATATAAGTCTAATAAATCAATAAATCAATAAATCAATAAATCAATAAATCAATAAATCAATAAATAAACATACGTAAAACAACTTCAAAATACGGCCCACAAGGCCTCTTTCTCTGCCTCCCCCATAAGAGAAATTTGGTTGCCGTGCTCCCCAAACCACAAGACACGGCTTTTCTTTTTTTGTGGAAAGGTTTACTAGCCCCTCGCCAGCATTTCCAATCAATTTTTTTTGTTTTTTGGAAGGTGGGTTGAGGAGGTGGGCCTTTCATAATTGGCCCATTTATTCTTCTCAGAAGCACTTCTTCTGCAGCACCGTGGAGCCAACTTCTCTGTATTCTTGCTGCGTGACCCACATGTCCTGAAACGAAGGCAAGCTGGTGAGCACCGACGCGCCAATCCAGACGGAATGTATCCGGTTCGCCGGAGCTTCCAGTTTGGTCGGCAAGCCGTGAGGGCCTAGATTTCTTAGCTCTTTGAGAAGACGTTCGCAGAGACCGGGAAACAGGGTAGATCCTCCCGCTATGATAAGGCTTCTCCAGAGGTCCTGGTGGATGCTTCCTTCACATTTGGAGATGGTCTCGGCGATCATTTGATGGATCCCCGGTGCCGTAACGCCAGCATCCGTCGGGTTAAAAAGGGATTCGGGAGCTCGGAAGAGCTGGTCTCCGATCTCGACAGGCCTGCCATCCGGGAGTGTGTATTCGCGGATGGACACTTTGTCTTTCGGGCGACTTGAATCCAGAGCCACGTAGCACAGGTTCTCCTTGATGTTCTTCACAATCTCCTTCTCAGCAGAGCTCAGGAAGTTATGCCCGCTCTCCAACAGGAGGGTCGAGAGATACCTGGTGATATCGCGCCCTGCGAAATTCATCCTGGAGATGGCATGGAGCAAGCAGTGGCCTTTGTAGATGGGGACAGTCAAAGTGACTCCGGCACCGCTATCTAAAACCAACCCTGTGGTACGGGCAGAAGCGTACAAGGCCATCAAAGCTTGAAGGCCTACAAACATCGCCGGGACTTGGAAATGCTCAAACATAATCTCTGTCATCTTCTCTCTGTTTGCTGTTGGGTTCATGGGTGCTTCGGTCAACAGCACCGGCCTCTCCTTGGCACTTACCTTGAGTCCATGCCTGTAGATGTATCTCCAGATCTTCTCCATATCATCCCAGGAGGTCACTATCCCATGTTCCACTGGGTATTTAAAAGATAAGATCCCTCTCTTAGCTTGGGCTTCCTTGCCGACGTAAGACGTTCTCTGAACGGGGCCAAACATGATCGCGTGGGTCTTTGGGTAGCCGACAATAGTAGCCACCATAGTCCTGGGAGCCTCTTCTCCAGAAAACCCCGCTTTGCAGAGTCCTGACCCATTGTCAATAATGACGGCGATTCTCGACCGAGACATCTTCAATCCGACGAAGAACTGAATTCGCAACCACTGTTTTCCTCGCTCTAGTCTAGTAGGACAGCACAGAACGTTGTGTCTGTCTAGGTTCTAGATCCTTAAGATATCACAAATGGCTTTTCAAAAACTGGCTTCTCATATTATGTACAGGTGACATATATTTCTGGAAACAAGGTTTTCTCCGAATAGCCAGGATTTGTCTTGGGGAGATTGTAAGCATCCACCATGGATGTTCAGAGATGATAGTTATTACCAGTTGTCTTTCTGAACCAGGCTCAACCAGATACATTTCAGGTGGCCAAGGATGTAGGGCACCATGATGCTCCTTGCCCTCAGATCCTAGAAACAAGCTCTCCCCGGTTTCAATTTATTCACAATTGCTCCCCTGTGGTGTTAAACTGGACGGTGGTCTTGTCTGTTAAATTTTTTGCAGATGTTGAATAAGCTTTCAGTTTGATCTTCGGTGGTCAGCCAATGGAGGCCAAGTTGGAGTTGTCATCAGAAAAGTACAATGACATCAAACAGAACAATGGAAGTGCTTAAGATAGGCCTAGGGTTAACCTCTGGATAGACAACTGAGATACCAATTGAAAATAAAAATCAGTAATAGCAGGTAATGTAAGATAATTGGTGGATTTTGGGTGTTTCTCCATCAATAACAACAATCCTAGCCCCCAAATTATAGGAATTTTAATGTGTGTGTGTGTGTGTGTTTCCTTTAAGCCAGGTTTTTCCTACGTAATCACGATTTTTCTGCAACCCTAACTGAGTGAAATCGCATTCACTACTTTCTAGGTTTTTTTTTTCCTTTCATTCTGGCAGCCAGCAGATTTTGTGCTGCATAGTGAGAGACTTATATAGCTATTTCTGGCTCATTAGCCATCATCATCAGTAAATGGATATTGTACCTTTACAGGGAGGATACATGAGGTGTGGGTGCGGCTTACTGATGATGGCTAATGAGCCAGAAATAGCTATATAAGTCTCTCACTATGCAGCACAAAATCTGCTGGCTGCCAGAATGAAAAGAAGGGGAAAAACCCCCAGAAAGTAGTGAATGTGATTTCACTCAATTAGGGTTGCAGAAAAATCTTGGTTACGTAGGAAAAACCTGGCTTGCGGATAAAGAAATAAAGGGAGACTAGAATAGATCTATTTCAAGCTATTTAGCTCTCATCAGCTAGCCATTCCTTTACCCAAGTTCGAATCCGAGTAAGGGTATGGCTAGCTGGGATGAGAGCTAAATAGCTTGAAATAGATCTATTCTAGGCTCCCTTTATTTCTTTATCCGCAAATATAAATTAATTATATATACACTGCTCAATAAAAAATAAAGGGAAGACAAGCAGAAGACATCCGAGATCTGAATGAATGAAATGGCCTTATTAAATACTTTGTTCATTACATACAGTAGTTTTGTGTTCCCTTTAGTTGTTTGAACTGTGTATAAACTACTGTATGTAAAGAACAAAGTATTTAATAAGGCCATTTCATTCATTCAGATCTCGGATGTCTTCTGCTTGTCTTCCCTTTATTTATTTTTTTGAGCAGTATATATATAATATTGTAGCTCAGGGTTGAAATGAGGGATCCTTACTGCTCTGTCAGCTCTGTTGTTTATTTGCAGAATAGCTGTTAGTCTGAAGAAGAAAAGGGAAATACGTAGAAAAAACGAGATAGACAAAAATGATCCCCATGTCAGTTAATACTAACCGTTAGCATGAATGATGACTTACAAGGTCTTCCCATGGAGGGAACCAAGTCTTTGAGTTCTGCAGCTGTTATCATGTGAAACCAAGATGGAATGATGGCTTCTATTAACTGGGTTTTATTGCTGGGTCGCTTCTAACTAACCAGTTTCTTGAGTCGGCTCCCTAGATTTTCAATGGGGTTCAGGTCTGGGCTATTCCCAGGCCGTTCCAGCAGTGGAATAGAGTTATCTTGAAACTCCAAGAAAAATAAGTGATGTTATTAGCCATCAAACCTCAAAAATACACTTTTTCAGAAAGGTTTCCACAATTTTGGCCACTATTGTAACAACCTCTCCACTTCTATTTCTATTGGGAAGATGAAAAACCAAATTACATAATAATCCTCGACGTGCTAAGTGAGACAGTTGCTAAGTCTGTTTGCCTCACCTTACGATCTTTCTTCCCGCATTCGTTAAGCGAATCCTTGCAGTTCTGAAGTTAGCAACTTTGGTTGTTAATTGAATCTGGCGCAAAAGGAGGATCACGTGACCCTGGGACCCCGCAACCGTCATAAATGTGAGTCAGTTTGCCAACCCCCCCGAATCACATGACCCCGGGGGCTGCTGCGACGGTCGTAAGTGTGGAAAAACGGTCCTAAAGGGTCACGTTTTCCAGAGCCGTGGTAACGTCGGTCACTAAATGAACTTGTTTGTAAATCGAGGACTCCCTTTAGCTCTGAAGGTCTCTAAGCAGGGGTGGACTTCAAAAATTTTAGCGAGGGATGCTTTGCGCGGTGGCTGGGTGGGCGTGGCCATGGTGGGCGTGGCCTAGTCCGCCTCCTGCGCCATGGTGGAGGGGCCGTTTTTGCCCTCCCTGCTCGAGCCTCCAGGAGGGTGAAAATGGCCTCCCCAGGCTCTGGAGGCCCTCTGGATGCTGGAAACAGGCCTCCATGCGCGCCTGCACTTACCTGCATTCAAAACAAGCCGCGTGAGGACTGCCGGGAGGGGCGGTGTGGGCGGGACCAGCCAGGAGTGGGATTTGGGGGTTATCCGAACCTCACAGAATCTTAGCAAGAGGTTCTCCCGAATCCCTGAGAATCCCCAGGAACCCACCCCTGTCTCTTTCTCTCTCTCTTCTTCCCTCCCTCCCTCTTTCTCTCTCCGTCCCTCTCTCTCCCTCTCTGTTTCTTAGAAACCCCTGTTTCTAAGCAGGAAATACATTAAATCCCATCAGTTTCTCAGGCCTTAAAATCAATTATTTATTTAGCCTTTTGGGGGGGGAAAGCTGAACACTTGCTATTTTTTTTCTTTTAATCGCCTTCAGCCTTCTGACCGATGCTTTATGGCCAAAAGAAGGAGACATTTTCCTGTCTCCCTCCTCAGTAGCACCGTCGGTGGACAATATTTGGCCCGTATTCTCGGTAATCGGCAGCCGTCACCCACATCTGTTTGAAGGTGCTCAGGGAGGTGATGATAGATGCCCCGATCCATGCCGAGAACCATCGGTCTGGGGGAGCGATGACTTTGATGGGGACCCCTTGAGGGGCTTCTCCTTCCAAGCCTTTGAACATCCGTTCGTCCAAACCTGGGAAGAGGGAAGACCCTCCTGAGATCAGCACGTTGGAATACAGCACGTTACGGATACTGGGGTCGCATTTCTTCACGCTGCGGGCCACAAGCTTGTGGAGACCCTGACCTTTGTGGTCGATGTTGCTCGGGGTGAAAAGGATCTCAGGAGCCATGTAGAGGGGGTCCCCGATTTTGATCCTGTTGCCATCAGGAAGCTTGTATTCTTTGGGGAGGTCTTCAGAGTGCTTGCTCTCTCGGTGGCGGGCGTCTAAGGTCACAAAACACAACTTGACTTTGATGTCCTCCACCACGGTGTTGGCTTCCGGAAAGTTCCAGAAGTATTGCCTGTTTTCTAGAAGAAGTTCCCTCAGGAACTGTGTGACGTCGCGGCCCCCCAGGCCCAGTTGGGAGACAGCATGGGGAAGACAATACCCCTCGTACACTGGGACGGCGTGACTGATCCCAAACCCGCAATCGATGACGATCCCCGTGTAACGTGCAGAAGCGTAGAGGGAGAGGATGGCTTGGATGGACAGATAGAAAGCCGGGACCTTAAAATATTCAAACATCAGCTGGGTGAGCTTGGCTCGGTCCTCTTTTGGGTTCAAGGGGGATTCTGTCATCAGCAGAGGCCTCTCGAAGGCTTTCACCCCCAACCCTTTCTCGTAGATGTACTTCCAGACGGTCTCCATCTCATCCCAGGAAGTGATGACGCCCGCTTCGATGGGGTAGGTCAATGAGAGGACGTCTTGTCTATGTTGGGCTTCAAATCCCACGTAGCACTCTTTCTGCTTAGCCTTGGAAAGAGGTAGCTTGCTTCTGGGGTAACCAAGGACGGTGGCCATAACGTGCCGTGGGCTAATTTCTCCAGAAATCCCCGATTTGCAAAGTCCGGAGCCATTGTCAATGATGACAGCTTGGGAGCTGGAGATTCGAGCCTTTGATGCGAATCCTTCTCGGCCCATTTCGGGAGAAGGTCAACCTGTTCAGCACCTGACCATAGGCATCATGTCGGAAACACTCATGTATCGTTGAGTGTTTCCTGGGAATAAAAACACTTCTCAGTCTGAAAACAACAATAAAAAAACCACAGCCTCTCCCATTTGATAAAATTGGAAAAATGGTCCATAGCCACGACTTCACAATGAATGAGGTCCTGTCTAACTATTGTTGAGTTGTCTCTAGGAGACCAGAAAGTTCAAGAGGCCCTTCAAAGCTACTTTGATGCAGACAAAGATGATTTCAAGGCTACTCATGGTCAAGAGCCATATCATGGCCACAGATCTTCTTCAGATATTTAGGATGGGACCAGAACATTCAAGAGGCATGTCAAAGCTACTTTGATGAAGACAAAGATTATTTCAAGTCTAATCATGGTCAAGAGCCTCTATCATGGCCACAGATGTTCTTCAGATATCTAGGATGGGACCAGAAAGTTCAAGAGGCATGTCAAAGCTATTTTGATGAAGACAAAGGTGATGCCACGTGTTCTCTTGGTCAAGAGCCACTATCTTGGCCAGAGATGTTCTTCAGAAATCTAGGATGGGACCAGAAAGTTCAAGAGGCATGTCAAACCTACTTTGATCAAGATAAAGACGGCTTCGTCTTTTCTTCTTGACATGATATACTATCTTGACCAGAAATGGTTTTCAGATATTTAAAATGAAGTCTTCCACAAGTGGAAAATAAAGTCCAAAGCATCTCAAGAACATGAGGCTGTCTATCATCTCATCTCTCTCTTTCCCTATCTCTCTTCCTGCTAACTCCAGTTGTTGGGTTTCTTAGAGTATAGAACAATAGGCTCGGAAAAATCCTTGGAGGTCTTCTTACAATACAAAATTATCAAAATTGCCTCCAAAACATCAGAGGTGTCTTTTCTTGTTGCTGCCACCCCTATTGGTGATTGAGAGGATTGCACCCTCTGTTGGAAAAGCATTAGATTTACAGAGCTGGTTCATTGTAGGGAGTAAAAGCCAGTGAAAACTCTGTAAAATGCTTTTTTTTTTTTGGTTTCACATCAATTTGTAAGAAATTAAGATGGCCCTTCTTCTGCTCAACCTTTGTTTATTTTCAGGAGCATAATTTATCATTATTTTATAAATAATAATATTTATCCGCCTTCCGCGCATGTGCCCAGCCTCCAAAACGTGCCTAAAGAGGGTGGCATAGAGCTCAGGTGGGTGGACCCACCCAAGATAGATTTCCCCTACCGATTCGGGCAAACCGATCCAAACCGGCTGAATATCACCTCTGACATATACCTCCCAATCGTCTTGTTTGTTCGGCCCTCCCCATCTCAGCATTTCCAGTCATCCTGGAAAGGAAGTCCATCGTACCTCTTCTATTAAGTAAGGAAAGCAAAATAGGACTTCCGAAGAGTAAAAGACAACGAAGAAAACCAACCCTGGTCCTTGTGCCTGTGACTCCATCATTTATTTACTGTAAATTCTAGCCAGTCATCACATCCGAAGACAGATTTCATATACACATATAAATTCAGACATATGAGAAATCTGTCTTTGGATAGACAAAACAGAAGTTCAAAGAATTATGTGCGATCGATGAATGTTTTATGTCCCTCTAATTATTTGAACTTCCACTGTTCTAACTCATCTACAAAGGGAGACGCTTGTTCCTAAAAACATTTCCGGTGCACCACGGCAGGTCCAAATTCCTGGTAATCGTTCAAGGTGACCCACATCTGTCTGAACGCCGTTAAGCAAGTCAATATGGAGGCCCCAATCCACACGCAATACTTCCTTTCCGGAGGAGCGATGATCCTCACCGATATCCCCAGAGGTACCTGAAGTTGCATCTCTTGCAAGATGCGCTCATCCAGCCCACAGAACAACGTCGATCCTCCCGAAAGGAGGACATTGCCGTAAAGATCTCGTCGGACGTCGATGTCGCATTTCATGATGCTGTTGAAGATCATTCGGTGGACTCCCGGCGCATCGATGCCGATGTCGGTGGGGGCGAAAAGGGCTTCTGGAGCTCGGAAGAGTTGACTCCCGATTTGGATGACGTTTCCGTCGGGTAACTTGTACTCTCTGAGGAGATACTCTGGCTTAGTTTTCATTTCTTGGATGGGATCTAATGCTACGTAACACAGCTTCTCCTTGATGTCCTTCACAATTTCTCTTTCGGCCGTGCTGACGAAGGAATGCCCGCTCTCGAGAAGAAGCCTCATGAAGTATTCAGTGATGTCCCTTCCAGCGACGTCCAACCTGGAGACCGCGTGAGGCAAGCAGTACCCTTCATAGATAGGAACCGTGTGGGTGACCCCATCTCCGCTGTCCATGACTATGCCGGTGGTACGTGCTGATGCATAGAGTGCCAGCGTGGCTTGGACGGCCACATACATCGCTGGGACCTTGAAGTTCTCGAACATGATCTGAGTCATCCTCTCCCGATTCTGGAGAGGATTCAGAGGGGCTTCGGTCAACAACACGGGCCTCTCGCTGGACTTGAGCCTCAATTCGCAGTCGTAAACGTGCCTCCAGATCCGTTCCATGTCATCCCAAGAGGTCACAATGCCGTGATCGATGGGATAATTCAAGGATAAAACACCTCGTTTGGATTGAGCTTCTTCTCCAATGTAATATTCCTTCTGGCCTGCTCCGAGCATTGTGGCTTTGGCTTTCGAACGGCCCACGATGGCTGTGATGACTGACCTCGGGGCGCTATCTCCGGCAATGCCAGCCTTGCACAATCCGGATCCGTTGTCGAAGATCACAGCTGGGATATCTAAAAATCTGGGATCGGACATTCCGTAGACTGTTCCTTGCTCACCTGGAGAAATAGTCTGGATTGGAGGCCGCCTAGAATGCTTCAAAGGAAAGGTTCTAGAGCAGTGATGTCATACACACTATTTCTTCAAAGGAGGCAGCTTGGGAACTGGAAAGATGCTACTCCCAATGTTAATAACACAATAACAAGGTTGGAAGGGACCTCAGAGGTCTTCTAGTCCAACCCCCATCTCAAGAAGGAGACCCTATATCATTCCGGACAGATGGCTGTCCAATCTCTTCTTGAAGAGCCCCCACAACTTCTGAAAGCAAGCCGTTCCACCAATTAATTGTTCTCGCTGTCAGGAAATTCCTCCTTATTTCTAACCCATCTCTTTTTGATTAGTTTCCATCCATTGCTGCTTGTTGTTGTGCATCATTGATTAGGTGTTAACAAAATATAGTGGTACCTCATACCAGGGGTGAAATCCAGCAGGTTCTGGAGAACCGGTAGTGGAAATTTTGAGCAGTTCGGAGAACCCGTAGTGGAAATTTTGAGTAGTTCGGAGAACCGGCAAATACCACCTCCGGCTGGCCCCAGAGTGGGGAGGGAATGGGGATTTTGCGGTACCCTTCCCCTGGAATGGTGTGGGAATGGAGATTTTGCAGTAACCTTCCCCTGGTACGCCCACCAAGCCACGCCCACAGAACCGGTAGTAAAAAAAAATCACCACTGCCTCATACTCAACGGCATCAAAACTCATCAAAGTTGATACTGAACGATGACGTGAAAATGTTGTCCCAATACTCAGCATTGGTTTAGTACTCAATGTGTTGCTATAGGAAGAGGGGTGTGGCTGCAGGGAACGGATAGGAAGTCGGCCATGCTGGGAAGGTTGCTGACATAGGAGAGGGACAGACCATCCAGTTGTGTGCAAGGAGTGTAAATCCTTCCATTCCCCACCATTTAGTCAAAGCTGAAGAAGCTTCTTGGATGAGAAGGGAAAGTTTTCTTTCTTCGAAGAAAAACCAGAAAGCCCCAGTTGCCTCTTGAAAAAACAACAACTTTTTTTTGGGACAACCATGACCTGGATGACTGAGAACCATACCGACAATCTTCTGGGAAAGGGAGTACTTCAGAAGAAGAGTAACCAAAAGAAGGGAACGCAGAAAGGATTCCGGGAAGGAGAAGAGACGAGTTCAAGTAGAACCAGTTTTACTTCTTAGCTGCCCTGGGGCAGAGAGTTCATTTCCAACCTCTGCCTCTTTCTTCTCCTGGATCAATGCAATTTATTTCCATGATTCTTTTGCTGTTTGTTTTTTTTAAAAAACCATTGAAACCAATGGCCCAGTTAATGACAATCGCAAAGGGAAACTCATAACTGGTCTCAGGGTTATATTTTAACTGATTCTGCTTAGGGCTGTGAACGCATAAAATCTATCTGATCCTTTGGGGTGGGGGCGAAAGAGGGGATGATATGTGATTTCCAGGGCTTTAATTCCAGGTTATATTTTTTTTCTTTTTTTTAAACTATGTTGTGGAAAGGTGCCGAAGATGGTGAGGTTGAGAGACCAAACCAAACCATAATTGTATTAAATTAATAAATACAATTTAATTTAAGGGGAAAATAAAATAAGTGCCTTAAATTAAATAAGGACAGGAAATAAAATAAGAAGTTCCTTAAATTAAATAGCAAATCCATGATCTCATTCAGTTCAATAAGAAAATTTCAGGTGGTCCTCAATTTACAATGGTTCATTTAGTGATTTGCCCGAACCGGGCTGAACCGGCTGAATTAAACTTCTGCTTATAGCCATTGCTCCATCCTCATAGTAACTCGATCAAAATTAAAACGCTTGGCAACTGACTCACATTTACGACGAAGTGTCCCGGGAAGGGGGGGCATGTCACATGATCCCCTTTTGTGACCTGACCAGTAAAGTCAGTTGGGGGGGGAAGCCAGATTCACTTAACGACTGAAGGGTCGTAAAATGGGACAAAATTCATTTAGCGAATGTCTCACTTAGGAACAAAAATGTCAGGCTCAACGGTGGACACAAGTCGAGCACTACCTCTAATGATAAAGTTGATATGAAATAAAAATTATGCCCCCCTTCCAAAAAAAAAAAACATATTTGCAGATTGATGTTTAGGGGGAAGATTTTACTAATATTAGTGGCGTTACATTAAGTAAAAAAGTAATCATATAATAAAGTGAAATAAAGCACATTTGCAGATAAAGAGAAGAGAAAATAAGGATAATAATAACAACATTTTTAAATGTTCAGTTGACTGAGTTTCATGTTTAATGAATAAAAGAGATGATGATGATAATGATGACAATAATAATAATAATAATAATAATTGCACAAGAACAAGCAGTAGAAACTAATGCCAGTAAAGCAAAGATACAAAAATCCACCGACAATCCAAACTGCCAACTTTGCAACAACAAAGTAGAAGCTGTTTCACACTTAATACTTAACACTTAAATTTTAAAAATAAATAAATAAATAAATATGTGAATGCAGCAAAATCGCACAAACGGATTACAAAGCTAGACACGGCCGAGTTGCTAAAATTAGTCCACTGGTCATTATGTAAAAAATACGACTTTCCTGTATCCGAAAAGCCATGGGAACATAAAGTGGAAAAATTTATAGAAAATGAGAAGGTGTGAAGATCTTGTGGGGCTCTCGAATACAGACGGATCGTCACTTGGAACACAACACGCCAGATATCACAGTTGTCGAAAACCGAAACGTACAATTGATTGACATTGCGCTACCAGGAGACGCCGGAGACGAAGAAAAAGAACTGGAAAAGAAATCACGAAATATGGCAACCTGGCCATCGAAACTACGCGGCTATGAATGAAACATGTCACAGTGATACCCGTTGTCATCGGGGCACTTGGTACCATGTCCAAGAATTTGATAAGATACATCAACAAATTGCAGCTTCCTGCAATGACACCAGCGGAACTGCAAAAAACTGCGCTACTCTGAACATCGTACATCTTAAGAAGGTACTTGGTTGATCCCTAGGACGCTGGCAGCAACCCGTATCAACCATTAGCACCAGTCAATGGTATTTGTGGTGCATTTTTGAATATTCAGTTGACTGAGTTTCACGTTTAATGAATAAAGTAAATAATAATATTAATCGTGGAATGAGAATGCTTCAACCCCTAAACTTACTTGTAGCCCAAAATCAAGGTCTAGAGAGGTATACACTCGTTGCAGATGGAAATATAGGAATGAAATTATGAAATTAAATTAAAGAATGAAATTAATTATAGAAGGTTCGGGTGTGTGTGTGAGAGAGTTTTGTCTGGTTTAACCTTTTATTTTACCTGTATCACATTTTTTATTTCCAGCGGATGGTTCTCACCCTCAATTGGGCTTTAGGAAAATTACCCAGCCTGGGTGACGAATATAAACTAGGACCAAAATATTTTTAAAAATTAAAAAAAAAAAAAAAGGCCCAGCGGAATCGATCATGAATGGTTCTCGCAAGTCTATTTTAATTGCTTTCCTCCGTCGCCTGAAGTTATGGGCAACTTCAAAGAAAAGCTGGCCTTCCATAATCAGAATCGTTTTCCGGGGAAGCGGCCCAAGGAGCAGCATTTCCTTCAAAGAAGTGGCCAACTCGAAGTAAGGACTCGGTTGAAAGATACGAGATCAAACACAGACGCCCTTCAAAAATCTTGAACTTTGGGTGAGGTTCTAAGGAGGAGTAAGGTAGCTGCCGAACTGCCTGCGTCTCATTTTTGAACCCAGGCGATTCTGCTTGCTTCATTCAAGACGTTGTTATCTATTTTGAGAAGCTTCTTAGAAGTTGTCCACAGTTCCTCCTGCCTAAGAGTGAGTGGATGGGCGGCTCGTCCAAAGCGATCCGAACCGACTCATCCAAAGCGATCCGAACCGGCTCGTCCAAAGCGATTCCGAACCGGCTCATCCAAAGCAATCCGAGCCGGCTCGTCCAAAGCGATCCACCACCTCTGAATCACATGCTTTGCGGCGATCGCGTGATGCGAACTGGTGGTAAAACTGATTCGAACCCACCACTGCTCTGAATGTATATGGGGGGAAAACCTGGGGAAAAAGAGACACAGCCCGAGGGGATGGTTAGATAAGAGAGAGCGTAGCCTGCAGCTGTATAATGGCTGGAGAAAAAGGCCCAGAAGGGATCTTCCCTCTTTTCTTTTTCTCAGCCTATACATATAGCCCTCGACTTAACAACCACAATGGAGCCCCAAATTTCTGTTGCTAAATGAGACATTTATATTAAGTAAGCTTCATCCCATTTTACCACCTTCCTTGGCATTGTTGTTAAGCGAATCACTGAAAAAGGGAGGGAGGGAGGGAGGGAGGAAGGAAACTTACTTACTTACTTCCTCCCTCCCTCCCTCTCTCCTTCCCTCCCTTCTCCTTTCTTCCCTCCTCCATCTCTCCCTTTTTTCTTCTCTGCCTCCCTCCCTCCTTCCTTCCCTCCCTCCTTCCTTCCCTCCCTCCTTCCTTCCCTTCTTTCTTTCCTTCCTCCTTCCTCCCTCCCTCCCTCCTTCCCTCATTTTCTTCTCTGCTTCCCTCCTTCCCTCTCCCCTTTTTCTTTCTTCCCTCCCTCCTGCCCCTTTCCCTTTTTCCTCCTCCCTCTTTCCCTCCCTTTCCCCCTTCCCCTCGCCTTCCCTCCCTCCCTCCCTCCCTATTTTCTTCCTCCTCCCCTCCCTCCCTCCCCTTCCTAATAACCTGTTTAGAAAGAAAATTAAGGGCTAAAAGAGAATTCTCTGAACAGAGAGCAAAATTGGGAACAGGGGGCAAATGGAGGGACATTTATTTCTCTACCCCCAAAACATCCACACCAGAGGGGAAGAGAGAGGAGGGGGGGAAACAAATTATAAACCGCAGAATTAAAATGATATAGAGAAAGAAGATGGAGGGAGCACCCCCCCCTCCCCGAAGCCCAACCCTATAGACTTATCCTTTTATGGGAAACTTAAATTACTAACTTGGTAACTTGCAAATCCCCCAGGCTCCCAGAGACAAGGTCATCTACTTTTTGAAACTCATTCTGTCCATCCGCTATCTCTGGAGGGGAAGCGTTGGCTCTAATCGCACCACGCAGAAAATAATAATAATAATAAAAAAAATGTTTTCTCCTCCAGAACAAACAAACAAGGAGGTAAAACTCCAAGGAGCTCCGATTTAATTCCACAGAATTTAGGAACAAATAGAAGGGGGGGGGGGTGGTGGAAATGGCATTTCCAACTGCACATATTTATGTCTCACTTTGGGGAAAAGTTTGCGAGTTTTTTTCTTCCTCCTCCTTTCGACGTTGCGTGAAGTCCAAGACGGGATATTATTTGAATACCACACTTGGCTGACGGTGTACGTGTCTGTGGTCCTCCCACGCGAGCCACACGCGAAGCGTTTAGAAGTGGTGTTTTTTTCGATTTTGGCAAGTTGAAGATGGGTGGACTTCAACTCCCAGAATTCCCTGAGGTTGGGGGGGGGTGTGGAATTCCCCCAGGGAATTCTGGGAGTTGAAGTCCAACCCATCTTCAATTGGACATGGTTGGTAAACATGGCTTTAGAGACGATCAGGCACTCTTCCTGTCGTCCCCCTGTTTCTCCCATGTTGGTCGTCCTCGATTTACAACGACGACTGGGACTAGCGTTTCCGCCGTTAACCAAGGCCGTTGTTAACTGAGCGGCAGCTGATTTTAGGCAAAGTTGTCGCAAAATGACGATCCCATCCACATCTGAAACACATGTCGGTTACCAAATGGCCGAAATTTTGATTGTGTTACCGCGGGGAGAGATGCTGTGACGGTCATAAGTACGAGGAATCGAGTAAAACCCACCCAAATTGCTGTTTTTGCTGTCGGTGGAGTTTTGTGGGAGGAAAGGGCGCCACGGCTTCCCAACACTCCTTAAGTAAACACGGGCTTTGCTATAATTTTCCTTTCTTTTCTTTTCTTCTTTTCCTTCCTTTCTTCTCTTCCTCTTCCTACCATTCCTCTCCTCCCCTCCCCTCTTCCTTCCCTTTCCTCTCCTCTTTTCCCCCTCCCCTCTTCCTTTCCTTTTCTCTCCTCTCCTCCCCTCTTCCTTTCCTTTCCTTTCTTCTTTCCTTCCTTTCCTTTCTTCCCTTCCCTTTCCTCCCCTTCCCTTCCCTCCTCTCCTTTCTTCCTTCCCTTCCCTTCCCTTCCCTTCCCTTCCCTTCCCTTCCCTTCCCTTCCCTCCCCTCCCCTCCCCTTCTTCCTTTCCTTTCCTTTCCTTTCCTTTCCTTTCCTTTCCTTTCCTTTCCCTTTCCTTTCCTTTCCTTTCCTCCTCCCCTCCCTCTCCCCTCCTTTCCTCCTTTCCTCCCTCCCTCCTCTTCCTTTCCTTTCCTTTCCTTTCCTTTCCTTTCCTTTCCTTTCCTTTCCTTTCCTTTCCTTTCCTTTCCTTTCCTTTCCTTTCCCTCCTCTCCTTTCTTCCTTCCCTTCCCTTCCCTTCCCTTTCCTCTCCTTCCTCCCCTTTTCCTTTCCTTTCCTTTCCTTTCCTTTCCTTTCCTTTCCTTTCCTTTCCTTTCCTTTCCTTTCCTTTCCTTTCCTTTCCTTTCCTCTCCTTCTTTTGTTCCTTTCCTTTCCTTTCCTTTCCTTTCCTTTCCTTTCCTTTCCTTTCCTTTCCTTTCCTTTCCTTTCCTTTCCTTTCCTTTCCTTTCCTTCTTTTGTTCCTTTCCTTTCCTTTCCTTTCCTTTCCTTTCCTTCTCTTCCCTTCCCTTCCCTTCCCCTCCCCTCCCCTCCCCTCCCTTTCCCACCATGGCGACACTCCAGCTCCTTCCAGTTTCAAAAGGGGCAGCGCCTGGGGAAAGCTTTTCCAAAGATGTTTACTTAGCCCTTTTCTAAATGTTTAAAATCTCCCGGCCAAATGAAAAACCCAAACCATTAGCATCTTTCCTCGCTTGGATTTCTGGCTGAAGGTAGAAACCTGACTCTCTAAAAATAGGATTTGGAGAGCTTGCTACCATCTCCTGTAGGTGAGAAAGGGCAGGAAGCTGTGAGCCAAGCTTACGGGACTCTCTTCGGTTTCGGAAGGCCAGCTGGGAAGATACGTGTTAGTTTTGGGGATGCTTCTGTGCCCCCAATACTCATCCTCTCCCCCCCCGCCCGCCCCGAGCACTTGTGGATCTAATTCTAATTCAGGCATTGTTCTTCACCATGGACAGCCTGGAAAAAGACCAATTCGAAAGAACCGAATACCAGAGCCCAGAAAGTAGTGAATGTGATTTCACTCAACTAGGGCTGCAGAAAAATCTTGGTTACGTAGGAAAAACCTGGCTAAAAGAAAAATATATATAAAAAATCTGTTTTTAACAAGTCTTTTTTGCTTTCAATAGGATTTCTATTCTATTTTTTTGCTTTCAATAGGATTCCTATTGCACCTCGGCAGTTTTTTAAGATGGGAGGGGGCAGACTCCAAACTCCCAGAATTCCCCAGCGATCGGCGTTTTGAGAAACGGTTCTACCTTGCACGGAGCAGCGAGACAACAGTAAGTAACCGGAGACAGATTGAGGGTCTCTCTCTCTCTCTCACACACACACAGAAAGACAGACAGACACACCCTGTGCTTCCAACTTGCCACCAAGAGAAGACCAGGATAAATTTCAGCCCCCAGAATTCTTGGTGGCCCATGCTGGCTCTGAGAATTCTGGGAATTGACGTCCACACGTCATAGGACATAGAATCATAGGGGTGGAGCCTCGGCTGCCAAGGTTGATCGATATCTATCTATCTATCTATCTATCTATCTATCTATCTATCTATCTATCTATCTATCTATCATCTATCATCTATCATCTATCATCTATCTATCTATCTATCTATCTATCTATCTATCTATCTATCTATCTATCTATCTATCTATCTATCTATCTATCTATCTACCTACCTACCTACCTACCTACCTACCTACCTACCTACCTACCATCCTATCTAGCTACCTACCTATCTACCATCCATCCAATCTGTCTACCTACCTACCTACCATCCTCCTGTCCTATCTATGTATCTACTCACCTATCTACCTACCATCCTATCTACCTACCATCCTATCTATCTATCTATCTATCTATCTATCTATCTATCTATCTATCTATCTATCTATCATCTATCTATCTATCTATCTATCTATCTATCTATCTATCTATCTATCTATCTATTTATCCATCTATCCATCTACCTACCTACCTACCTACCATCCTATCTATCTACCTACCTATCTACCATCCATCCAATCTGTATACCTACCTACCATCCTCCTATCCTATCTATGTATCTACTCACCTATCTACCTACCATCCTATCTACCATCCTATCTACCTACCTATCTATCTACCTACCTACCTACCTACCTACTTACCTACCATCCTATCTATCTATCTATCTATCTATCTATCTATCTATCTATCTATCTATCTATCTATCTATCTACCTACCTACCTACCTACCATCCTACCTATCTACCTACCTACCTACTATCCTCCTATCTCTCTCTCTCTCTCTAATCTATTCTATCTACCCTATCTCTCTCTCTCCCTACCTACCTCTCCCTCCCTGCCTACCAACCATATCTATCTATCCATCCATCCATTTACCTACCTACCTACATACATACATACATACTTATATACCTGCCAGTCACATGATGTGTAAAAATTGTGTCTGGCTTGCTTGCTTGCTTATTAATTGATCGATTGATTGAACTGCTATCTGTCTTCCCGATTGTACCTTGTTCTCCTTTTATCTACTGGGAGACAGTGTGTACTCAAGATTTGCACACCCGTCTCACTCAGACAATTAAAACCAGTTTCCCCACCTTCTTCTCATAATTATGAGGACAAGGTCCACCCCAGTGGGAAGTGCAACTGTCTTTTTTACTCAAGCAAATTGTGCTGGATATATTTTAAGCAGAAGGGGAAACATCATTAAATGGGATATTAAATTTGGAAAAAAAAAATAGTGCCTTTAGGATGATCTTTTGAAGAGATCTGATCTCTGTCTGCCCCAGAGGCCACTCTGTATTTATAGATTTATTGTCAATTTTCAAAAAAAAATAATGTAGAACATAGTTTGTTGGATAGCAAAAATATACATCAGTGAGTGGCAATAGAAATTCCAACTCTATGCTGCCCTTAGTGGACAGTTGATTTCACACTCTGAGAAATACCCTTAAATACAGTGTATTGTACTTTATAAATGTACCGTAAATATACTTATATATAATGTAAACAAATCCACCCTTCCCTTTTTTTAACAAGGTTGGCTTGCATAATATTTTAGGTGTGATTGAGCGTTAAAATAAAATTACATCTTTGTTTTTTCAAAAAGCCGCACGGCGGATGACAATTAATCACAGATTTAGCTGGAGACTCTATAACTCTTCCAGGAAAAATCTATACAGAAAAGGAAAAAACCTAAAACCCCAGATATTAAATACAGTGAATAAAACCCCAGGTAATAATAATTTTTTAAAAAAACCCAATATTTTGAGATTTTACTAACATTTCAAAACTTAATTTTACAGGAATAAAAAGGTTTATATTCCATGTATTACGCATTAAACCGAGCCCATCTTTTTTTTGCCGGTCATAAAAATAATTCAACAGAGATCCTACAGTTTAGGAAACGCTATTTCCTTTGCGTTAAGGAACAGCTACGGTTGACGTATTGGATACAGAGATGGGTGGGAAAAAAAAACCCTCATTCTGGGTATTTCTTGAGGGTTTGAAATAAACGCCGAGGTTTTAGGTTTTTTTTTTCAACACAGAAAAAGTTGAAATGACCCGTTTTGTTTGTCCAACTGGCCAGGATTTGTACAACTTGGAACTGGTTGACCACGGCATGAGCTATTTAGCAGTTCAAACAGTCTTTCCCCTTTCTGTCCACTGATGTCCAACATGCTGAGTAAGAACACGAGATTGAGAATTTTCGTTCGAGTTTGCTTGACGGTGAATTGTCATCGCAAGGAGTGTTTTTTTTTTCGTTCTATTTTTTTTTATTCCAAAGAAAGTTAAAACACAGAACCAGGGATAGTATTCACTTACTTTCCCTACCGGTTTGCAAATGTGGCTTTCACGCATGTGTACGGCTTGAAAACTTGCCTAAATAGGATAGCGTAGCGCCGGGGCAGCTGGCATAGGTCGCTACTATCGGTACCGGTGAACCGTTTCAAACCGGCTGAATATCACCTCTGCACGGAACCCCCCCAAAAAAGACGAAAAACCAAAATACAAAAGAAAACACAAAACAATCGAGACATTTTTAAAAAGTGCATCGAAAGGAAAAGAACGTTTACAAAGTTTTTAAAATTTGGCCAGAAGCATAGTTTTGCAAATTGATTCCTTTGTATTTTATTATTATTTGATTTTATTAATTTGATTTATATGCCGCCCTTCTCCGGAGACTCAGGGCGGCTTACAATGCATTAAGCAATAGCCTTCATACTTTTGTATATATATATTTATACAAAGTCAGCTTATTGCCCCCAACAAACTGGGTCCTCAATTTACCCACCTTAGAAAGGATGGAAGGCTGAGTCGACCTTGAGCCTGGCTAGGATTGAACTCGCGGAATTACAGGCAGCTGGATGTTAATTGCTGCCTTTAGTAGGAGGCATTAGCCCCCTACGTTACTCAGGCTCCTTTTCCTTCTGACAAGAATATAAAGCGAGACCACATAACCTGCAATTAATTTTTTTATGTTTAATTCGGGGGCTGTTGAGAGCTGATTTATGTGGCTCTGTAGCAATGTTTCTCCGGTTTAAAAGACGGGTGGACTTCGACTCCCAGAATTCCCTAGTCCTCATTCAGAATTCTGGGAGTTGAAGTCCACACAAGTTAAAAGTTGTCAAGTTGGAGAAATGCTGCTCTCTCGCGGTGTTTCTCAACTTTGGCAAGTCAAATATATGAGAACTTCAAGCCACAGAGTTCCCCCATGCTGGCTGGGGAATTCTGGGAGTTGAAGTCCACCAGAGATGGTATTCAGTCGGTTCGGGCGAAACGGCAGTAAGAAAATGTGAAACCCAACACTGAAGTCCACGCATCTATAACTTGCCCCGGTTGAGAAATGCCACTCTATAACAGCAATCTCTTTTTCCTGGAGGACCTTCTGCCATGTGATTAGCTTCGTGTTTTTTATATAACACAATTGTCCAGTTGACAATCGTTTAATCCAAATGGGATGTTTGTCTGATTGAAATCAGCCTTCTGACTCTCACTCAGCCAACCGAATTACTCCATTCACACAATGAATTAATCCTTCCTTGATTTAGTTTGCCCTGTGAATAAGAGCAAGGGTGTGTGTGTGTGTGTTTAATTTGAAATTTCCCCCTTCCGTTTTCTCTTTCCTTTCCCATTTTTTAATTTTTTTTTTTTTCAATGAATTCCCCAAATGGGTGGAGATGCTGCCCTTCCGTCCGACGAAACATGCCTGGGATGTTGGAAACAGAAGGAAAGAATTATTCCTTGGATGCCGTGGAGAAAAAAATAAAATAAAAATCTTGCATTTCGTTTTGGTTGAAAGGTTCAGATGGCAACGGATAAGAGGCTCTTTTGTCTGAAATCCCAGAGAAATCCTGCCAAGGTGGGCAATATGTAAACAAGGTTGCTCCTGATGTAGATTTACCAATAAATAACATTCCACACTTAAGAATAATGTTTCCAGTCTTGGAGAGGAGTCTTTTCTGAGCCTGCGTTTGGCTCTTCGCAAGACACACCACATTAAAGCCAGCAAAATAGGAACCATAACATCAAGCAGGACTTCATTGAGAGATGGTTTGAAGTTACATTGGCACCGGAAAAAGTGACTTAGGATCAGTTTTCACACTTATGACCGTTGAAGCGTCCCTATGGTCCAAATTCGGCCGCTTGGCAACTGTATGACTCGTATTTACGACGGTTGCAGTGTCCTGGGGTCATATGATTCAATTATTCTTGAAAAACATGGAAGTGAATCTGTCTATGCTATCGTCCTTTTTCTCACTCTCCTTCCTTCCTTCTCTCTCTCCTGTGTGCCTGACTGCTTCTCTCCCTCTTTCTTTCCTTTTTTCTTTCCTTTCCTCCTTCCCTCCCCCTCTTTCTTTCCTTCTTTCCTTCCTTCCTTCCCTCCCTCCCTCCTGCCTGCCTCTCTCTCTCCCTTTCTTTCTTTCCTTCCTTCATTCTCTTTTCCTTCCCTTCCTCTTTCCTTCCTGCCACCTTCCTCCCTCCCTCTCTCCCTTTTCCTTCCTTCCATCCTTCCTTCTCTCCCTCCCTCTTTCTTTTCTTTCCTTCCTACCTTCCCTCCCTCCCACCTGCCTGCCTCTCTCCCTCTTTCTTTCTTTCTTTCCTTCCCTCTCTTTTCCTTCCTTCCTTCCTTCCTTCCTTCCTTCCTTCCTTCCTTCCTTCCTTCCTTCCTTCCTTCCTTCCTTCCTCTCTCCCTTTTCCTTCCTTTCCTTCCTTCTTCCCATCCTTCCATCCTGCTTGCGTCTCTCCCTCTTTCCTTCCTTCCTTCCTTCTCTCCCTCCTCCCTCAACTTCCTTCCTTGCTCCACTCCGCTCCACTCCATTCCTCCTTTCTTTTATCCTTCCACCCATCCCATCCTTCCACCTTTCCTCTTCCCCGTCCATGGAGCTCCTTCTCTATTAACTTTTTCTCTGTGGGTAGAAGAACCCAGCTAGAAAATGTCTGCACACCCTTGGAAGTGTAATTTAGCCCCAATAATTTATCAGACAACGCCCCTCCCCCTCCCCCAGTTAGAATAATAATACAGGGAGGAGAAAAATCAATGGAATAATGACATTCCAAACTCCTAATAAACAGATGCAATGGAGCCTTATCCCAAGGCCTTTGGCTGAGCAGCAGGAGAGATTAATGGCAAATCAATATATTCCTGAGCGGGTTTTGAACACCCGAAGTTCACGAGGCCGAGCTAAAGCTGTAAAACAGCACCTCCTCTTGGCACAACCCGGGAACAGCACGACGTTCGTACCGAACCGTCTTCCCAGCACTACTCAAAACGGGTTTATGAATAAGCCACAATCTAATTCACTGAGGTTTTTTGAGTTAATTTCAAACGCTGATTCAGAGAAAAGCCCGATTGAATCATCGGATCGAGTAATACCACTCTATAAAGCCCACACCTAGAGTCCTGCACCCAGTTTTGGTCCCCACACTATAAAAAGGAGGTGGAGACTCTAGAAAGAGTGCAGAGAAAGGCAACCAAGAGGATTAGGGGACCGGAGGCTCAAACATACGAGATGAATGGTGGCAGGAACTGGGCCTGGCTAGTCTAGTGAAGAGAAGGACCAGGGGAGACAGGAGAGCAGTCTTCCAATATTGGAGGGGCTGCCCCAGAGAGGAGGGGGTCAAGCTATTCTCCAAGGCACCCGAAGGCCAGACAAGGAACAATGGATGGAAACTGACCAAGGAGAGATTCAACCTGGAAATAAGGAGGAATTTTCTGATAGTGAGAACCATCAACCCATGGAACAGAAGTTGCCTTCAGAAAGCTTCATCTGTGGAAGCTTTCAAGAAGAGACTGGACTGTCATTAGTCAGAAATGGTGTACGTAGTGTCTCCTGCTCGGTTGGCGGTTGGACTAGATGACCTCCAAGGTCCCTTCCAGCTCTGTTGGAATCTGAATCTGATTTCAGAATAGCAGGATATTAGCTATTAGACTTGAACATGAAATGCAACTGTAGGGCTGGGAGGGACTTCGCTGGTCTTCAAATCCAGGGGTCTGCAAACGCTTAAACACTCAAAGAGCCATTTGGACTCGTTTCCCACAGAAAAGAAAACACCGGGAGTCACAAAACCTGGGTGGGCGTGGCCAACTTGATGTCACTCACTTCCACCAGTCACATGACACCCCCTAGCCACACCTACCCAGCCAATCATTAGGACAAAGAACCAGTTGTTAAAAAAACACCGAGAATCACAAAATCCTTTTGACGTATCTCTCTCTCCCCTCCCTCCCTCTCTCTCTGTATCTCTCTATGTCTCTCTCTCTCTCCCTCTCTCTCTGTATCTCTCTATGTCTCTCTCTCTCTCTCTCTCTCTGTATCTCTCTATGTCTCTCTCTCTCTCTCTCTCTCCCTCTCTCTATGTCTCTCTCTCTCTCTGTATCTCTCTATGTCTCTCTCTCTCTTCCTCTCTCTCTGTATCTCTCTATGTCTCTCTCTCCCTCTCTCTCTGTATCTCTCTATGTCTCTCTCTCTCTCCCTCTCTCTCTGTATCTCTCTTTCTCTCTCTCTCTCCCTCTCTCTCTGTATCTCTCTATGTCTCTCTCTCTCTCTCCCTCTCTGTATCTCTCTATGTCTCTCTCTCTCTCCCTCTCTCTATCTCTCTCTCTCTGTATCTATGTCTCTCTCTCTCCCCCTCTCTCTCTGTATCTCTCTATGTCTCTCTCTCTCTCTCTCCCTCTCTCTCTGTATCTCTCTATGTCTCTGTCTCTCTCTCTCTCTCCCTCTCTCTATGTATCTCTCTCTCTCTCCCTCTCTCTCTGTATCTCTCTATGTCTCTCTCTCTCTTTCTCTCCCTCTCTCTCTGTATCTCTCTAAGTCTCTCTCTCTCTCTCTCTCTCCCTCTCTCTATGTATCTCTCTATGTCTCTCTCTCTCTCTCTCCCTCTCTCTCTGTATCTCTCTGTCTCTGCCTTGACCGCTTCTCCATCTCTCACCGTCGCCCTTACCTTCTCAGGCCAGGCGAGGAGTGACTGGGAGGGGAGGGCGAGAGGCGGGGCCAGCCAGCGGTGGGATCACCTGAGAGGGAGCCACCGCAGAGGGCCGAAAGAGCCACAAGTGGCTCCAGAGCCACAGGTTGCTGATACCTGTTCTAGTCCAATCCACCTGTTCAAAACAGAAGCCTTACACCATCTCAGTCAAATGGTTGTCTTATCTTGAGTATGCATAGAAACTGCAAAAACTGATTCCGAAGCATCTTTAAGTGTGAAAAACGGTCCTCGGTCCATTTTTTCCCCGAGTGCCGTTGAAACTTTGAACCGTCACTAAATGAACCGTCCTAAATTGAGGACTTGCCTGTATTTCAGCAACTTTGCCTAACTTTTTCATCCCTTGCCCTTTCTGGCACCTTTTTTTTTTGCTTTTTTTCCTTTTAGCGTGTATTTTTCTCCTCCTTTCCCACTTTCTAAAAGAATTAACTCTTATCTGCAAGTGATTTAAACTGCCAGCTCGGTATGTCTAAAGCTAACCGAATAAGTTGTGTTTTAGGAAAATCATTAACTCCTCGGAGAGGGCAGGAGGAGACTGAGTTTCTCTCCCCTTCGGTGGAAGGGCAAATAATAAAAAATATTGTCGTTTCCTTGCAAAAGAATTTTTTTCCTTGCCTCTCCCACACACACACACACACACACACACTCTATTTTCTGTTCAAGAAACGGACTTTTTGTTAAAAGTCTTGAAAATACGGAAATATAGATCCTTGCATGCTTGGAATGAGTATTTTAAAACCCATTTTAGACAATCCATACCCGTGTTTTGCAGTCTGAATGAGCTTCCCACCCCAATTTGGGGGGAAAAAAAAACCCAAAGAAAATACAAAATTCAGGGAGTCCTCGCCTTAACAATGGTTCGTTTAGTGACCGCTCAAACCTGCAACGCCACTGAAAAATGGGACTTATGACCGTTTTTCATAGTTACGACCTTTTTTTGGATCCCTGTGATCAAAATTCAGAGGCTTGGAAAATTCAGACGCTTGGAAAATTCAGACACTTGGCCACTGACTCGTATTTACGACGGTCGCAGTGTCCCGGGGATCACGCGATCCTCCTTAGAGAGCCTGCATAGCTCAGCAGACTAATGCATTGTGCATTGTGATTAACTCCAGCTGTCTGCAATTACTGTAAGTTCGAATCTCACCAGCTCAAGGTTGACTCAGCCTTCCATCCTTTCTAAGGTAGGTCAGTTGAGGACCCAGTTTGTGGGGGCAATAAGCTGACTTTGTATAAAATATACAAAAGTACGAAGGCTATTGCTTAGCGCATTGTAAGCCGCCCTGAGTCTCCGGAGAAGGGCGGCATATAAATCAAATTTCAATAAAAGAAATAAATAAATAAAATAAATAAAAAATAAATTTTGTGATCTTCTAACCAGCCAAGTCAACGAGAGAGCCAGATTCATTTAACAACCGGGTTACCAACTTATTGACTGCAGTGACCCACTTAACAACGGTGGCAAGGAAGGTCGTGAAAAATGGGGCGAAACTCACTTAAAGACTGTTCTCAGTCAACGACAGAACAAGTTGGACTCCATTTTGGTCGTAAGTCCAGGACTTCCTGTACAAAATCGGGCTTCCGATCTGAAGTTGTTTCGATGTTGTGTCTGATTGTCAAATCATTCCACTACGACTGATGGCCGATTCGAAGTATAAAATTTATGCTGGTGATAAGGTTCTTTCTTTCTTTCTTTCTTTCTTTCTTTCTTTCTTTCTTTCTTTCTTTCTTTCTTTCTTTCTTTCTTTCTTTCTTTCTTTCTTTCTTTCTTTCTTCTTCCTTCCTTCCTTCCTTCCTTCCTTCCTTCCTTCCTTCCTTCCTTCCTTTCTTTCTTTCTCTCTCTCTTTTTCTCTCTTTTCTCTCTCTCTCTCTCTCTCTCTGTTTCTCTCTTTCTCTCCGGAGAGGAATAATTGGTTAATTGCAGTACTTTTTTCACTTCGGCTGGCACTTCGGGCGTCTCATTTTGCAGGAAGGGAAAATTTAAATAATAATAATAATAATCAGAAAACTTTTACATTAGATTTCAAGCCCCTGTTCATTAGACACCCCTCCCTCTCCCCTCCCTCCCCCCCCACCCCCCCAAGTAGGGAAAAATAGCACTCTTGGCAAATGGGCAAATTACTGTAATTTGTAATTATCAGCTTCGGTGTTAATGAGGCTTGATTGCAGTGGGAAAAAGCGGTGACTGTACGTGCCACTTAACTGGAGTTTTTTTGGGGGGGGTGCGGTTTTAATTTTTTTTTTTAAAGCTTTTATTTTTCCTTTTTTTTTCCTGCCCTGGGCAAACTCCATTTGAGAGACCTTGCTACCTGGAAACTACATGCAACTTGCAAATCTATTTCTGGAGTCCATTGTATGTTTCCTCTCCCTCCATCTTTTCGCCCCTGGCTGAAATGAGTTTCTTTTCTTACGGTCCACCAATCTAGCTTAATTAATTAAGGAAAGCGGTGTCTAAATTGTTCGGCATGACCTTCTCTTTTTTCCCTTTCTTTCTTTCTTTTTCTTTTTCTTTCTTTCTTTTCATTTTTTTTTTAAAAGTAGCATTATTTTTGGGTTAAAACGCTGCGGGGTCTAAATCGTTTCTTGCGTAGCCTTCTGGGATAATGTCCTTTGCAGGGAGAATGAAAGGAAATAATAAAAAGTTTTCCTTTCCTTTTCTTTCTTTCATTTTTAGCAAATCATTAAACTCGCCTTCTCCATCCCCGTCCCTGGGTACCTGGGATGGGAGCACCAAAGGACCTGCGGTTTTGTGGGTGAAGATGTTGCAAATTTCTCCTTGATACCACCTGGTGAGGTTTTCACAGGTCTAATCGAGCTCAAATGGGACATTCCACTTTGGTGTTTAATTGCCTGATTTGCAAAGTTTGTTCATATTTGGGATTCCTGGAGACACGGGGTGGGGAAGGGCAAATCTTTACTTTTGGGAGGGGGGGGGGAGGAAATGAATGCGTCCGGCTTGCAAGGTAGTCCAGACAAGAATCAAGATTGATTCTGACGAACTAAAGTCAATGGGAAAACCAGATGGATTTAAAAACCGTGTTGCTAATTTGACAAGTGCCTTGATTCACTTCACAACCGGGCAAGAAAGGTCATGAAGCGGGACAAAACTCGCTTTGCGACTGCCCATAAGTTCTGGGCTCGGTTGTGGTTGTAATTGGGGGATTAGCTGCCGTACCCCTCTCTCCCCTCATCTTTGCAGGCCAAGAAACAAGGGAGAGTCCCTTCTGAGATGCTTCCCACACCCTTTTTTTCTTTCAGGGCTCAGCTGCCTCTTATCTGACCATTGTCTAGTCTGCATCTCTTCCTCCTGTCTCCCAAGGCCATTCCCACATCCCATTACAATATTTCTGCCCCCTCCTCTTTACAGTCAAAGAAACTAGGGAAGGTCTCTTCTGAGATGCTTCCTATGCCCCTTTTCCTTCTCTGGGCTCAGCTGCCTCTTATCTCATCATTGTCTACAGTGTGTTTCTGCTACCAAGCGCGTGCTTCGCATGCGTATGTGTGCCTGAGGTGCACCCACATAGCGCTAAAAAAGGAACATTTTAAAGCCTTCCGAGTCTGCAAAGGTAAGAAGAACAGCAGGGGGGTGGGGGACTCCGCTGTGTCACACGATTCAGATTAACTAGAAAGCAGGAAATCCGACGATTCTAGCTAATATAAATTGTACGTCACAGCTGATCGTCGCCCAGCTGATCGTGGGAAATACAGGTTCGCCTGAATCGGTAGCATTTTTTACTACCGGTTCACCCAAACCAAACTGAGTCGGTAGCATTTCACCCCTGCCACTGACCATCGGATTACCTGATGGAATTACCTTTTCTTTGAGACATAACATGAGCTCATTCATCGCTTTCTAATTAAATTTGGAATCTCAGCTTTTTAAAAAAAAAAACAGCAAGAAACTAGGGAGGGTCCCTTTTCAGATTCTTCCCATGCCCCTTTTCCTTTTGAAGGCTCAGCTGCCTCTTATCTGATCGATGTTTAGCCTGTGGCTTTTCTTCCTGCTTCCCAAGGTCCTTCGCACAGACCATGACAATATTTCTGCCCCCTCCTCTTTACAGCCCAAGAAACTAGGGAGGGTCCCTGCTGAGGTGCTTCCCCTTTTCCTGGCTCTACTGCCTCTTATCCAACTAGTGTCTAATCTGCATCTCTTCCTTCTGTCTCCCAAGATCATCGCCACAGACCTCGATATACGTAGTCCTCGAGGTACGACCACAATTGGGAACCAGAATATCGGTTGCTGAGCAAGGCGGGGATGACGTGAATTGATCCTAATTTCGCTTGGGGTTTATAAAGCCCAAAAATCATTTGCAGGAAAGCTTCTCCCAAATCTTCCTTTAACAGGTTTTTAAATCCTTTTTTTTAAAAAAGAAAAAAAATCAGCCGCCTTCCCAAATAGGAGGAATTGGGTTCCCCATGCCTGCCCGCCTCCCAAAAGCAAAAATCCAAGGTTTTGGCAAATGAGCCAAACAAAACGGGTGTGAAAATACTTAATGGTGCTGCTAAGCGAAGGAATAAATAATAATAAAATTTAAAAATGCCGAGGCACATAATACCATTCGCGCAGCTCTTGAGAGAGAGAGAGAGAGAGAGAGAGGGAAAAAAAATGGGTGTTTGAACAGGCTGGGAAGTCAATACCAAACAGTTAATTAAAGAGCAAATTGACTTCCGTCAGCTGCCATTTAACAGGGCCCTGGTAAATATCCTAATAGGGATTTAATGTACTGGATGGAACGGGCATCGTTGGCAGAGCTTGAATAAATGGCCAAGCGGCAGCCGAGCCAATCTGAAACTCAAAAAAAAAAAACAGTTTGCAGAGCGCAGGACTCGGAGGTGCCCCCAAAGATTGGCAACCAAACTGGCGTTACCAACCTGGCGCATTATATCTGGGAGAGCTGGATTATTAAGGCATTTTAGGAGCAGAATCAGAACCAGAATAGAACTGGGAGGGACATTGGAGCTGAAGCAACCTGTGGCTCCGGAGCCGCATACATCTCTTTGGGCTCTCTGTTGTGGCTCCGTCAGGTGATCACACCACTGGCCGGCCCCGCCCCACCCCTCGCCCTCCCCTCCCAGTCACTCCTCCTCGCCTGGCCTGAGAAGGTAAGGGCGACGGTGAGGAATGGAGAAGCGGCCACGGCAGACGCAGAGAGATACAGAGAGTGGGGGAGAGAGAGAGACATAGAGACATGGGGCTCCCCTTGAAGGACTCCAACTGGTCCAGAATGCAGCCACGCGGGTGATTATGGGTGCGACTTGACGCACCCATGTGACACCTCTCCTGCGCGAGCTGCACTGGCTCCCAGTGGTCTTCCGGGTGCGGTCACCATTTTTAAAGCACTTCATGGCTTAGGGCCCGGATTCCTACGGGATCGTCTTCTGCCACTGATAGCCTCCCACCGACCTACACGCTCCCACAGAGAGGGGCTCCTCATGGTGACATCAGTAAAACAATGTAGACTGGCGACCCCCAGAGGGAGAGCCTTCTCTGTGGGGGCACCCGCCCTCTGGAATGAACTGCCTCCCGGGATATATACGATTCTCGATCTCCGTACCTTTCACCGGGCCCCTAAGACCCAGCTATTTCAACAGGCTGGCCTGGCTGAATAAGAATCTGGATGGGGGATTTTAAATTTGTGGGTTTTTAACGGACAGGGCCAAATTTATTTAAGTTGTTTTTAAGTTGTTTTTAAATTTTGTATTTTCATGTGGCTTTATTATGGCTGTACACCGCCCTGAGTTTTTCAGGAGAAGGGAGGTATAAAAATCTAATAAATGAAATGAAATGAAATGAAATGAGAGAGATACAGAGAGAGAGGGAGAGAGGGGGGAAGAGAGGGAGGGAGGGAGGGATGAGAGAGAGATGTCAAGAGCCTTGGTGGCGCAGCAGACTAAAGTGCTATTAAGTAACACTAGCTGCCTGCAATTACTGCAAGTTCGAATCTCACCAGGCTCAAGGTCGACTCAGCCTTCCATCCTTTCGAGGAAGGTAAAATGAGGACCCGGATCTCCGGAGAAGGGCGGCATATAAATCGAACCAAATAAATAAATGGATTTTGTGGTTCCCGGTGTTTTTTAACAACTGGTTCTCTGCCCTAATGACCGGCTGGGTAGGCGTGGCTAGGGGAGATCATGTGACTGGTGGAAGTGAGTGACATCAAAATGGCCACGCCCACCCAGGTTTTGTGGCTCCCGGTGTTTTCTTTTCTGTGGGAAACTGGTCCAACTGGCTCTTTGAGTATTTAAGGTGGCAGACCTCTGCCCTAGACCATTTCAATCAATCAATCAGTCAATCAGTCAATCAGTCAATCAGTCAATCAGTCAATCAGTCAATCAGTCAATCAGTCAATCAGCCAGTCAGAATAGAGCCGGAAGGGACCTTAGAGGTCCTCTAGTCCAGCCACCTGCTTAAAGAAGAGACCCTAGACCATTTCAATGAATGAATGAATGAATCAATCAATCAATCAATCAATCAGAATAGAGGTGGAAGGGACCTCTATTCTGGAGGTCTTCTAGAGTCCCCCCCCCCGGCTCATTCTTGATTTTATTTTATTTTTTTTAGAATTAAAAACAATTCCGAATTATAAAGCTTATCCGAAGAGGCACAACAGCTCCGAGAGACTGTTCGGAATCGCAAGGCGCTTCAGGGAATTGCACCTGTGGGCGTATGTTCCACCTGATAATATTGCTCAAGCCATTATGCTAACTCCTAATGACCCTTAAACACCATTATAAACAGAATTATATAATTGATACCGGCTTGAAAAAGCTCAGTGTTTACACCTCAGGAGCCATCCAGGATTAAATGATTTGAGCAAGGAAACATCGGGAGGTGATGAACGTCGGATGTATCGATCCAACAAATTGTCCGAGACGGCGTTTATTTTTTATTTATTTTTTTATCTACTCGGCTGCAACTGTAATAAGTATTCTTCAGCGTTAAGTGATAGCCAATATCTAAGCAGCTGTCGGGATCGACGGTTATCCGTTCGGCAAACAAGGCTAATAGCCAGGAACTCTGCTTGTAATGAGGGATAATATATACGACGTTAATCCCCTGAAAATGCGACGAAGGGCCTGCGTTCTGAGTTTTCGAGGGTTTGCTAGGTTTATATTCAGACACTTTTATAAAGGCGCTCGCTTCCTGTTGGTCTTGAGGCCCTAAAAGAGTGCAATTAGAAATAATTATTAATAATTATTAATAACAGCAGCAATAACAATAATCTAAATAAATAAAATAAATTATATATATATAATTTATATATACAAATATATATAAATAAAAATGTAAAATAATATAAATAATAATAATATAAATAAATAAAATAAATGAAATGAAATAATGAAGTGAAATTGTCCTGGAAACCGATCAATATTTATCTCTCCCTTAGTCGATAAGTCAGTCAGGCCGTCATTAAACAAACATGGCTTCCCTCCTACAAGCTGTGACCATTGTTAAGCGTGACGAGCGGCCGTAAATCCCTTTCGTCAGCGCAGTCGTAACTTCGAACGGGTCGCTAAACAGATAGCTGAAAGACGAAAATTAGCTATACAAGGGGGACTTCCAGAAAACGCCCCACTCCTTTTCTAAGCTTCGTTCCTTCAGTGGCGCATTCTCTCCGCCAGGTATAGCGCGATCGTATTATTATCGATAATCAAATAATGGCACCCTTAGCTTTCCATAATGGGCATGTTTAGCATACACATATATATTTTTTCTCTCCCCCTTCTCCTATGAAGCTAAATCGTTACGAACACATTCACGGTAGATTAAATACTGCGTCTGTTTTGACTGTGAGATGGAAACGGGGTTTAGATAGAAAGAAAAGACGAATGAGGGGAAATCCGGTAAGGAGGAAAGCTTGCAACTTTGGGGGGGTGGGGGGGAAGAAAAATATATATATATATTTATTAAAGTGAATTCTGACAGGCCTTAATTAAATGTTGCCTTCCCGCTACATTTCACTTCATTAAAATCCAAAGCGTGCCAAGCGCAACAGCCTTTCGTTGCCAGTTCCACAGACGACTTACCTTCCTTTTTAAAAATAATAATAATATTATTAAAATAGTCCTTTATTTTTAGTTGATTAGCTGAAAAAGGCAAGCGATGTATGCTAAAAGGAAATTCAGGAGACGAAGCTAACCTGGCTGTCTGGAAAATATGGGTGTCGTGCAGCGGTGGGTTTTCAATATTCTTACTACCGGTTCACCCCAAACTGATACGAACCGCTGAATACAATACGGTACGAACCAGGTGAATACCAGTTGTGTCGTGTACAGAACTGGCTCAAAATAGCTTCCTCCAATTTTCTTAAAAGAGAACTTTAAGAGCTGTTTTTCTCCCTTGGGAAGAAGTCTTCCGTTTTTCAACTCCGTTCCCGGGAAAGTTGAACGTTTCTTTTGAATTTTTTTTTTCTTCCTGAGCTGGTTTGGTGACAGGAGATGGTGGACAGGTCTGTCCTTCTATATTCTGGATATCAACAACCCCCTTGTTTATATCCAGAAAACCAACATGGGAGGACAATTCTGGAAACAGCAGATAGTTGTAGATAGCTATGAAAGGCAATATTCACCTCAGACCAGGAGTCGGCAACCCGTGGCTCCGGAGCCACTAGTGGCTCTTTGGGCCTTCTTGCTGTGGCTTCCTGTCCCATCACTAGTTGGCCCTACCCCTCTTATTTCATTTTTGGACTCCAGCTCAAAGTGACAGAAGTGAAGGGTGCCTTACGCGCAAATGTGGCGTGAAGGCAGGCACAGGGCAGCTTCACTCCTGCCCTCTCCCCCCCCCCGCTCCTCCTCTCGTAACCCCCAGGCCAGCTGTGGCTGAGCCAGGTGTGTGCACATGCGTGGAGAAACCCTCCTTAAGTAAGCCACTGCCCACCCCACACACGCCTTTCCTGAACTTTGGCGGGGTCTCAGCCAAACCTGGCCAGGAGTTACGAGAGGATGGGGAGAGGAGGCGGACGGTCACCCGAAGGAGAGGGGAGAAACACATACACACACACACAGAGACACATAGAGAAAGACTCAGAGAGTGGGGTGAGAGAGGGAAAGAGGGAGCGATACTGAAAGAGAGGGGGAGAGGAGCGGGAGAGAGGGAGAGGGGGAGAGAGAGATATAAAGAATAGTTTTGTGGCTGGGTAGGCGTGGCTAGGTGATCATGTGACTGGGTGGGAATGAGTGACATCTGGTTGGCCATGCCCACCCAGTTTTGTGGCTCCCGGTGTGTGTGTGTCTGTGTGTACGCAATTTTCCTATTTAGCATGTTTTTGAGGCGGGCGTATGCGCGGAAGGAGTATGTGGGAGCACCTACCATCTGGAACGAGCTCCCCCCGGATATACGGAGGATCCCGGACCTGCGCACCTTCCGTCGCGCGCTCAAAACTTACTTCTTCCAACAAGCCGGCCTGACCTAAGTTATTTTCCCCTTTTTAATTGTGAATTTTAATTTGTTTTAAATTATTGGGGTTTTAATTGTCAGCCAAATTATTTAATTCGTTTTATTCTATTTTAAATTTTTTGTATTTATATGTTTTATTTATTTCTGCACACCGCCCTGAGTCCCCCAGGAGTAGGGCGGTTTATAAATCTAATAAAATAAATAAATAAATAAATAAATGTTCGCGCAAACCGGGCATGTGGCAAACCGATAGTAACAAAATGTGAAACCCATCGCTGCCTTAGACCTCAAAAACAGGACTCCATTATTTTGACTGATTTATTTCAAACGCTTATATAGCCAGGTGCATTTAAAAAAAAAAACACTTCTGGAGGAGAATTGAAAGCAACTAATTTGCGATTAAAAGGGATAGCTAGTAAAATGAATGTTTGATGAAGCTAGGCATGCATGTCTACTCCAGCAAAGAGAAGGATTGGGGTGACATGGTCGTCTTCTAATATTTGTGGGGGTGTGACAGAGAAGAGTGGGGGTGTCCATCTATTCTTCAAAGCGCCTGAACGCAAGACAGCAAATAATGGATGGAAACTAAACAAGGAGAAACTAAACATGGATGGAATTAAGGAGAAACTTCTTAACAGTGAAGACAATTAACCAGTGAAACAGCTGGACACCAGAAGTTGTGAGTGCTCCACCCCCTGGAGACTTTTAAGAAGAATATTGGACAGCCATTTCTCTGGGATGGTATAAGATCTCCTGTATTGAGCAGAAGGGGTTGGACTAGAAGGACCTCTCAAACCCCTTCCAACACTGTTATGCCGTATTCTTGGCTCTGACCCTCCAACAGCAATGTTAGATACATCCAGAAGTTTCAGCACATCTGGCTACCATTTCCCCCCCCCCCCCACCACCCTCGGGTTTTCTGTAGATTTTCTGATTCCTCTTGAGAAGAAATTCTCGGGGCATCTCAACTGAGTTCCTGGAGGTGACTCGACAACAGGCCATTCCTTGCAAGGTTGATTAAAGTCCAACGGAATCTTCAGAAGCTTTTGAAGCAAACAAACTCTCGGGCCCCCGCCAGAAGTTCTTGTCAAAAATGAGATACACCAGACCTTCGAAGTCACAATCTAATGGGTGGAAGTCAACCATAACATGTTTAGACTTTGCGTAGAGTAGCGGGACCCAAGTCTTCGCAGGCGAGACCCGGACGGTGGTGTCACGTTACCTCTCCGTTCAAGGACGCGGAGGGAAAGGCCTCTTTCGAGTTAACTTAGTTAACCCCTGGTCCTTAGGAAAATTCATCTGCATAATTTCATTTCGGCAAGGAAGTCATCGCCGGCTGACCACGGATGGGGTGCCGAGACGACAGGAGTAGCTGTCCGTCTGCACATGTTTTTGAGCCTACGGGGGGGTTGGGGAGGAGTCGAATCCAAAAAGTAGGTGGAACCCTGGATCAGTGAGTTGTGGAATTCAATTTTTTGTCTTGGTGGGTGTGGCAGGGAAGGATACTGCAAAATCTCCATTCCCTCCCCACTCCTGGGGGAAGGATACTGCAAAATCCCCAGTCCTTCCCCAGTCCTGGGGGAAGGATACTGCAAAATCCCTAATTCCCTCCCCACTCTGGGGCCAGACAGAGGTGGTATTTGCTGGTTCTCTGAACTACTCAAAATTTCCGCTACCAGTTCGTCAGAACCTGTTGAATAGCACCCTTGGGCAGAGCCAAGGGGAAATCTTCCTGGGTTTCATTTCAGGGGGTGTGGGTCAACTGAATTAAAATAAAATCAGGATCAAAGGGTCGTTTCACAGGTCTTATTCAGACCAACCCCGATTTTTGTGAAAACTGGACAGAATTTAGCTTCCCAAAATCCACGAGGATCCCATAACAGAATTCTGTGTGAGTTTGCCATGTGCTGCAACGGGCAAAAACAGCCAACGCAATTCATCTAAAGAATGGATGCTGGAACTGGGTATGTCTAGTTTGATGAAAAGAAGAACCAGGGGAGACACGATAGCAGTTTCCAATATCTCAAGGGCTGCCCCAAAAAAGAGGAGTCAAGCTATTCTCCAAAGCACCTGAGGGCAGGCCAAGAAGCAACGGGTGGAAAGTAACCGAGGAGAGAAGCAACTTAGAACTAAGGAGAAAGAGTAGCTTGTATTTTATTTTCTCATGCCATCACAACTTCACCCTACTTTTCAAATCACGACGCCAAAAAAAAAAACCCACCTTTGTAAAACTTTAACGAGAAAGCTAATGGAAGTGGCTCAGCGAGGAAAACACAAAAAACAAACCTTCGGCGAATAAAACGGTAAGCTTTTTATTTCAATAAATAAATAAATAAATAACAAACCCTACTAGGCCGTAGAGGAGAAAATCGTGTCGTTCTAAATAATAAAATCGGGCCCCCTCGAATGTGCTAAGAGCCGCCTCTGAATTTTATGTGAATATTTAACACGGGGGGGCAATGATGAGAGTGGGCTCGCTCGAGGCAGCGGTGGGATAAAGGAGACAAATTGCCGGATGTCATAGCTTTTGTCTAAGGCAGAGAAGGCACCGAGTTGTGTAAAAGAGTTTTTGTGGACAAACCGAGCTGACAAGGTGGTTTTTTAAAAAAAAAAAAATGGAAAGGGGGGGAAGTTCTAAGAAGGTTATAGGAAGTCCTCCATTTACGACCACAATGGAGGTCAAAATTTCCGTTCCCTAAGCGAGGCAGTTGTCAACCAACCTTCCTTCCTTCCTTCCTTCCTTCCTTCCTTCCTTCCTTCCTTCCTTCCTTCCTTCCTTCTTTCTTTCTCCTTTCCCTCCCTCTGACTCTCCTTCCTTCCTTCCTTCCTTCTTTCCTTTTCCTTTCCCTCCCTCTGTCTCTCTTTCCTTCCTTCTTTGCTTCCTTCCTTTCTCCTCCTCCTCCTTTCCCTCTCTCTTTCTCTCCTCCCTCCTTCCTTCCTTCCTTCTTTCTCCTTTCCCCCCTCTGTCTCTCCTTCCTTCCTTCCTTCCTTCTTCTTCCTTCCTCTTCCTTTCCCTCCCTCTGTCTCTCTTTCCTTCCTTCTTTGCTTCCTTTCTTTCTCCTCCTCCTCCTTTCCCTCCCTCTTTCTCTCCTCCCTCCTTCCTTCCTTCTTCCTTCCTTCCTTCCTTCTTTCTCCTTTCCCCGTCTCTCCTTCCTTCCTTCCTTCCTTCCTTCCTTCCTTCCTTCCTTCCTTCCTTCCTTCCTTCCTTCCTTCCTTCCTTCCTTCCTTCCTTCCTCTTCTTTTCCTTCCCTCTGTCCTTCCTTCTTTCTTTGCTTCCTTCCTTCCTTTCTCCTCCTCCTCCTTTCCCTCCTCCTTGTCTCCTCCCTCCTTCCTTCCTTCCTTCCTCCTTTCCCTCCCTCCTTCTCTCCTCCCTCCCTCCTTCCTTCCTTCCTTCCTTCCTCCTTCCTTCCTTCCTTTCAATTCATTCCTCATACATTTTATCCTCCAGTCCCCGTGATCCTTTTCGTGGCTCTTCTCTGCACTCTTTCCAGAATCTCAACATCTGTTTTTGTTTGTTTGTTTGTTTACATCATGGCATCCAAAACGGGACTCCGTATTCCAAGGGGCAGCCTCTCACCCTGGCCTTATAAAGCGGCCACTCAACGAACAGTTGTCACAGGAGATCTAACTGTTTTTTTCTTTTCAGCTCAAAGAAGACAGATCAACCACCACCTCTGGTCCTTTCGGCTGCCCACCGCCCCCCATGCCAGTTTCCCCCAGAAGCCTTGGATGCTTGGACTTCAAACTCCTGCTTTTTCTTCAATCGAGAGACAATCGGCTCAGCCCGGTTCGTCAACCCTGATTTAATTCACCGAGCCATCTGAGCCTTCCCGACAGGTGGGTGAATAAACACGAAACGTGTTACAAGATTTATTTAATAAGTGTCTGTCGGGGAGCGAGGTGCCTCCGAGTGGGCCTATTATCTCGTAATGATGATAATCATCATCATAAAAAAAAACACACACACACACCACACAACAAAACCAACAACCCCAAGATGGCTGAAAGGCTTGGCTGGTTGATAGCCACAATCTGTTAACTGGAAATTGAACTGTCAGCCCCCGTGTCCATGCTCATTTGGGCTGATTAAAGAGATATTAATCTACTGTCATCGTTACAATATCTGTCATCGGATGGCTGGCGGGAGGGGAGGGAGGGAAGGACGTCGAGTATTGCGGCCGAGAGAGCTCACACAGGAGCTCGCCGGGAAAGAGGCGAGGACTGAATGTTAATCTAATTCTAGCCTGCTTTTGAAAACCAGGGGGAAACGAGAGAGGGCTCTTGTACCAATCGTGGTAACCTGGAACACATCGTCCACATTGCGGGACATCCTGGCCCTAGGAAAAAAGGGACCGAAATAACAGGTACATCTAGATATAATTTAACGATAAAAGGAAGAATCACAGAATCAGAAGGGACCTCGGAGGTCTTCTAGTCCAACCCCCTGCTCATGGGGAAGACCTTATACTATTTCAGGCAAAGAGATGTCCAGTCTCCTCTTTGAAAACCTTCAGTGATGAAGCACCCACAATTTCTGGAGGCCACGGCCAATTTCACGGCCTTCTTTCCCACTCTTGCTTAAGCGCATCGCTTGTGATTGCGAAGTAAATCCATCCTCCTACATTGATGTTGGTTAGAGAGGGTGTAAATGACCCATTAGTTAACCCCCCGAGATGCTGCCACCCATGTAAACACACGCTGGTTGTCCAGCCCTCCATCCACCCCCAAATTGTGATCACGCAAATTGCTGCAACGGTCATATTTCCATGGACCGTCGTGGACTTCAAATGGTCCCTGGGAAAGCGGTCGGTTTCACATATTCTTGCCACCAGTTTGCCTTGCGTGCGCACACTTGCGCGAATGTGCCTTCCGCATGTGCCTTCGACACATGCGCCCAGCCTCCAAACCGTGGTCAAATAGGACGGCATTACATCCAGGCAGGTAGGCGGACTCACCCACTGGTCGCCGCTACCAGTTCGCCCGAAGTGTCACGAACCCGGCTGAATATCTCCTCTGTCCCTGGGGGATTGTGGGAGTTGAAATCCACACCTCTGAAAAGTGCCAAGGTGAAGAAACACGGATTTAAAATAATTCAGCCGAGTCCTCCAAGATTACTTCTGAGTCCAAAAATCCGCAAAATTCTCTACACCCCGATTGGGTGGAGCGGGGGAGAAAGAAAAGAAAAGGGGGGATAATTAAATTGGGGAAAAAAAGCTGGTGATCTCCAGAAATATATTTGAGTCATGCCAAAAAGACCCGGGAAAGTTTTCTATGGAATCCCTTCTCTCATCATCCTTTTTGCAGATTTTTTGGACCCAAAGTTTTTCTCACCCCGTTTTTTTTTCCTTCTCCCCCCACCCTCCCCCCAAATCCTCCCCCGCCCCCACCCCCGGCCCAGTGCCATTAGCCCCACTGAAATGTCGCTTCTGCATACGGCTCATGAATATGCAGAGGGATCCCTTTTGTGGAATTAACTATTTATCGATTTATAATTTAAAAGATTTATGCCGGTCCATAAAGGAAGGGAGGGAAGATTATTGTTATTATTATTTTTTTCCAGGAGAGGTGTGGGTGGATGGGGGGGGGGGGGTGTCCAAGCAGCTCTGAATGAGGGCAGCTGCCGTTTGCAAAGTTTGCAAATGTTTTCTTGAGGTGAAGCCGGGAGAAAATTATTCCGGGCTGTTGGCTTCGATTAATTCACGCATGGAAGGATGATGGTTTTCTTCCTTAGCCTCGCTTCCTCCTCTCTCCATCTTCAGGTTTTTACCCCGGGCTGTGACTTCTACAAAAGTGCTTGGCTTGCAATTTTGAACCGAGTGGCGTTTATTGGCGTGGGTGGCATTCTTAGAAGTGTGAGTGTCTCTTGAGTGAAGCTTGCAACGGTGAGTGCGAACCACGGATGGGAGCGTTGCTGAGCTAGCAAACTTCCTAGCAGGCGTTTTTTTTTAAAAAAAAATGATTTGGAGGAAACTGTTTGCAGCTCACCCTTCCCGCCGTGGCCTTCCAGAGTTGCCAAAAGACCTGCCTAGGTGATGTGCAGGAGATGATTTCAGGTGAAGCGGAGGTCTTACCTGTCTCCCATTTTGCATCAGCTGGAGAAATACATACGTTTGATTTCTCTTTTAGTGATTCGTTTATTTCCGTTTGTAGGGCCACGCAGTTAACTCAGGGCTCAAACTGGCTTGTAAATACTCCAAACGTGTGCATTTTTATCCTTAGGGTTTTCTCAAGATATATTCTTTCTTTCTTTCTTTCTTTCTTTCTTTCTTTTCTTTCTTTCTTTCTTTCTTTCTTTCTTTCTTTCTTTCCTTCCTTCCTTCCTTCCTTCCTTCCTTCCTTCCTTCCTTCCTCCTTCCTTCCTTCCTTCCTTCTCTCCTCTCTCTTTCTTTTTTCTTTCTTTCCATCCATACCGTGTTTCCCTTAAAATAAGACCCTGTCTTATATTTTTTTGAACCCTGAAATAAGTGCTTGGCCTTATTGCCATGCGCTCAAAAGCCCGATTGGGCTTATTATCAGGGGGAGGTCTTATTTTGAGGAAAACAGGGTATCTATCCATCCATCTGTGGGAAGTATACCATGGATGAGTTTCATTCACCTTTACCACCAGTAAATGTGCGCAGAGCAGTTAGGAGAGGAGAGCAACGGAGGACAAGGAGTTGACTCAGGAAGCAAAGCAAAACTGGACGCTGAATGGCCCCTCCCTGGCTGGGAAATACACGGAAGGAAAAATGGAGTGGTTGTCGTAGGAGACAACCGTTCATATTTCTGGCGATTTTGCTCATGGTGTTTCGTGCCACAGGGACTGCTTTTGCCAGAACTTAATTCGCAACCTTTCGGTTGGGAGCTCACGGCCTGGCAATTATGGCAAGGAACTGATAAGGTCTGTAAACTGCGGTTAACTCCTTGAAGGACTCTCGCCTGGAGTTTTCAGTGGGTGAATGCCATTAATTCACAAGAGGTAAATAAAGAGGGTTTTTTTTTCATGACCAGGGGGTCCGTTTCTTACTTTTGCTAAGGCTGGGTCAGGACAGCAGAAAATTCCCGTACTTACCGTATTTTCCGGCGTATAAGACGACTGGGCGTATAAGACGACCCTCCTCAGAGCCATTTAAGGCTCGTCAGAGCCTTATGGGCTGGTCTGCCTGGTTACAGGAGAATAAGACCCGGCGTGTAAGACGACCCCACGACTTTTGAGAAGATTTTTGTGTGTTAGAAAGTAGTCTTATACGCAGGAAAATACAGTAATTTAGTTTGAACTATCTCTCGTACGCTCTTTGCTAACTCTTCTCCAATAAGTTTCTTCTCCACTCATTCAAGCCAGAGATTTTACTGCAGGTAATTTCTGATGGGGAACCTACCTGATTTCTAGGTGTGTGTGTGTGTGTGTGTATGTGTGTATATATTTCAAAGACCCCCTGCTTAGCTGTCACTCAACACTCCAGAGCATAATTACCTCGGTCCGATCAGACACGAACCCAGAAGCGTCTTAATGGATTATACTTGAGAAAGCAACGATCCAGTTATTCCTTCTACGATTTATAAATAACAGCGGTTCGAGGTTGGAAGAGAGGTACCTGCTATAAATAATGATTATTTGAAGACTCCTGTGCCATGTTTCCCTGCGTAGCAGAAGGATTAGCCTTGCGAAGATAATTATCGGCGTATCGGAAGCTAATGGGAAAGAATAATATTTAAATTTTAAAAAAAAACCCACGGTGTAATAAAAAAGCAAAGGGAACGGAAGGGAGGGAAAAGCAAAGAAGCTTTAAGTTTTTCCTGGTATGATATTAGCTCAGGGGAACGCTTGCCTTTGAATAAAAGTGTTATATATAAATATTATGCCTTTGCTAGCGCAACAAAAGTTGATCCGCAGAAAACAACCGGCGACAAAAGCTCGAATATCCAGGACTCCTTCAGCGCCGTCTTGCCTAAGTGCCGGGAGAAAAAAATATTCAACTTGCTGTCATTCTATTATGTTGACAAAACCGTAGGTTTCCACGCAAGACGAAGGGAAGATGGCGAGCGGTTTTGGAGTGTGGGAGTGTTGCGGAGGGATGGAAAATTGTGTAGCAGAACCAAACATCCAACTCAGATAAAAAAGTTTCAAGCAAGCGGAAAAGGCCACAGCCAGGGATGCAATCCAGGAATAGCTGGGTTTTACGAACAGGAGAACGTGTCCAATTGTCTGCAAGGAATATCAATCCTTCCCTTCCCCATCATCCAATCAGAGCTGAAGAAGCTTCTAGGATGAGAAGCAAAACGCCTTCAAAGAAAAAAAAACAAGAAAGTACAGTTGTCTCTTGGGGGATAAAAAGCTTGGTACAACCATGATTTGGATGACACGCACAGTAGAGCAAATTGGAGTGATGGGACCACCCGGATATTTTGAAACAAGAAAAGAGTACTGTTAGGATATGATTTGAGCCTAACAGATTGTCCAGGCAATATATGTGTTCTGTGACTTTAAGTTTTAATGCTGCATCATGCTGTAATGCTGAGTCATGCTATAATTAGTTGTAAACGTATTTAAGAAAGGTACTGTAATGTATTCAGTTGATGATAAGCCGCCATTGTGCTATCATCGTGTGTGTGGGTGGATCTGCTACCATCCGGGGTTTGTGAACCAGAGTGAACCAACTACTGTTTGTGTGGTAAGAAGCTTTTTGGATTTAACCGGTAAAGACTTGGACGGTTTAGAAGACTACGAGATTGTTTATTTTCCACTATAAAGAAAACTTTTGATAATCCAGTTTGCACGTATCTCTTATTTTCATTGCTCTCAGCAACACTTCTCTGTGCACTATACTCTGCTAGTTGTTAACACGACAACAATGTCCTTAACAAGTACCCTTCTCTACTCCTCCCACCCACCCACCCCCAAAAAGAGTTTGAAGCATCATGGGAAAAACCGAGGAAACCAGATGCTGGAATTCTGCAGAACGTCAAATTCAGGTGAACGTTAGGCAAGCAAGGAAGTTGGATTTCAAACTTCATCTGCTGGAGATGCCCTGACTGTCATCCTGGTGAATCTTCTTCCGTTTCCAGGCCATTACACCTGACACAGCTGCTAGATAGCCTGTCAGTCGCTCGTATCTCCTGGGAGAATCCGATCCCTTTAATGGATTCTGGGAAGATCTTAGTGGAGACTCTGCGAACATATCTCAAGCGTCTGTTTCAGGTTGTTGAATCCACACAGACGGGGGGGGGGGGGGGGGGGAGGGGGAAGCTAACTTTCTCTTTTCTCTAAAGATCCTTCGATGTCCTCAGAAGTTGCTTAAGCAAAATCTAACCAAATCTGATTCCCTCCGCACCAGGGGTGAAATCCAGCAGGTTCTGACAGGTTCTGGAGAACCTGTAGCGGAAATTTTGAGCAGTTCGGAGAACCGGCAAATACCACCCCTGGCTGATCCCAGAGTGGGGTGGGAATGGAGATGTTGCAATTTCCTTCCCCCAGGAGTGGGGAGGGAATGGGGCTTTTGCAGTATCCTTCCCCCAGGAGTGGGGAGGGAATGGGGCTTTTGCAGTATCCTTCCCCTGCCATGCCCACCAAGCCAAGCCTAACCCTAACCCTAACTTGCCACCGGAAGTTGTGAATGTTCCAACACTGGAAGTTTTTAAGAAGAATTGGGCAGTTGTTTTTATCCGGAATGGTTTAGAGTCTTCTGCTTAAGCCGGGGGTTGGACTAGATGACCTCCAAGGTCCCTTCCTTGTGCAGAGTGCACAAAAGTGCAGAGAAGAGCAACAAAGAGGATGATGAGGGGACTGGAGGCTAAAACATACAATGAACGGTTGCAGGAACTGGGCATGGCTAGTCGAGTGAAGAGAAGGACCGGAGAGACAGGAGAGCATCTTCCAATACTTGAGGGGCTGCCCCAGAGAGGACAAAGGGGTCCAGCTATTCTCCAAAGCACCTGAAGGCCAGACAAGGAACAATGGATGGAAACTGATCAAGGAGAGATTCAACCTAGAAATTTCCTGACCGTGAGAAGAATTAATCAGTGGGACAGAAGTTGCCTTCAGAAGTTGTGGGAGCTTCATCTCTGGAGGCTTTCAAGAAGAGACTGGGACTTCCATCTCTCAGAAATGGTGTAGGGTCTCTTGCATTAGATGACCTACAAGATCCCTTCCAACTTCGTTAACCTCATCTAATCCCTACCAACTCTGCCGTTTTCTCTTATTCTGTTATCAGGGGGCATCGACCGCCTTGCTCAGCGACGGAAGGCCCGCTCCCAAACACGGTCGCAAGCCGAGGACTTCCTCAATTTCTTATTTTATTGACTTGAAAGATTCCCACGGCTCCCAGAAAAACTTTCCCCAAAGGCTCGTTTTCCGCCGATGCGCTAAGGCCCGACGCGCATCGGGTGAAACACCTCTCGGTCCAAGCCTGCCATTTTTTTTGATGATTTCAGCCAGTTTCGGACGAACGAGAAGAGTCCAACGTGCTTTTTATTCCCCCGAAAATCCAACGGGGTTTTGAACCGTCGGAATTCCACTCCTTGCACGGGGAGAAATGTGGGTACCAATTACCCCTAGAGCTGTCTTTGGGACAATTCCCATCGAGACAGCCAACTGCATATTTACCAAGTCGGTTGCATTGGGCCCTAATGAAACAATTAAAGCCGGGGTCCTTGTCTTTGATCTGAACGTGGTAATTTTTTACAAAAACATCACCGAGTGATAGATACCCATAACTCAAGAGTCCTTAATTGTATTTAATTTGTTTGGAATACGAGTGTGTTTTTCATTAAGGCTGGACTTTTGGCCCACATGTTTTAAGAACAGCTGTCAAGGAAAATTAAGGCCCCACTTGGCTTTCAAAGTCGCTGGATTTTATCAGGCTGGGGCAAGCTTCTTCCAGCAGAAGGTTACCGATAATTAGAGAGGCTTCGGGAGAAGGGAGGAAGGGAGGGAAAACAGAAGAGAAGAGAAGAGAAGAGAAGAGAAGAGAAGAGAAGAGAAGAGAAGAGAAGAGAAAGGAGGGGAGGGGAGGGGAGGGGAGGGGAAGGGAAGGGAAGGGAAGGGAAGGGAGGAAAGGAAAGGAAAGGAAAGGAAAAGAGAAGAGAAGAGAAGAAAAGAAAAGAAAAGAAAAGAAAAGAAAAGAAAAGAAAAGAAAAGAAAAGAAAAGAAAAGAAAAGAAGACGAAGGAATGGAAAGGAAGGGAAGGGAAGGGAGGGGGAAGGGAGGGGAGAAGAGGAAAGGAAAGGAAAGGAAAGGAAAGGAAAGGAAAGGAAAGGAAAGGAAAGGAAAGGAAAGGAAGATAGAAGAAGGGAAGGGAAGTAAAAGAAGATAGAAGAAGGGAAGGAAAGGAAAGGGAAGGGAAGAGAAGGAAAGGAAAGGAAAGGAAAAGAAAGGAAAGGAAAGGAAAGGGAAGGAAAAGAAAAGAAAAGAAAAGAAGAGAAAGGAGGATGAAGGAATGGAAAGGAAGGGAAGGAGGGGGAAGGGAGGGGAGAAGAGGAAAGGAAAGGAGGACAAAGGAATGGAAAGAAAGGGAAAGGAAGGGAAGGGAAGGGAAGGAAAGGAAAGGAAAGGAAGTAAAAGAAGATAGAAGAAGGGAAGGGAAGAACTGATGGCATGCAGAAAGTTTACTGATCTCTCGGTAAATTAAATTGGGGTTTGATTTTTACCCGTGGATATATCTTTTTTGCGTTCGCAAAAACCACCTCACGCACCCTCCATTTCAATCGACGGTTTGATAACTTTGGCTTCATGAGGGCTTGAGGGCCTGCAAGCCAGGATCTGTGCGGTTGGCTTGCAACGAAGCCATGGTTTGTTCGAATCTCGGTTTGCTGGCTACGCTGCAAGAATCCTGGTCTGTTAAAGCTATAAAGCCATAAAATACAATTTCACCCATCGTGTAGAACAGGGCTGCTGTGCCTGTCGATTTTTATTTTTTATTTTCCAAAAATTGGACTTTTGTGAGGCACGAAGAGAAAAAGAAAATAAACATTCCGGATTGCGGGCTGTCCCGTTTTGAACGAAAGGTTTGGAAGCCGAGGTTGTAGCTGCGCCCCCCTTCATGAATTCCAGCATTTTGTTGACCATCAAGGCTGTCAATCACTCTTTGTCTCGTTTCGCCCTCCCCTTCGTCGGTTTGTTAATGCCACATCACTAGGTGAGGGGCCCAGATTTGGAAACTTTTAATCTCCAGGATATCTCCAGAAGCGGAGGGAAAATGTTACCTGACAGGGATCGAAGGCTGAGAAATGTCAAAGAGAATAAGAAATACGAGCAAAGCTCAACCGAAAAAGTTAATTTTGGGGTTCTGGTTTAATCCTTTCTTTCTTTCTTTCTTCTTTCTTTCTTTCTTTCTTTCTTCTTCTTTCTTTCTTTCTTTCTCCCTTTTCTTTCCTTTCCTTTCCTTTCCTTTTCTTTTTTCTTTCTCTCTCTCTCTTTCTTTTTCTTTCCCTTCCTCCTTTCCTCCTTTCCTTCCTTCCTTCCTAACTCCCTCCCTCCTCCTTTTACTTTCCTTCCTACTCCTTTTCTTCCTTCCTTCCTTCCTTCCTTCCTTCCTTCCTTCCTTCCTTCCCTTCCTTTTTCTTTCTTTCTTCCCTTCCTTCCTGTTCTTTTTTCTTTCTCTCTCTCTTTTTCTTCCCTTTCTTCTTTCTGCCTCCTTCCTTCCCTCCCTCATTTGCTTTTCTTCTTTCCTTCCTTCTTTCTTTCCTTCCTCACTTGCTCCCTTCTTCTTACCTTCCTTCTTTCCTCCTCCTTTCTTTCTTTCTTTCTTTCTTTCTTTCTTTCTTTCTTTCTTTCTTTCTTTCTTTCTTTCTTTCTTCTTTCTTTCTCTTTCTTTCTTTCTTTCTTTCTCTTTCTTTCTTTCTCTCATTCCTTCTTCCTTCTTTCCTTCCTTTCTCTCTTCTCTATCTCCTCCTCTTCCAACTCCTTCCTTCTTCTACACCTTCCTTCTTTTCCTTACTTCCTCCTTCCCTCTCTCTCCCTTCCTTCTCTCTCCTTTAAAATTTGAATCTTTTCACATTCTTCTCCAGAGGCCAGGGCACTGATCCCAGAATACCCTATTTGCTAGCAATCCTGGGAGCTGAACTCTGTCCTTCTTAAATTCCTCCGGCCAGGGACCCTTCTCAGAAAACCCTTTTGAATGCCTTGAATGATAATGCATTGCCCCATCTGAAACTTTCCAGTCTGGATGAAATCCTCCACAGGAGGAGGAAGAGAAGGAGGAAGGAAGGAAGGAAGGAGATGGAGGAGGAGATGTTGAGAGGAGGGAAGAAGAAGAAGAAGAAGAAGAAGAAGAAGAAGAAGAAGAAGAAGAAGAAGAAGAAGAAGAAGAAGAAGAAGAAGAAGAAGAAGAAGAAGAAGAAGAAGAAGAAGAAGAAAAGAGAATGACACAGTTGGAAGGGACCTTGGAGGTCTTCTAGTCCATCCCAATTGCCCAATCTCTTCTTAAAAACCTCCAGCATTGGAGCATTCACAACTTCTGGTGGCCAACTGTTCCACTGATTAATTGTCCTCGCCCTTAGGAAATTTCTCCTTAGTTCCAGGTTGCTTCTCTCCTGGATTAGTTTCCACCCGTTGCTTCTTGTCCTGCCCTCGGGTGCTTTGTGACTCCTTCTTCTTTGGGGCAGCCCCTGAGATACCGGAATCTTGCACAAGTGCAAATCTCGCACGAGTGCCTATATAATTTTAAGACCGAATCTCTTCCGGTACTCCCAAACCCCATTCCTGGGGGGGGGGGGTTTCTACCCTTCTTCTTCCCAACCCATGGAACTAGATAAACTCTGTCCCCCTGAGAACATATTCTTGGGGTGGGATTCAACCGGTTGGCACTGGTTCGGGAAAAACAGGTGTTAATTTTAATCTGGTTCGTTGAAGGACTAGCTGACCCCACCCGCACGTCCTCCCGGACTCTCCACGCGATCCATTTTGGATACTAGGGAAGTGCAGGGCACGCCCGGAGGCTCTGGAAGGGCCAAAAACTGGCCTACTGGAAGTCCGGGAACATTTCCCACCTCCGGTGTCCGGGGGAAGCCATTTTCGCTCTCCTGGATGCTCGAGGAAAGCCCTCCGGAGCCTGGGGAGGCCGAAAACACCCCGCCCCCCCCTGCTTGGTGCAGGAGGCCGAGTAGGCCACGCCCACCCAGGCAGAGAACCGGTTGCTGAATTTTCTTTGCAATCCCACCCCTGCATATTCTCAGCGGCTTCTCCATCCAGCAAAGAAACATCACGCATCTTCAGCCATTCCAGAAGATGGCTTGTGGTGATGTGGTGGTGATGGAGGGAGGGGGGGGGTGTTGTCTGATAAAAATTGTACCAGCCTCCTTCCTTTGACAGGCCTAATAGAATATGCATGGCCCCCATTAGCATACGGAGATAATAGCTCCCCGAAGAAAAACCAAGTCATAAAACTTTAAGTAGGAATCAAAACAGGAGCAACTAGGAGGAGAGAGAGGAGAGGAGAGAGAGAGAGATGGGGGACCCGGGAAGAGAGAGAGAGAGAAAAACGGGATGTTGTCACAAGTTAATAATAATAATAATAAAAACCACACACACACACACACACACATGCCTCAGGGCCAATCTCAGCCACAGCCGGCCATAACTCATACCCTCGTCACCCTCCGAAATGGTAATAGAGCTGAAGTCTATGAATACGATCAGTTGACGGCGGAGAATTAATTGAGATAATAGGCTCTTCCCCCCCCCCCCCAATCGTACGTCAAGCCCGTCACGAAAACGATGGAGATGAATGGCAGCTGAATATGAAGCCCTAGTCCGTGAATTTGGGGGTCCCCGTTTGGGTGGGTGGGTGGGTAGGGAATAAGACATTCGGTGCTCTTCCCTTCCACCCCCGTACTGGTTTTTACCATTTTGCTCTGTTTCTTTGCAACCCCTGGGTTGAAGCAATTCTCCTTTTTAACCACGAATTAAACCTGAATTTAAAAGTTGAAGTTCGCACATTCTGGGAGTTGGAAAGGACCTTCGAGGTCTTTTAGTCCAACCCCTCGTACTCAAGGCAGGAGATCTTATAACCATCCTGGTCAAAAATGGCTGCCCCAAAGAAGAAGAGAGGTCAGCTGTTCTCCAAAGCCCCCAGAAGGAAGAGCAGGAAACAACAGATGGAAAGAGAGAAGCAGCCTGGAACTAAAGAAGGATTTCATGACAAGTGAGGACAATTAACCAGCGGAACTTCTTGCCACTAGAAGTCGCGAGTGGCTCCATCCTCAGAGCTTTTTAAAGAGGAGACTGGATAGTCGCTTGTCTGAAATGGTATATAGGGCTTCCTTTCTGAGTAGGGGGCTGGATTAGAAGACCTCCGGGGTCCCTTTCAGATCTGTTATTCTGTCAGTCTGTCTCCCGGCTGGACATCATTTCTCCTGGGTTTTTTTATGTAATCTGATTTTTCTCCCGAGTCGCTTATTCCTTAGCTGAATCTCTTGGCTCTTTCCCAACAAATCAAACATCTTACGAAAGGCCATTCTAGGCCAGACTTCGGCTCCTTTTTTCAGAGCTCAGGGTTGACATGGCGCTCTCTGAGTTTGCTGGTTTTCTTGTAGGTGTTTCGTGACCCAACTAGGAAACAGCATCAGTGGTAGTGGTGTCATGACATGTCTCCAGGAAAATGAGCAGATTCAGAGAGCACCACGTCAATCCTGAGCTAGAAAAATTCTCTTCCTCCTCCTTCTCCTCCTCCTCCTCCTTCTCCTCCTCCTCTTCCTCCTCTTCCTCCTTCTCCTCTTCCTCCTCCTCCTTCTCCTTCTCTTCCTCCTCCTCCTCCTCCTCATCTTCTTCTTCCTCTTCCTCCTCCTCCTCCTCTTCCTCCTCCTCCTCCTCCTCTTCCTCCTCCTCCTCCTCCTCCTCCTCCTCCTTCCCTTCCTCCTCCTCCTCTTCCTCTTCCACCTCCTCCTCCTCCTCTTCCTCCTCCTCCTCCTCTTCCTTCTCCTCCTCCTCCTCCTCCTCCTTCCTTCCAGCACTGATGATGTTGCCTACTGGGGTCATGAAACTTCTGCAAGAATGCAGCCCAGCTCACAGAGCACCAAGGACCCCTCTTCTTCTTCCTCTTCTCCTCCTCCCACTTATTTCTAGCACTGATGGCATAACCTGGCTGGGTGATGAAACATCAGCAAGAAAAACAGCAAGTTCAAAGCCCCCTCAGCTCCAATTTTCAACCTTCCTTGAGGGGGGGGGAAGAAGGGGGAATCTCACCCCCTCACCCCGTACTTTCGACCCCCCCCTCCCCAAAGAAAGCGAGATATTAGATATTTATGAAGTTTATCCAGGGCTCTATTTAACCAAGGCGAAACCGTTTATCACCCACCTACCCGGACGCCAGAGCAAAAGAGGTAGGAAAAATAGCAACATAAAAAATTTATCTCGGATGGGGAGGGATGGGGGGGTGCAGGCGGAGAGGGAGGGAGGGAGGGAGGGAAGGAGGGAAGACTCCAGGAGTGGCGGGGGGGAAGGAGAAGTAAAAATGGGGA
>CM075974.1:14124744-14134744 GCA_038048745.1 Coluber constrictor foxii
GTTGGGGTAGAAGACCTCTGAGGTCTCTCTTCCAGCTCTCTTATTCTGTTGTTCTTGGAGGAAAATCCCTGATCCCAACGAAGATGTGCTTACAAAGACAAAAAGCAAGGAACAAAATTGCTCGACAAGCTTTGTCTAACATTGACTCCGGTATTTTGCATTTCTTTGGAAAGAGAGCAGAGGTTATACTATTAACAAAATGTCATTACTGTTGCTGTGGTAATTCATGTCACAATTATTAGTATGTGGAATCAAGCCAAGGCCGACAGAAGGCTGACTGGACATATTCTTTATTAAATTTGTTAAACAAAATTAAGGAAAATTAACAGCAAGAGCATTAGCTATATTCGCCGCGTTGCTTAAACCTCCCTCCGCAATCGCTCTCAATAAAAAGCGGGATAAAAATATAATAATAATTAAAAAATAAAATTAAATGCAAACATTGACAGCCTTCAACCACCCAGAATATAAAACGAGGTAAAAAATATCATACTATAAATCTGATGTAAGTATATATATAAAACCTGCGATCGTAGAAAATGACTAGATCTATAAAACAAAAACAATATAAATACGTTTTGTTACAACGTAACCCTAGAAAAATAAATAAAATGATTAAAGCAAACGATAGCAACAGAAAAGAAACAGAATAAAAGATAAAATATATCTTTTACATAAATAAGATAGGTAAAATATGAATGTAGTTTGTAACTATAAGCAAGCTAATATAATTAATAGGGCTGTACTACCCTGTTTATTTTTGGGAAAACACAGAACATATAATTATACTACTATAATAGTAATACTTTTATATAATATACTTATAGACTATATAATTATAATAATTATATTTTATTATGTTATATTAAATATAATAATTATGTACTGTAATAATATAAATGTGGTTAGAATCACTACCGTGTTTCCCCAAAAATAAGACCCTGTCTTTCTTATTTATTTATTTTTTTGAATCCTGAAATAAGCGCTTGGCCTTATTGCCATACGCTCAAAAGCCCGATTGGGCTTATTATCAGAGGATGTCTTATTTTGGGGGGGGAAACAGGATATGTGTATTTTTTTTTGCTACTATCGATATATCTGTTACTTTTTCTTTTTTTCTCTCTCTCTGTAAAATGCACTGTATTCCAAATGCTTAAATATACATATATAAACCTTGACATTAAAAAATAAATAAATAAAAGAAGCAAAATAACCATGGCAAACAGATAACTCTGTTTCTCCGAAATAAGACCTCCCCTGATAATAAGCCCAATCAAGCTTTGAGCGCATGCACTAAAATAAGCTTTCCCCCCTCCGAAAATAAGTCCTCCCCGAAAATATTTAAACGCAGAGCTGGAAATCAGGTAAGACGACAAGAGGAGCCTCGTCTTGCTCCATGCACCCCAAAATAATAAGACCTCCCCGAAAATAAGGCCAAGCGCTTATTACGTGGTTCAAAAAAAAATATAAGACAGGGTCTTATTTTCAGGGGAAGCACGGAATATATATAAACCTCTCCGTTGAAAGTGGTGGAAATGCTTATAAATGATGGTTATAAAATGAAAAGATTGTCAGATTTCTGGGCTCTCGTTGCAGTTGCTTGCAATGACAACCTAAGCAGTACAGTTGTGCAGTTGTGGCACAGCTTTCCCGTGTTCGACACACCCGACAGAGCCCACAATTCTTTTTACCTGTGGATCTCCCCGGTGCTTTTCGACGGCCCGTCTAATCTTATCCGCTTTTCAGACACGGGGGCGGGAGAGGGGGTGGGGGTGACAGGAACGTAACCCGGGGAAGGGGCCTCCTCTTGGACCATGATAATTTTCTGCATCAAATATTTTGATAATTAAACAAAGCCGATTCCCCCCCACCCCTCAAAATAAATAAATAAATAAATAAATAAAACCCAGCCTGTCTCGAGGGCGACAGGATCCAGAGGGCCATTAAATGCAAGAGTCACAAATTGCCCCGAGCAACAGCCATAGATTAATGGTAGGACTGTAATGGATTTTTTTTTCCCCTTTCCCAAAGACCCCCGACACAAGAGACAGCCATGGCCTTGCCAGGCGGTGATGCGGCTGTTAAAAGGAACAGTAATATTAAATCACCGGCCTCCAATGGGAGAGGGGGGAAGGAAAGGGGGCAGCTGGAATCCAGAAACGCAGAAGGCAAATATATATATATATATAAGCTCCCAACAATGGGGATCATAAGCGAACGGCAGTGAAGCCACGGCGAGAGTAGCTCTCCTGGCTGATATTAAAAGACACACAAACACAAACACACACAAGCATGCACGAATCAGTTGCGTGAGCGCCATCGTTTGGGGGACATGAGAGAGGAGGGGGACCCCCTAGCTTAGAAACGACCTCTTGGCTCCTCCACCATGTTTAAAATCCTTCCTTTGCTGAAGGATGAATGACTTCAGATGTTGTGGGTTTTGCTCCCATCGCTTTTCAGAAGAGATGGGACGGCCACTTGTCTGGAATCGTAGAGGTTCTCCTTGCCTGAGCAGGCGGGGGTGGGTGGGTGGGGTGGACTAGGAGACCTCCAAGGTCCCTTCCGATTCTGTTATTCTGACTGCCACCATCTTCTTTTCCTTCCTTTGGGAAGAATCCATCAAAAGGGGCCCAATGAACAGAAGGCTGTTTTCCCCAATTCCGATTTCTTTTTTTTTTAAAATTATGATTTAAACAGGAGTGGCAATCCTGTTTTAGGGTAGTAGCTTTAATCGGTCAAGGATTCTTTTTGTGCTTCCACCAAATAAGCCCAAAAAGCAATTATTATTATTATTATTATCATCATCATCATCATCATCATTATTGGTTAATCTGTAGTGAGAATTCACAGCCTTTGAGGCTGGTTAATAGCTCAGCAGCTCGAGTCCTAACCAAGGACCTAGGAACTGTTAAGGTATCGTCGGAGGATGTAAGCTGTTCCGAGTAAGATGGTCTTTTGTAGAGTCAAATTATTATTATTATTATTATTATTATTATTATTATTATTATTATTATTATTATTATTTAATCTGTAGTGAGATTCACAGCCTTTGAGGCTGGTTAATAGCTCAGCAGCTCGAGTCCTAGCCAAGGACCTAGGAACTGTCCAGGTATCGTCGGAGGATGTAAGCTGTTCCGAGTAAGATGGTCTTTTGTAGAGTCAAATTATTATTATTATTATTATTATTATTATTTAATCTGTAGTGAGATTCACAGCCTTTGAGGCTGGTTAATAGCTCAGCAGCTCGAGTCCTAACCAAGGACCTAGGAACTGTTAAGGTATCGTCGGAGGATATTATTATTATTATTATTATTATTATTATTATTATTATTATTATTATTATTATTTTACCATTCCTTAAAGCAATGTTCCTCAACATTAGCCACTTTTAAGAGGTGTGGACTTCAACTCCCCCAGAATTCTTGGATCAGCATATCTGGGGAATTCTAGGACTTGAAGTCCTCACGTCTTAAAAATGGCTAACATTTTATTTTATTTATTTATGTATTTGCCAAGCGTGTATAAGATAACAGATATAAGTGTAAACATGATTATGAATACAGGAAATGGATACGAATAAATTGGGGGCATTAGGACAGGGACGGAAGGCACGCTGGTGTGGTTATACACGCCTCTTACAGACCTCTTAGGAATGGGATGAGGTCAACAGTAGACAGTCTAAGGTTAAAGTTTTGGGGGTTTGGGGAAGAAACCACAGAGTCAGGTAGTGCATTCCAGGCATTGACCGCTCTGTTGCTGAAGTCGTATTTTCTGCAATCGAGTTTGGAGCAGTTTACCTTGAGTTTGTATCTATTGTCTGCTTGTGTATTGTTGTGGTTGATGCTGAAGTAGTCATTGACAGGTAGGACATTGTGGCAGATAATTTTGTGTTCTACGCTTAGGTCAGACCGAAGGCGGTGTAGTTCTAAGTTGGCTAAGCCCAAATTTTCCAAGTCTGGTGGCTTAAGGGATTCTGTTGTGAGCAGAAGGAGTGGAGGACTCCTCTCGTAAAATATCTCTGGATTTGCTCAATTGTATTAATGTCCAATATGCAGTGTGGGTTCCAGGCAGACGAGCTGTATTCGAGAACTGGTCTTGCAAAGGTTTTGTATGCTCTAGTTAGCAGTACAATATTACCAGAGAAGAAGCTACACAAGATTAGGTTAACTACTCTTAGTCCCTTTTTGGCAATGTTGTTACAGTGGCTCTATCACTTAGATCATTAGAGATGAGTACGTTGAGAAACATGGAAATATGACTCTTTTAAAGTCATAATTTCACCGGACGAGGGAGATTAACTCTAGTTGACCTCTATCCATCCTTTTCTTTGAAGGAGAAGAGGAAAAAAGGGAGCAAGAGGACACTGAATTAAACTTTTATCTCTACCTTGGATGCAAGAAGCGGGGGGGGGGGAGCTGAATTGAAATAAAAAGCTGTAAGCTAATAAAAAGCTAGAATTGTATTTGCACAAAACTGGAAAAGGAAAGAGGCTCGGACAGATGAGAATGTGATCAGAAAAATATTAGAACGTGCAGAAATGAATAGATTAACATTTGCAATCAAAGAGAAGGAACAAACCAGGAGTGAAACTACTTATCTTCCTTACCGGTTCGGAAGCGCACGCATGCGCAGAAGGTAAAAAAAACATTACTTCCTGGTTAAAACCAGGAAGTAATGACACCCTGGTGGCGATCGCTACCAGATCGCCGAACCACAGGGAAAAATCGCTACCGGATCGGCCAATCCGGTCCAATCCAATCCAGGAGCATTTCACCCCTGCAAGAAACTGAATACTATATGAACTGGGATTTATTTTATCGATGGCTAGAGAATAAATATGAAAGCTAAAAATAAAAGATTAGTAAAATACAAGTTAAGATAGAATTAAAAATGTTAAGATGATGATTGTTATTACGATTAGGTATATTAAGTACGCTAGTATTAGATAAGAAATAGAGAATGAATACCAATGTTTGGTTTAGTTTAGTTTATTATATTTGTATACCGCCCTTCTCCCGAAGGACTCGGGGCGGTGAACAGCCGGCAAATAAAATACAAAAAATGCAAAATTTAAAACAGTATTAAAATCCAATTGAATTAATTTGGCCCACAGTTAAAACCCCTATATTAAACCCATAATTTAACAATTTAAGTTAAAACAATTTAAAGGAGTAGGCCCGGCTTGATGAAACAGAAACGTCTTTAAGGGCACGGCGGAAAGTGCGCAGATCCGGGATCCGCCGTATCTCCGGGGGCAACTCGTTCCAGAGGGTAGGTGCCCCCACAGAGAATGCGACTGTGACTTTTTAACTGCGATTGCACTCGATATTTGTACACAGACCACACAATGGAAGATGGAAGTTTTCCCCATCTCTATTCAAGGTGATTATCTCATTGCAGAACTTGTCTCCTGGCCTAACCTCCCACCTTTTCAAACAGCCCCCTTGTCCAAACAATTTCGCCCCATTTCTCTAATGCAATAATTGAACAATAACAGGTAGAGGGTAGACCGTCTCCTGGAATGGATTAACCTCTCTTGAGGCTGGGCTCGGCGCACAGCTGGAGACAGATGGGAACCAGATGACTAGGGTTTTTTAGAAAATCGGAAGCAACGTTTTAGATGCACTCCAGGACTTGATAGGATCACATCAAAAAAGGCTTGAATTCATCATATATTTTTTTTTAATCCAGGAGTTTTTCCTTGTAATCCGTTCTGAGTTCGTGCCCTATTTAGACCGGTCAAAATTTCATTCTGCTAATCAGATGAATAAGGAGGGGAGGGAGGGAGGGAAGGAGGAAAGGAAGGAAGGAAGGAAGGAAGGAAGGAAGGAAGGGAAGGAAGGAAGGAAGGAAGGAAGGAAGGAAGGAAGGGAAAGAATGAAGGAAAAAAGAGGTGGGAAGGTAGGAAAGAGAAAGACTGAAGGGAAGGAAGGGAAAAGAAAGAGAAAAAGAAGAAGGAAGGAAGGAATTGGGAAAAGGAAGGAGATAGGGGAAGGAAGGATGGAAGGAAGGAGAAAGAAACGGAAAGGAAGGAAAGGGAAAAAATAAGAATGAAGGAAAAAAACAGATGGGAAGGAAGGAAAGAAAGACTGAAAGAAAAGGAAGGGAAAGGAGAGAAAGGAGAGAAAGGGAAGAAGGAAGGAAATGGGAGAAGGAAGGAGATAGGGGAAGGAAGGAAGGAAGGAAGGAAGGAAGGAAGGAAGGAAGGAAGGAAGGAAGGAAGGAAGGAAGGAAGGAAGCTACAATAATATATGAGTATTTTTTCCAGCAAATCTATCCTTCAGGATTTCAAACTTCTCCCAAGTGGATATATACTTCTCTGTATATATAAGTAAAATAATTATATCAGCACCATGCCTACCTACTTCCTTCCCTTTTTTATTTTTCATTCACCTTTTCCTTTCCTTTCTTCCTTCCTTCCTTTCTCTTTCCTTTCTCTTTCTCTCTTTTCCTTTGGCCTTCTCATTTGATGAGAAAACCAAGCGCGTCTGAATCTCTTCTTGGAAAGTAACCATTTAGTATTAAAATAATCACAGTATTCCAAAGAAAAGAGATGGGGGGGGAGGAACACGTCTCTATATCTCTATCTGAGGAAAAAAAAGGCTTTGCGTTGACACAGAAGCTAATTTTTTTTGAACCCTGCCCAAATACATCGCGGCTAGTGAATTAATTAATTGAAAGGCAAATTAATTATAGGATTTTTTTGTGGTTGCTATCCCATCCCGTTTCTACACCAGCCTGCGGTTTTAACTAAATCCGTGACCTTTCCTTGATACGATTCTTCTAAAAAAAAGTAAAAGTTTTCTTTTCCATTTTCTTTTTTTTTTTTTTAAATGCAGGCGTTTGAGATGGATTTTCTTTTTTTTTAAACCCAAGCGTGCACTTTTGTGCCAAAAGCTCTTGAAAATTTAGCAGAATGCACACACACACACACACACTCACACACACAAAAGAAAAGTGTGTTCTAATTGAATTATTAATCTAGGAAGTGTCAAGTTTGCTTAAAAGCAAAAAAAAAAAAACAAACCCCAGCATTTTAAAACCCTCTTCTCTCCCTCCGTCTCTTTTTCTCTTTTAGCGGCCCTAAAATATATGGTTAAACTCAAGACGGTAGAGAGCTAAGTGTTATTTCAGTATTGATTAAGATCCTGGGGTTTCCCCTAACTCTCTCCATACATCCTTGATAGATAATGGTTTAAGAAAGGACTCTGGTTTTTATTTAAAAAGCTGGTAGTATAACCGAGATCAGATTTCACACTTGGTAGGTTGAAAAACCCGCTTACGCTCATTTCTGCAATGTAAAAACGACACTATATCAAATCAAACATTTCCAGATGTGAGCAGCTTTCGGGCATATTAGCAAGAGACAGAGAACCGGGGAGGTGATAGAGGAAAAAAAAAGAGAAAAGCAGAAATCCCAGGTTGTTTTGGTAAAGTGGGTTTGGCACGCCACCTGCTGGCCAAAACGTGTTTTACATGCATTTTGATTCCTGCTTCCAGATGTAAGAAAAGTAACTTTTTGAACCAGAAAAATTTCCCTGCACTTCTCTCATCTCTCTTCCCCATTCCCAGTCAAGATAATTAAAAAAAAAATTCAAAGGGGTAAAAACACTCTGAAGAAAAGGGTGTTTTTCTGGCACTGATTTATGGGCAGTTACCGAGCAAATCGGAGCTTCCTTTCCCCGTGGATAATTTGGTTTCCCTTTTTCGTTGGGGTGGGAGAAGTTTAGGCAAGCCAGAAAATTTTTTTTTTCACAGAGATGGGGAGAGAAAAGGGTCCTCCCGTCAGTGCTTTCACCGTCCTCTGACAAGAACTTCCTCTCGGGAAGGAACAAACTGGAGAGAAAAGGAAAAGGAATTTCCAAGCGGCCTGAGAATGAGGTAGAAAAACAGAAGCCTGTTCCCACAACTTCTGGATGTGGGTCCCAAGAATGAGCCTTAAATTGGAGGAACTTTTTAAACACCCCTGAAGGAATTGCGATATTAACCTGAGAGCCAGCCTATCTATCTATCTATCTATCTATCTTTCTATCTATCTATCTATCTATCTATCTATCTATCTATCTATCTATCTATCTATCTATCTATCTATCTATCTATCTATCTACTATGTACCGTGTTTCCCCAAAAATAAGACTAGTTCTTATATTAATTTTTAATCTCTATCTCTACCTCTATCTCTATCTCTGTCTCTCTACCTCTACCTCTACCTCTACTTCTATCCCTATCTATCTGTCTGTCTGTCTCTCATTCTCTCTCTCTCTCTCATTCTCTCTCTATATATATCCATCCAATCTTATCTATCCATCCATCTATCTACCATCTACCTATATCTACCTATCTACCTATTTATACCTTCATCTATCTTTTCATGTCTCTCTCTCTCTCTCATATACAGTACACACACACACACACACACATATAGGATTGTGATTTCACTGAACAAAGGCTGCATAAAAATCTTGGTTTACATAAACCAAATATATTATTTATATTTATATTATATATATATTTATATTAAATTATATATGTATATGTATATGTATATGTATATGTATATGTATATATATATATATATATATATATATATTGGATTGTGATTTCGCTGAACGAAGGCTGCATAAAAATCTTGGTTTACATAAACCAAGTATATTATATATATAATATATATATATATATATATATCCCCTCCATCTATCCTTCTCTCTCTCTCTCTCTCTCTCCCCCTCCCTCCCTCCCTCCCCCCTCTCTCTCCTACCTACTTACCTATTTATCCCTCCATAGGTAGGTATAAATATATGCCGCAACTAAAAATGCCACCCCGATTCGCATGGTGGTTTTAGCTAAAATCAGATTATCCTTCCTGAAAGACCAAGGGGTCGTTTTTTACCCAGGAAAGGGTTTACCATAATATTTGACCGAATCTCGGTTAGTGCCTGAGCTTGGATAGATAATGCATTTTCAAGGGAGATCTTGTTGGACAAGAAGTTTGACTAATTCTTCCAACATGAGTGAGTTTCTTTTTTCCGTTCTCCAGCAAGAAAGAGAGAGAGAGAGAGGAGGGGGGTGAGAGAATCAAAACATTCTTTTACTCGACTCCTGGAAAAAATCAATTTAGCATCCCTACCTCCAGCAGAAGCAGGAGGAAGATGGTGAGAACATTGACCTCGTCTTGATCTGCTCCTGGTGTAACTGAGACTGGGGAGAAGAAAATAGAAAGGAACAGGAAGGAAACGGAGATGGTGTAATTCAATGAAAATGCCTATTAAGAAATTATTTGGAAACTTTCTGCACTGGGTGCAGAGGGGTGGCAGGAGGGAGGGGAGGGCAGGGGAGAATTTCGGCAGAGGTATTTATTTTTGGATTTAAAAAGCGTTTTTGGAGATGGGGAGAAATGCTGCAGTCAAAAGTTTGAAAAGCCATAGGAAGATAAATGGGAGGAGGAGGAGGAGGAGGAAGAGGAGGAGAGGAAGGAGAAGAAGAAGAAGAAGAAGAAGAAGAAGAAGAAGAAGAAGAAGAAGAAGAAGAAGAAGAAGAAGAAGAAGAAGAAGAAGAAGAAGAAGAAGAAGAAGAAGAAAGAGGAGGAGGAGAAAGAAGAAGGAAGAAGAAGGAGGAAGAGGAGGAGAAAGAAGAAGGAGGAGGAGAATAAGAAGAATAAGAGGAGGACGAGGAGGAAGAAGAAGAGGAGGAGAAAGAAGAAGAATGAGGAGGAGGAGGAAAAGGAAGAAGAAGAAGAAGAAGAAGAAGAAGAAGAAGAAGAAGAAGAAGAAGAAGAAGAAGAAGAAGAAGAAGAAGAAGAAGAAGAAGAAGAAGAAGAAGAAGAAGAAGAAGAAGAAGAAGAGGGTGTCCATCAACATGGTGGGACCTTCTCACCTTCTGCTTCCATAATGGCATGAGGGAGTGACGCCCGGGGCGTAGACCGAAGAACCCCAGGCAGGGAAATGGTTGGATAAGAGGCGGCTGACAGCCCCCCACAAGAATGTGGCTGTGACAAACAGAA
>CM075974.1:14137885-14246241 GCA_038048745.1 Coluber constrictor foxii
CCTTTTCCGCTTGCTTGAAACTTTGAGGGTTATCCGAGTTGGATGTTTGGTTCTCCTACACAATTTTCCATCCCTCCGCAACACTCCCACGCTCCAAAAACGCTCGCCATCTTCCCTTCGTCTTGCGTGGAAACCTACGGTTTTGTCAACATAATAGAATGACAGCAAGTAGAATATTTTTTTCTCCCGGCACTTAGGCAAGACGGCGCTGAAGGAGTCCTGGATATCCGAGCTTTTGTCGCCGGTTGTTTTCTGCGGATCAACTTTTGTTGCGCTAGCAAAGCATAATATTTATATATAACACTTTTATTCAAAGGCAAGCGTTCCCCTGAGCTAATATCATACCAGGAAAAACTTAAAGCTTCTTTGCTTTTCCCTCCCTTCCGTTCCCTTTGCTTTTTTATTACACCGTGGGGTTTTTTTAAAAAAATTTAAATATTATTCTTTCCCATTAGCTTCCGATACGCCGATAATTATCTTCGCAAGGCTAATCCTTCTGCTACGCAGGGAAACATGGCACAGGAGTCTTCAAATAATCATTATTTATAGCAGGTACCTCTTTCAACCTCGAACCGCTGTTATTTATAAATCGTAGAAGGAATAACTGGATCGTTGCTTTCTCAAGTATAATCCATTAAGACTCTTCTGGGTTCGTGTCTGATCGGACCGAGGTAATTATGCTCTGGAGTGTTGAGTGACAGCTAAGCAGGGGGTCTTTGAAATATATACACACATACACACACACACACACACCTAGAAATCAGGTAGGTTCCCCATCAGAAATTACCTGCAGTAAAATCTCTGGCTTGAATGAGTGGAGAAGAACTATTGGAGAAGAGTTAGCAAAGAGCGTACGAGAGATAGTTCAAACTAAATTACTGTATTTTCCTGCGTATAAGACTACTTTCTAACACAGAAAAATCTTCTCAAAAGTCGGGGGTCGTCTTATACGCCAGGTCTCATTCTCCTGTAACCAGGCAGACCAGCCCATAAGGCTCTGACGAGCCTTAAATGGCTCTGAGGAGGGTCGTCTTATACGCCCAGTCGTCTTATACGCCGAAAATACGGTAAGTACGGGCATTTTCTGCTGTCCTGACCCAGCCTTAGCAAAAGTAAGAAACGGACCCCTGGTCATGAAAAAAACCCTCTTTATTTACCTCTTGTGAATTAATGGCATTCACCCACTGAAAACTCCAGGCGAGAGTCCTTCAAGGAGTTAATCGCAGTTACAGACCTTATCAGTTCCTTGCCATAATTGCCAGCTGTGAGCTCTCAACCAAAAGGTTGCAAATTAAGTTCTGGCAAAAGCAGTCTCTGTGGCATGAGCAAAATCGCCAGAAGTACGAACGGTTGTCTCCTACGACAACCACTCCATTTTTCCTTCTATGTATTTCCCAGCCAGCGAGGGGCCATTCAGCGTCCAGTTTTGCTTTGCTTCCTGAGTCAACTCCTTGTCCTCCGTTGCTCTCCTCTCCTAACTGCTCTGCGCACATTTACTGGTGGTAAATGTGAATGAAACTCATCCATGGTATACTTCCCACAGATGGATGGATAGATACCCTGTTTCCCCCAAAATAAGACCTCCCCCTGATAATAAGCCCAATCGGGCTTTTGAGCGCATGGCAATAAGGCCAAGCGCTTATTTCAGGGTTCAAAAAATATAAGGCAGGGTCTTATTTTCGGGGAACACGGTATGGATGGAAAGAAAGAAAAAAGAAAGAGAGAGGAGAGAGAGAAGGAAGGAAAGAAGGAAGGAAGGAAGGAAGGAAGGAAGGAAGGAAGGAAGGAAGGAAGGAGGAAGAAGAGAAAGAAGAAAGAAAGAAAGAAAGAAAGAAAGAAAGAAAGAAAGAAGAAAGAAAGAAAGAAAGAAAGAAAGAAAGAAAGAAAGAAAGAAAATATCTTGAGAAAACCCTAAGGATAAAAATGCACACATTCGGAGTACTTACAAGCCAGTTTGAGCCCTGAGTTAACTGCGTGGCCCTACAAACGGAAATAAACGAATCCCTAAAAGAGAAATCAAACATATGTATTTCTCCAGCTGATGCAAAATGGGAGACAGGTAAGACCTCCGCTTCACCTGAAATCATCTCCTGCGCATCACCTAGGCAGGTCTTTTGGCAACTCTGGAAGGCCACGGCAGGAAAGGTGAGCTGCAAACAGTTTCCTCCAATCATTTTTTAAAAAACGCCTGCTAGGAAGTTTGCTAGCTCAGCAATGCTCCCATCCGTGGTTCGCACTCACCGTTGCAAGCTTCACTCAAGAGACACTCACACTTCTAAGAATGCCACCCACGCCAATAAACGCACTCGGTTCAAAATTGCAAGCCAAGCACTTTTGTAGAAGTCACAGCCCGGGGTAAAAACCTGAAGATGGAGAGAGAAGGAAGCGAGGCTAAGGAAGAAAACCATCATCCTTCCATGCGTGAATTAATCGAAGCGAACAGCCCGGAATAATTTTCTCCCGGCTTCACCTCAAGAAACATTTGCAAACTTTGCAAACGGCAGCTGCCCTCATTCAGAGCTGCTTGGACACCCCCCCCCCCATCCACCCACACCTCTCCTGGAAAAAAATAATAATAACAATAATCTTCCCTCCCTTCCTTTATGGACCGGCATAAATCTTTTAAATTATAAATCGATAAATAGTTAATTCCACAAAAGGGATCCCTCTGCATATTTCATGAGCTGTATGCAGAAGCGACATTTCGGTGGGGCTAATGGCACTGGGCAGTGGGGGGCAGGGGAGGATTTGGGGAGGGGGGGAGAAGGAAAAAAAAACGGGGTGAGAAAAACTTTGGGTCCAAAAAATCTGCAAAAAGGATGATGAGAGAAGGGATTCCATAGAAAACTTTCCCCGGTCTTTTTGGCATGACTCAAATATATTTCTGGAGATCACCAGCTTTTTTTCCCCAATTTAATTATCCCCCCTTTTCTTTTCTTTCTCCCCCGCTCCACCCAATCGGGGTGTAGAGAACTTTGCGGATTTTGGGACTCAGAAGTAATCTTGGAGGACTCGGCTGGATTATTTTAAATCCGTGTTTCTTCACCTTGGCACTTTTCAGAGGTGTGGATTTCAACTCCCACAATCCCCCAGGGACAGAGGAGATATTCAGCCGGTTCGTGACACTTCGGGCGAACTGGTAGCGGCGACCAGTGGGTGAGTCCGCCTACCTGCCTGGATGTAATGCCGTCTTATTTGACCAGGGTTTGGAGGCTGGGCGCATGTGTCGAAGGCACATGCGGAAGGCACATTCGCGCAAGTGTGCGCACGCAAGGCAAACTGGTGGCAAGAATAGGTGAAACCGACCGCTTTCCCAGGGACCATTTGAAGTCCACGACCGGTCCATGGAAATATGACCGTTGCAGCAATTTGCGTGATCACAATTTGGGGGTGGATGGAGGGCTGGACAACCAGCGTGTGTTTACATGGGTGGCAGCATCTCGGGGGGTTAACTAATGGGTCATTTACATCCTCCCTAACCAACATCAATGTAGGAGGATGGATTTATTTCGCAATCACAAGCGATGCGCTTAAGCAAGAGTGGGAAAGAAGGCCGTGAAATTGGGCCACGGCCTCCAGAAATTGTGGGTGCTTCATCACTGAAGGTTTTCAAAGAGCAGACTGGACATCTCTTTGTCTGAAATAGTATAAGGTCTTCCCCATGAGCAGGGGGTTGGACTAGAAGACCTCCGAGGTCCCTTCTGATTCTGTGATTCTTCCTTTATCGTTAAATTATATCTAGATGTACCTGTTATTTCGGTCCCTTTTTCTAGGGCCAGGATGTCCCGCGATGTGGACAATGTGTTCCAGTTCACCACGATTGGTACAAGAGCCCTCTCTCGTTTCCCCTGGTTTTCAAAAGCAGGCTAGAATTAGATTAACATTCAGTCCTCGCCTCTTTCCGGCGAGCTCCTGTGTGAGCTCTCTCGGCCGCAATACTCGACGTCCTTCCCTCCCTCCCTCCCGCCAGCCATCCGATGACAGATATTGTAACGATGACAGTAGATTAATATCTTTTTAATCAGCCCAAATGAGCATGACACGGGGGCTGACAGTTCAATTTCAGATAACAGATTGTGGCTATCAACCAGCCAAGCCTTTCAGCCATCTTGGGGTGTTGGTTTTGTTGTGTGGTGTGTGTGTGTTGTTTTTTTTATGATGATGATTATCATCATTACGAGATAATAGGCCCACTCGGAGGCACCTCGCTCCCCGACAGACACTTATTAAATAAATCTTGTAACACGTTTCGTGTTTATTCACCCACCTGTCGGGGAAGGCTCAGATGGCTCGGTGAATTAAATCAGGGTTGACGAACCGGGCTGAGCCGATTGTCTCTCGATTGAAGAAAAAGCAGGAGTTTGAAGTTCAAGCATCCAAGGCTTCTGGGGAAACTGGCATGGAGGGCAGGGGGCAGCCGAAAGGACCAGAGGTGGTGGTTGATCTGTCTTCTTTGAGCTGAAAAGAAAAAAACGGTTAGATCTCCCGTGACAACTGTTCGTTGAGTGGCCGCTTTATAAGGCCAGGGTGAGAGGCTGCCCTTGGAATACGGAGTCCCGTTTTGGATGCCATGATGTAAACAAACAAACAAACAAAAAAAGATTGTTGATATTCTGGAAAGAGTGCAGAGAAGAGCACGAAAGGATCAGGGGACTGAGGATAAAATGTATGAAGAACGAATTGAAAGGAAGGAAGGAAGGAGGGAAGGAAGGAAGGAAGGAAGGAGGGAGGAGAGAAGGAGGGAGGGAAAGGAGGAGGAGGAGAAAGGAAGGAAGGAAGGAAGCAAAGAAAGAAGGAAGGACAGAGGGAAGGAAAAGAAGAGGAAGGAAGGAAGGAAGGAGAGACAGAGGGGGGAAAGGAGAAAGAAGGAAGGAAGGAGGAGGGAGGAGAGAAAGAGGAGGGAAAGGAGGAGGAGGAGAAAGGAAGGAAGCAAAGAAGGAAGGAAAGAGAGACAGAGGGAGGGAAAGGAAGGAGGAAGAAGGAAGGAAGAGAAGGAGGAAGGAAGGAAGGAAGGAAGGAGAGACAGAGGGGGGAAAGGAGAAAGAAAGAAGGAAGGAAGGAAGGAGGGAGGAGGAGAGAAAGAGAGAGGGAAAGGAGGAGGAGGAGAAAGGAAGGAAGCAAAGAAGGAAGGAAAGAGAGACAGAGGGAGGGAAAGGAAGAGGAAAGAAGGAAGGAAGGAAGGAAGGAGAGACAGAGGAGGGAAAGGAGAAGAAAGAAGGAAGGAAGGAAGGAAGGAAGGAAGGAAGGAAGGAAGGAAGGAAGGTTGGTTGGTTGACAACTACCTCGCTTAGGGAACGGAAATTTTGACCTCCATTGTGGTCGTAAATGGAGGACTACCTATAACCTTCTTAGAACTTCCCCCCCTCTCCATTTTTTTTTTAAAATCACCTTGTCAGCTCGGTTTGTCCACAAAAACTCTTTTACACAACTCGGTGCCTTCTCTGCCTTAGACAAAAGCTATGACATCGGGCAATTTGTCTCCTTTATCCCACCGCTGCCTCGAGCGAGCCCACTCTCATCATTGCCCCCCGTGTTAAATATTCACATAAAATTCAGAGGCGGCTCTTAGCACATTCGAGGGGGCCCGATTTATTATTTAGAACGACACGATTTTCTCCTCTACGGCCTAGTAGGGTGTGTTATTTATTTATTTATTTATTGAAATAAAAAGCTTACCGTTTTTATTCGCCGAAGGTTTGTTTTTTGTGTTTTCCTCGCCGAGCCACTTCCATTAGCTTTCTCGTTAAAGTTTTACAAAGGTGGGGTTGTTGTTTTTTTTTTTTGGCGTCGTGATTTGAAAAGTAGGGTGAAGTTGTGATGACATGAGAAAATAAAATACAAGCTACTCTTTCTCCTTAGTTCTAAGTTGCTTCTCTCCTCAGTTACTTTCCACCCATTGCTTCTTGGCCTGCCCTCAGGTGCTTTGGAGAATAGCTTGACTCCCTCTTTTTTGGGGCGGCCCCCTGAGATATTGGAAGACTGCTATCGTGTCCTTCTTTCATCAAACTAGACCTACCCAGTTCCAGCATCCATTCTTTAGATGAATTGCGTTGGCTGTTTTTGCCCGTTGCAGCACATGGTAAACTCACACAGAACTCTGTTATGGGATCCTCCGTGGATTTTGGGAAGCTAAATTCTGTCCAGTTTTCACAAAAAATCGGGTTGGTCTGAATAAGACCTGTGAAACGACCCTTTGATCCTGATTTTATTTTAATTCAGTTGACCCACCCCCCCTGAAATGAAACCCAGGAAGATTTCCCCTTGTTCTGCCCAAGGGTGCTATTCAACAGGTTCTGACGAACTGGTAGCGGAAATTTTGAGTAGTTCAGAGAACCAGCAAATACCACCTCTGTCTGGCCCAGAGTGGGGAGGGAATTAGGGATTTTTGCAGTATCCTTCCCCCCAGGACTGGGGAAGGACTGGGGATTTTGCAGTATCCTTCCCCCAGGAGTGGGGAGGGAATGGAGATTTTGCAGTATCCTTCCCCTGCCACACCCACCAAGACAAAAAAATTGAATTCCACAACTCACTGATCCAGGGTTCCACCTACTTTTTGGATTCGACTCCTCCCCACCCCCCCGTAGGCTCGAAAACATGTGCAGACGGACAGCTACTCCTGTCGTCTCGGCACCCCATCCGTGGTCAGCCGGCGATGACTTCCTTGCCGAAATGAAATTATGCAGATGAATTTTCCTAAGGACCAGGGGTTAACTAAGTTAACTCGAAAGAGGCCTTTCCCTCCGCGTCCTTGAACGGAGAGGTAACGTGACACCACCGTCCGGGTCTCGCCTGCGAAGACTTGGGTCCCGCTACTCTACGCAAAGTCTAAACATGTTATGGTTGACTTCCACCCATTAGATTGTGACTTCGAAGGTCTGGTGTATCTCATTTTTGACAAGAACTTCTGGCGGGGCCCCGAGAGTTTGTTTGCTTCAAAAGCTTCTGAAGATTCCGTTGGACTTTAATCAACCTTGCAAGGAACGGCCTGTTGTCGGGTCACCTCCAGGAACTCAGTTGAGATGCCCCGAGAATTTCTTCTCAAGAGGAATCAGAAAATCTACAGAAAACCCGGGGGGGGGGGGGGAATGGTAGCCAGATGTGCTGAAACTTCTGGATGTATCTAGCATTACTGTTGGAGGGTCAGAGCCAAGAATACGCATAACAGTGTTGGAAGGGGTTTGAGAGGTCTTCTAGTCCAACCCCTTCTGCTCAATACAGGAGATCTTATACCATCCTAGAGAAATGGCTGTCCAATATTCTTCTTAAAAGTCTCCAGGGGTGGAGCACTCACAACTTCTGGTGGCCAGCTGTTCCGCTGGTTAATTGTCCTCATTGTTAAGAAGTTTCTCCTTAATTCCATCCATGTTTAGTTTCTCCTTGTTTAGTTTCCATCCATTGTTTGCTGTCTTGCCTTCAGGCGCTTTGAAGAATAGGTGGACACCCCCACTCTTCTCTGTCACACCCCACAAATATTAGAAGACGATCACGTCACCTCAATCCTTCTCTTTGCTGGAGTACACATGGATGCCTAGCTTCATCAACCATTCATTTTACTAGCTATCCCTTTTAATCGCAAATGAGTTGCTTTCAATTCCCTTCCAGAAGTGGTTTTTTTTAAAATGCACGTGGCTATATAAGCACTTGAAATAAATCAGTCAAAATAATGGAGTCCTGTTTTTGAGGTCTAAGGCAGCGATGGGTTTCACATTTTGTTACTATCGGTTTGCCACATGCCGGTTTGCGTGAATATTTATTTATTTATTTATTTATTTATTTATTTATTTATTTATTTATTTATTTATTTATTTATTTATTTATTTATTTATTCATTCATTCATTCATTCATTCATTCATTCATTCATTCATTCATTTATTTTACTAGATTGATAAACCGCCCTACTCCTGGGGACTCAGGGCGGTGTGCAGCCATGAATAAAACATATAAATGCAAAAAATTTAAAATAGAAGAAAACGAATTAAATAATTCGGCTGACAATTAAAACCCCGATAATTTAAAACCAATTAAAATTCACAATTAAAAAGGGGAAAATAACTTAGGTCAGGCCGGCTTGTTGGAATAAGTAAGTTTTGAGCGCGCGACGGAAGGCGCGCAGGTCTGGATCCTCTGTATATCCGGGGAGAGCTTGTTCCAGATGGTAGGTGCTCCCCCATGCTCCCTTCCGCGCATACGCCCGGCCTCAAAAACATGCCTAAATAGAAAACGCACACACACACACACACACACACACACCGGGAGCCACAAAACCTGGGTGGGCATGGCCAACCCGATGTCACTCACTCCCACCCAGTCACATGATCACCTAGCCACGCCTACCCAGCCACAAAACTATTCTTTATATCTCTCTCCCCCTCTCCCTCTCTCCCGCTCTCTCCCCCTCTCTTTCAGTATCGCTCCCTCTCTTCCCTCTCTCACCCCACTCTCTGAGTCTTTCTCTATGTGTCTGTGTGTGTGTGTGTGTGTGTTTCTCCCCCCCTCCCTTCGGGTGACCGTCCGCCTCCTCTCCCCATCCTCTCGTAACTCCCTGGCCAGGTTTGGCTGAGACCCCGCCAAAGTTCAGGAAAGGCGTGTGTGGGGTGGGCAGCGGCTTACTTAAGGAGGGTTTCTCCATGCGTGTGCACACACCGGGCTCAGCCACAGCTGGCCAGGGGGTTACGAGCGGAGGAGGGGCAGAGGAGAGGGCAGGAGTGAAGCTGCTCTGTACCTGCCTTCACGCCACATTTGCGCGTAAGGCTCCCTTCACTTCCTGTCACTTTGAGCTGGAGTCCAAAAATGAAATAAGAGGGGTGGGGCCAACTAGTGATGAGACAGGAAACCACAGCAGAGGGCCCAAAGAGCCACTAGTGGCTCTGGAGCCACAGGTTGCCGACTCCTGGTCTAAGGTGAATATTGCCTTTCATAGCTATCTACAACTATCTGCTGTTTCCAGAATTGTCCTCCCATGTTGGTTTTCTGGATATAAACAAGGGGGTTGTTGATATCCAGAATATAGAAGGACAGACCTGTCCATCATCTCCTGTCACCAAACCAGCTCAGGAAGAAAAAAAAAATTCAAAAGAAACGTTCAACTTTCCCGGGAACGGAGTCGAAAAACGGAAGGCTTCTTCCCAAGGGAAAAAAACAGCTCTTAAAAGTTCTCTTCCCCCCAAAAAATAAATAAATAAATTGGAGGAAGCTATTTTGAGCCAGTTCTGTACACGACACAACTGGTATTCACCTGGTTCGTACCGTATTGTATTCAGCCAGTTCGTATCAGTTTGGGTGAAACCGGTAGTAAGAATATTGAAAACGCACCGCTGCACGACACCCATATTTTCCAGACAGCCAGGTTAGCTTCGTCTCCTGAATTTCCTTTTAGCATACATCGTTTGCCTTTTTCAGCTAATCAACTAAAAATAAAAGGACTATTTTAATAATATTATTATTATTTTTAAAAAGGAAGGTAAGTCGTCTGTGGAACTGGCAACGAAAGGCTGTTGCGCTTGGCATGCTTTGGATTTTAATGAAGTGAAATGTAGCGGGAAGGCAACATTTAATTAAGGCCTGTCAGAATTCACTTTAATAAATATATATATATATTTTTCTTCCCCCCCACCCCCCAAAGTTGCAAGCTTTCCTCCTTACCGGATTTCCCCCTCATTCGTCTTTTCTTTCTATCTAAACCCCGTTTCCATCTCACAGTCAAAACAGACGCGGTATTTAATCTACCGTGAATGTGTTCGTAACGATTTAGCTTCATAGGAGAAGGGGGAGAGAAAAAATATATATGTGTATGCTAAACATGCCCATTATGGAAAGCTAAGGGTGCCATTATTTGATTATCGATAATAATACGATCGCGCTATACCTGGCGGAGAGAATGCGCCACTGAAGGAACGAAGCTTAGAAAAGGAATGGGGCGTTTTCTGGAAGTCCCCCTTGTATAGCTAATTTTCGTCTTTCAGCTATCTGTTTAGCGACCCGTTCGAAGTTACGACTGCGCTGACGAAAGGGATTTACGGCCGCTCGTCATGCTTAACAACGTTCATAGCTTGTAGGAGGGAAGCCATGTTTGTTTAATGACGGCCTGACTGACTTATCGACTAAGGGAGAGATAAATATTGATCGGTTTCCAGGACAATTTCACTTCATTATTTCATTTCATTTATTTTATTTATTTATATTATTATTATTTATATTATTTTACATTTTTATTTATATATATTTGTATATATAAAATTATATATATATAATTTATTTTATTTATTTAGATTATTGTTATTGCTGCTGTTATAATAATTATTAATAATTATTTCTAATTGCACTCTTTTAGGGCCTCAAGACCAACAGGAAGCGAGCGCCTTTATAAAAGTGTCTGAATATAAACCTAGCAAACCCTCGAAAACTCAGAACGCAGGCCCTTCGTCGCATTTTCAGGGATTAACGTCGTATATATTATCCCCTCATTACAAGCAGAGTTCCTGGCTATTAGCCTTGTTTGCCGAACGGATAACCGTCGATCCGACAGCTGCTTAGATATTGGCTATCACTTAACGCTGAAGAATACTTATTACAGTTGCAGCCGAGTAGATAAAAAAATAAATAAAAAATAAACGCCGTCTCGGACAATTTGTTGGATCGATACATCCGACGTTCATCACCTCCCGATGTTTCCTTGCTCAAATCATTTAATCCTGGATGGCTCCTGAGGTGTAAACACTGAGCTTTTTCAAGCCGGTATCAATTATATAATTCTGTTTATAATGGTGTTTAAGGTCATTAGGAGTTAGCATAATGGCTTGAGCAATATTATCAGGTGGAAGATACGCCCACAGGTGCAATTCCCTGAAGCGCCTTGCGATTCCGAACAGTCTCTCGGAGCTGTTGTGCCTCTTCGGATAAGCTTTATAATTCGGAATTGTTTTTAATTCTAAAAAAAATAAAATAAAATGAATAAAATAAAATAAAATAAAGAATGAACCGGGGGGGGGGGGGACACTCTAGAAGACCTCCAGAATAGAGGTCCCTTCCACCTCTATTCTGATTGATTGATTGATTGATTCATTCATTCATTCATTGAAATGGTCTAGGGTCTCCTGTTTAAGCAGGTGGCTGGACTAGAGGACCTCCAAGGTCCCTTCCGGTTCTGTTCTGACTGACTGACTGACTGACTGGCTGGCTGGTTGACTGATTGACTGACTGATTGATTGGTTGACTGATTGAAATGGTCTAGGGCAGAGGTCTGTCACCGTAAATACTCAAAGAGCCAGTTGGACCCGTTTCCCACAGAAAAGAAAACACCGGGAGCCACAAAACCTGGGTGGGCGTGGCCATTTTGATGTCACTCACTTCCACCAGTCACATGACCCCCCCCCAGCCACGCCTACCCAGCCGGTCATTAGGGCAGAGAACCAGTTGTTAAAAAACACCGGGAACCACAAAATCCATTATTTATTTATTTGGTTCGATTTATATGCCGCCCTTCTCCGGAGATCCGGGTCCTCATTTTACCTTCCTCGAAAGGATGGAAGGCTGAGTCGACCTTGAGCCTGGTGAGATTCAAACTTGCAGTAATTGCAGGCAGCTAGTGTTACTTAACAGCACTTTAGTCTGCTGCGCCACCAAGGCTCTTGACATCTCTCTCTCATCCCTCCCTCCCTCCCTCTCTTCCCCCCTCTCTCCCTCTCTCTCTGTATCTCTCTCATTTCATTTCATTTCATTTATTAGATTTTTATACCGCCCTTCTCCCGAAAAACTCAGGGCGGTGTACAGCCATAATAAAGCCACATGAAAATACAAAATTTAAAAACAACTTAAAAACAACTTAAATAAATTTGGCCCTGTCCGTTAAAAACCCACAAATTTAAAATACCCCATCCAGATTCTTACTCAGCCAGGCCAGCCTATTGAAATAGCTGGGTCTTAAGGGCCCAGCGAAAGGTACGGAGATCGAGAATCATACGTATCCCGGGAGGCAGTTCATTCCAGAGGGCGGGTGCCCCCACAGAGAAGGCTCTCCCCCTGAGGGTCGCCAGTCTACATTGTTTTACCGACGGCACCCTGAGGAGCCCCTCTCTGTGGGAGCCTGTTGGTCGGTGGGAGGCTATCGGTGCAGAAGGCGATCCGTAGGTATCCGGGCCCTAAGCCATGGAGCGCTTTAAAAATGGTGACCGCACCCGGAAGACCACTGGGAGCCAGTGCAGCTCGCGCAGGAGAGGTGTCGCATGGGTGCGTCAAGTCGCACCCATAATCACCCGCCTGGCTGCATTCTGGACCAGTTGGAGTCCTTCAAGGGGAGCCCCATGTCTCTATGTCTCTCTCTCTCCCCCACTCTCTGTATCTCTCTATCTCTGCCCTGGCCGCTTCTCCATTCCTCACCGTCGCCCTTACCTTCTCAGGCCAGGCGAGGAGGAGTGACTGGGAGGGGAGGGTGAGGGGTGGGGTGGGGGCCGGCCAGTGGTGTGATCCACAGCAGAAGGCCCAAAGAGATGTATGCGGCTCTGGAGCCACAGGTTGCTTCAGCTCCAATGTCCCTCCCAGCTCTATTCTGGTTCCGATTCTGCTCCCAAAATGCCTTAATAATCCAGCTCTCCCAGATATAATGCGCCAGGTTGGTAACGCCAGTTTGGTTGCCAATCTTTGGGGGCACCTCCGAGTCCTGCGCTCTGCAAACTGTTTTTTTGTTTTTTTTTTGAGTTTCAGATTGGCTCGGCTGCCGCTTGGCCATTTATTCAAGCTCTGCCAACGATGCCCGTTCCATCCAGTACATTAAATCCCTATTAGGATATTTACCAGGGCCCTGTTAAATGGCAGCTGACGGAAGTCAATTTGCTCTTTAATTAACTGTTTGGTATTGACTTCCCAGCCTGTTCAAACACCCATTTTTTTCCTCTCTCTCTCTCTCTCTCTCTCTCTCTCTCTCTCTCTCTCTCAAGAGCTGCGCGAATGGTATTATGTGCCTCGGCATTTTTAAAATTTATTATTATTTATTCCTTCGCTTAGCAGCACCATTAAGTATTTTCACACCCCTTTTGTTTGGCTCATTTGCCAAAACCTTGGATTTTTGCTTTTGGGAGGCGGGCAGGCATGGGGAACCCAATTCCTCCTATTTGGGAAGGCGGCTGATTTTTTTCTTTTTTAAAAGGATTTAAAAACCTGTTAAAGGAAGATTTGGGAGAAGCTTTCCTGCAAATGATTTTTTGGGCTTATATAAACCCCAAGCGAAATTAGGATCAATTCACGTCATCCCCACCTTGCTCAGCAACCGATATTCTGGTTCCCAATTGTGGTCGTACCTCGAGGACTACGTATATCGAGGTCTGTGGCGATGATCTTGGGAGACAGGAGGAAGAGATGCAGATTAGACATTGGTTGGATAAGAGGCAGCGTAGCCAGGAAAAGGGGAAGCACCTCAGCAGGGACCCTCCCTAGTTTCTGGGCTGTAAAGAGGAGGGGGCAGAAATATTGTCACGGTCTGTGCGAAGGACCTTGGGAAGCAGGAAGAAAAGCCACAGGCTAAACATCGATCAGATAAGAGGCAGCTGAGCCTTCAAAAGGAAAAGGGGCATGGGAAGAATCTGAAAAGGGACCCTTCCTAGTTTCTTGCTGTTTTTTTTTTAAAAAAGCTGAGATTCCAAATTTAATTAGAAAGCGATGAATGAGCTCATGCTATGTCTCAAAGAAAAGGTAATTCCATCAGGTAATCCGATGGTCAGTGGCAGGGGTGAAATGCTACCGACTCAGTTTGGTTTGGGTGAACCGGTAGTAAAAAATGCTACCGATTCAGGCGAACCTGTATTTCCGACGATCAGCTGGGCGACGATCAGCTGTGACGTACAATTTATATTAGCTAGAATCGTCGGATTTCCTGCTTTCTAGTTAATCTGAATCGTGTGACACAGCGGAGTCCCCACCCCCCTGCTGTTCTTCTTACCTTTGCAGACTCGGAAGGCTTTAAAATGTTCCTTTTTTAGCGCTATGTGGGTGCACCTTAGGTACATATACACATGTGAAGCGCGCACTTGGTATCAGAAACACACCCTAGACAATGATGAGATAAGAGGCAGCTGAGCCCAGAGAAGGAAAAGGGGCATGGGAAGCATCTCAGAAGGGACCCTCCCTAGTTTCTTTGACTGTAAAGAGGAGGGGGCAGAAATATTGTAATGGGATGTGGGAATGGCCTTGGGAGACAGGAGGAAGAGATGCAGACTAGACAATGGTCAGATAAGAGGCAGCTGAGCCCTGAAAGAAAAAAAGGGTGTGGGAAGCATCTCAGAAGGGACTCTCCCTTGTTTCTTGGCCTGCAAAGATGAGGGGAGAGAGGGGTACGGCAGCTAATCCCCCAATTACAACCACAACCGAGCCCAGAACTTATGGGCAGTCGCAAAGCGAGTTTTGTCCCGCTTCATGACCTTTCTTGCCCGGTTGTGAAGTGAATCAAGGCACTTGTCAAATTAGCAACACGGTTTTTAAATCCATCTGGTTTTCCCATTGACTTTAGTTCGTCAGAATCAATCTTGATTCTTGTCTGGACTACCTTGCAAGCCGGACGCATTCATTTCCTCCCCCCCCCCCCCCTCCCAAAAGTAAAGATTTGCCCTTCCCCACCCCGTGTCTCCAGGAATCCCAAATATGAACAAACTTTGCAAATCAGGCAATTAAACACCAAAGTGGAATGTCCCATTTGAGCTCGATTAGACCTGTGAAAACCTCGCCAGGTGGTATCAAGGAGAAATTTGCAACATCTTCACCCACAAAACCCAGGTCCTTTGGTGCTCCCATCCCAGGTACCCAGGGACGGGGATGGAGAAGGCGAGTTAAATGATTTGCTAACAATGAAAGAAAGAAAAGGAAAGGAAAACTTTTTATTATTTCCTTTCATTCTCCCTGCAAAGGACATTATCCCAGAAGGCTACGCAAGAAACGATTTAGACCCCGCAGCGTTTTAACCCAAAAATAATGCTACTTTTTAAAAAAAAAAATGAAAAGAAAGAAAGAAAAAGAAAGAAAGAAAGAAAGGGAAAAAGAGAAGGTCATGCCGAACAATTTAGACACCGCTTTCCTTAATTAATTAAGCTAGATTGGTGGACCGTAAGAAAAGAAACTCATTTCAGCCAGGGGGCGAAAAGATGGAGGGAGAGGAAACATACAATGGACTCCAGAAATAGATTTGCAAGTTGCGTGTAGTTTCCAGGTAGCAAGGTCTCTCAAATGGAGTTTGCCCAGGGCAGGAAAAAAAAAAAAGGAAAAATAAAAGCTTTAAAAAAAAAATTAAAACCGCAACCCCCCCCCCAAAAAAAACTCCAGTTAAGTGGCACGTACAGTCACCGCTTTTTCCCACTGCAATCAAGCCTCATTAACACCGAAGCTGATAATTACAAATTACAGTAATTTGCCCATTTGCCAAGAGTGCTATTTTTCCCTACTTGGGGGGGTGGGGGGGGGGGAGGGAGGGGAGAAGGAGGGGTGTCTAATGAACAGGGGCTTGAAATCTAATGTAAAAGTTTCTGATTATTATTATTATTATTTAAATTTTCCCTTCCTGCAAAATGAGACGCCCGAAGTGCAGCCGAAGTGAAAAAAAGTACTGCAATTAACCAATTATTCCTCTCTGGAGAGAAAGAGAGAAACAGAGAGAGAGAGAGAGAGAGAGAGAGAGAGAGAGAGAGAGAAGAGAGATAAAGAGAGAGAGAAAGGAAGGAAGGAAGGAAGGAAAGGAAGGAAGGAAGGAAGGAAGGAAGGAAGGAAGGAAGGAAGGAAGGAAGGAAGAAGAAAGAAAGAAAGAAAGAAAGAAAGAAAGAAAGAAAGAAAGAAAGAACCTTATCACCAGCATAAATTTTATACTTCGAATCAGCCATCAGTCGTAGTGTAAATGATTTGACAATCAGACACAACATCGAAACAACTTCACATCGGAAGCCCGATTTTGTACAGGAAGTCCTGGACTTACGACCAAAATGGAGCCCAACTTGTTCTGTTGTTGACTGAGAACAGTCGTTAAGTGAGTTTCGCCCCATTTTTCACGACCTTCCTTGCCACCGTTGTTAAGTGGGTCACTGCAGTCAATAAGTTGGTAACCCGGTTGTTAAATGAATCTGGCTCTCTCGTTGACTTGGCTGGTTAGAAGATCACAAAATTTATTTTTTATTTATTTATTTTATTTATTTATTTTATTGAAATTTGATTTATATGCCGCCCTTCTTCGGAGACTCAGGGCGGCTTACAATGCGTTAAGCAACAGCCTTCATACTTTTGTATATTTATACAAAGTCAGCTTATTGACCCCACAAACTGGGTCCTCAACTGACCTACCTTAGAAAGGATGGAAGGCTGAGTCAACTTTGAGCCTGGGGAGATTCGAACTTACAGTCATTGCAGACAGCTGGAGTTAATCACAATGCACAATGCATTAGTCTGCTGAGCTATCCAAGCTCTCTAAGGGGGATTGCATGACCCCCGGGACACTGCGACCATCGTAAATACGAGTCAATGGCCAAGTGTCTGAATTTTCCAAGCGTCTGAATTTTCCAAGCCTCTGAATTTTGATCACAGGGATCCAAAAAAGGTCGTAACTATGAAAAACGGTCATAAGTCCCATTTTTCAGTGGCGTTGCAGGTTTGAGCGGTCACTAAACGAACCATTGTTAAGGCGAGGACTCCCTGAAATTTGTATTTTTTGGGGGGGTTTTTTTCCCCCCAAATCGGGGTGGGAAGCTCATTCAGACTGCAAAACACGGGTATGGATTATCTGAAATGGGTTTTAAAATACTCATTCCAAGCATGCAAGGATCTATATTTCTGTATTTTCAAGACTTTTAACAAAAAGTCCGTTTCTTGAACAGAAAATAGAGTGTGTGTGTGTGTGTGTGTGTGGGAGAGGCGAGGAAAAAAATTCTTTTGCAAGGAAATGACAATATTTTTTATTATTTGCCCTTCCACCGAAGGGGAGAGAAACTCAGTCTCCTCCTGCCCTCTCCGAGGAGTTAATGATTTTCCTAAAACACAACTTATTCGGTTAGCTTTAGACATACCGAGCTGGCAGTTTAAATCACTTGCAGATAAGAGTTAATTCTTTTAGAAAGTGGGAAAGGAGGAGAAAAATACACGCTAAAAGGAAAAAAAGCCAAAAAAAGGGTGCCAGAAAGGACAAGGGATGAAAAAGTTAGGCAAAGTTGCTGAAATACAGGCAAGTCCTCAATTTAGGACGGTTCATTTAGTGACGGTTCAAAGTTTCAACGGCACTCGGGGAAAAAATGGACCGAGGACCGTTTTCACACTTAAAGATGCTTCGGAATCGGTTTTTGCAGTTTCTATACATACTCAAGATAAGACAACCATTTGACTGAGACGGTGTAAGGCTCCTGTTTTGAACAGGTGGATTGGACTAGAACAGGTATCAGCAACCTGTGGCTCTGGAGTCACTTGTGGCTCTTTCGGCCCTCTGCGGTGGGTCCCTCTCAGGTGATCCCACCGCTGGCTGGCCCCGCCTCTCGCCCTCCCCTCCCAGTCACTCCTCGCCTGGCCTGAGAAGGTAAGGGCGACGGTGAGAGATGGAGAAGCGGTCAAGGCAGAGACAGAGAGATACAGAGAGAGAGGGAGAGAGAGAGAGAGAGAGACATAGAGAGATACATAGAGAGAGGGAGAGAGAGAGAGAGAGAGAGACTTAGAGAGATACAGAGAGAGAGGGAGAGACATAGAGAGATACAGAGAGAGAGGGAGAGAGAGAGAGAGATACATAGAGAGAGGGAGAGAGAGAGAGACATAGAGAGATACAGAGAGAGAGGGAGAGAGAGAGAGAGACATAGAGAGATACAGAGAGAGAGGGGGAGAGAGAGAGACATAGATACAGAGAGAGAGAGATAGAGAGAGGGAGAGAGAGAGAGACATAGAGAGATACAGAGAGGGAGAGAGAGAGAGAGACATAGAGAGATACAGAGAGAGAGGGAGAGAGAGAGAGAGACAGAGAGATACAGAGAGAGAGGGAGAGAGAGAGAGAAAGAGAGATACAGAGAGAGAGGGAGAGAGAGAGAGAGAGACATAGAGAGATACAGAGAGAGAGGGAGAGAGAGACATAGAGAGATACAGAGAGAGAGGAAGAGAGAGAGAGAGAGACATAGAGAGATACAGAGAGAGAGAGACATAGAGAGAGGGAGAGAGAGAGAGAGACATAGAGAGATACAGAGAGGGAGAGAGAGAGAGAGAGAGACATAGAGAGATACAGAGAGAGAGGGAGAGAGAGAGAGACATAGAGAGATACAGAGAGAGAGGGAGGGAGGGGAGAGAGAGATACGTCAAAAGGATTTTGTGATTCTCGGTGTTTTTTTAACAACTGGTTCTTTGTCCTAATGATTGGCTGGGTAGGCGTGGCTAGGGGGTGTCATGTGACTGGTGGAAGTGAGTGACATCGAGTTGGCCATGCCCACCCAGGTTTTGTGGCTCCCGGTGTTTTCTTTTCTGTGGGAAACGGGTCCAGCTGGCTCTTTGAGTGTTTAAGCATTTGCAGACCCCTGGATTTGAAGACCAGCGAAGTCCCTCCCGGCCCTACAGTTGCATTTCATGTTCAAGTCTAATAGCTAATATCCTGCTATTCTGAAATCAGATTCAGATTCCAACAGAGCTGGAAGGGACCTTGGAGGTCATCTAGTCCAACCGCCAACCGAGCAGGAGACACTGCGTACACCATTTCTGACGAATGACAGTCCAGTCTCTTCTTGAAAGCTTCCATGGATGAAGCTCCCACAATTTCCAAAGGCAACTTCTGTTCCATCGATTGATTGCTCTCACTGTCAGAAAATTCCTCCTTATTTCCAGGTTGAATCTCTCCTTGGTCAGTTTCTATCCATTGTTCCTTGTCTGGCCTTTGGGTGCCTTGGAGAATAGCTTGACCCCCTCCTCTCTGGGGCAGCCCCTCAAATATTGGAAGATGCTCTCCTGTCTCCCCTGGTCCTTCTCTTCACTAGACTAGCCAGGCCCAGTTCCTGCCACCATTCATCTCGTATGTTTGAGCCTCCGGTCCCCTAATCCTCTTGGTTGCCTTTCTCTGGACTCTTTCTAGAGTCTCCACCTCCTTTTTATAGTGTGGGGACCAAAACTGGGTGCAGGACTCTAGGTGTGGGCTTTATAGAGTGGTATTACTTGATCCGATGATTCAATTGGGCTTTTCTCTGAATCAGCGTTTGAAATTAACTCAAAAACCCACAGTGAATTAGATTGTGGCTTATTCATAAACCCGTTTTGAGTAGTGCTGGGAAGACGGCTCGGTACGAACGTCGTGCTGTTCCCGGGTTGTGCCAAGAGGAGGTGCTGTTTTACAGCTTTAGCTCGGCCTCGTGAACTTCGGGTGTTCAAAACCGGCTCAGGAATATATTGATTTGCCATTAATCTCTCCTGCTGCTCAGCCAAAGGCCTTGGGATAAGGGCTCCATTGCATCTGTTTATTAGGAGTTTGGAATGTCATTATTCCATTGATTTTTCTCCTCCCTGTATTATTATTCTAACTGGGGGAGGGGGAGTGGCGTTGTCTGATAAATTATTGGGGCTAAATTACACTTCCAAGGGTGTGCAGACATTTTCTAACTGGGTTCTTCTACCCACAGAGAAAAAGTTAATAGAGAAGGAGCTATATGGACGGGGAAGAGGAAAGATGGAAGGATGGGATGGCTGGAAGGATAAAAGAAAGGAGGAATGGAGTGGAGCGGAGTGCAGCAAGGAAGGAAGTTGAGGGAGGAGGGAGAGAAGGAAGGAAGGAAGGAAGGAAAGAGGGAGAGACGCAAGCAGGATGGAAGGATGGGAAGAAGGAAGGAAAGGAAGGAAAAGGGAGAGAGGAAGGAAGGAAGGAAGGAAGGAAGGAAGGAAGGAAGGAAGGAAGGAAGGAAGGAAAAGAGAGGGAAGGAAGGAAAGAAAGAAAGAAAGAGGGAGAGAGGCAGGCAGGTGGGAGGGAGGGAAGGTAGGAAGGAAAGAAAAGAAAGAGGGAGGGGGAGAAGGAAGGATGGAAGTAAGGAAAAGGGAGAGAGGGAGGGAGGAAGGTGGCAGGAAGGAAAGATGAAGGGAAGGAAAAGAGAGGGAAGGAAGGAAAGAAAGAAAGAAAGGGAGAGAGAGAGAGAGGCAGGCAGGCAGGAGGAAGGGAAGGAAGGAAAGAAGGAAAGAAAGAGGGGGGGGGAAGGAGGGAAGGAAAGAAAGAAGGAAAAAAAGAGGGAGAGAAGCAGTCAGGCACACAGGAGGGAGGGAAGGAAGGAAGGAGAGTGAGAAGAAGGACGATAGCATAGACAGATTCACTTCCATGTTTTTCAAGAATAATTGGATCACATGACCCCAGGACACTGCAACCGTCATAAATACAAGTCATACAGTTGCCAAGCGGCCGAATTTGGACCATAGGGACGCTGCAACGGTCATAAGTGTGAAAACCGATCCTAAGTCACTTTTTCCGGTGCCAATGTAACTTCAAACAATCTCTCAATGAAGTCCTGCTTGATGTTACGGTTCCTATTTTGCTGGCTTTAATGTGGTGTGTCTTGCGAAGAGCCAAACGCAGGCTCAGAAAAGACTCCTCTCCAAGACTGGAAACATTATTCTTAAGTGTGGAATGTTATTTATTGGTAAATCTACATCAGGAGCAACCTTGTTTACATATTGCCCACCTTGGCAGGATTTCTCTGGGATTTCAGACAAAAGAGCCTCTTATCCGTTGCCATCTGAACCTTTCAACCAAAACGAAATGCAAGATTTTTATTTTTTTTTTTTCTCCACCGCATCCAAGGAATAATTCTTTCCTTCTGTTTCCAACATCCCAGGCATGTTTCGTCGGACGGAAGGGCAGCATCTCCACCCATTTGGGGAATTCATTGGAAAAAAAAAAATTAAAAAATGGGAAAGGAAAGAGAAAACGGAAGGGGGAAATTTCAAATTAAACACACACACACACACCCTTGCTCTTATTCACAGGGCAAACTAAATCAAGGAAGGATTAATTCATCGTGTGAATGGAGTAATTCGGTTGGCTGAGTGAGAGTCAGAAGGCTGATTTCAATCAGACAAACATCCCATTTGGATTAAACGATTGTCAACTGGACAATTGTGTTATATAAAAAAACACAAAGCTAATCACATGGCAGGGAGTTTCTGGATCGGAGGCAGAAGGTCCTCCAGGAAAAAGAGATTGCTGTTATAGAGTGGCATTTCTCAACCGGGGCAAGTTATAGATGCGTGGACTTCAGTGTTGGGTTTCACATTTTCTTACTGCCGTTTCGCCCGAACCGACTGAATACCATCTCTGGTGGACTTCAACTCCCAGAATTCCCCAGCCAGCATGGGGGAACTCTGTGGCTTGAAGTTCTCATATATTCGACTTGCCAAAGTTGAGAAACGCCGCGAGAGAGCAGCATTTCTCCAACTTGGCAGCTTTTAAGTTGTGTGGACTTCAACTCCCAGAATTCTGAATGAGGACTAGGGAATTCTGGGAGTTGAAGTCCATCCGTCTTTTAAACTGGAGAAACACTGCTACGGAGCCACATAAATTGGCTCTCAACAGCCCCCGAATTAAACATGGTTATGTGGTCTCACTTTATATTCTTGTCAGAAGGAAAAGGAGCCTGAGTAGCGTAGGGGGCTAATGCCTCCTACTAAAGGCAGCAATTAACATCCAGCTGCCTGTAATTCTGCGAGTTCAATCCTAGCCAGGCTCAAGGTCGACTCAGCCTTCCATCCTTTCTAAGGATGGGTCAATTGAGGACCCAGTTTGTGGGGGCAATAAGCTGACTTTGTATAAATATATACAAAAGTATGAAGGCTATTGCTTAATGCACTGTAAGCCGCCCTGAGTCTCCGGAGAAGGGCGGCACATAAATCAAATTAATAAAATAAAATAATAATAAAATACAAAGGAATCAATTTGCAAAACTATGCTTCTGGCCAAATTTTAAAAACTTTGTAAACGTTCTTTTCCTTTCGATGCACTTTTTAAAAATGTCTCGATTGTTTTGTGTTTTGGTTTTTCGTCTTTTTGGGGGAGGGGTTCTGTGCAGAGGTGATATTCAGCCGGTTCGAAACGGTTCACCGGTACCGATAGTAGCGACCTGTGCCAGCTGCCCCGGCGCTGTGCTGTCCTATTTAGGCAAGTTTTCAAGCCGTACACATGCGTGAAAGCCATATTTGCAAACCGGTAGGGAAAGTAAGTGAATACTATCCCTGGTTCTGTGTTTTAACTTTCTTTGGAATAAAAAAAAAAATAGAACGAAAAAAAAAACACTCCTTGCGATGACAATTCACCGTCAAGCAAACTCGAACGAAAATTCTCAATCTCGTGTTCTTACTCAGCATGTTGGACATCAGTGGACAGAAAGGGGAAAGACTGTTTGAACTGCTAAATAGCTCATGCCGTGGTCAACCAGTTCCAAGTTGTACAAATCCTGGCCAGTTGGACAAACAAAACGGGTCATTTCGACTTTTTCTGTGTTGAAAAAAAAAACCTAAAACCTCGGCGTTTATTTCAAACCCTCAAGAAATACCCAGAATGAGGGGTTTTTTTTTTCACCCATCTCTGTATCCAATACGTCAACCGTAGCTGTTCCTTAACGCAAAGGAAATAGCGTTTCCTAACTCATTATGGGAAAACTGTAGGATCTCTGTTGAATTATTTTTATGACCGGCAAAAAAAATATGGGCTCGGTTTAATGCGTAATACATGGAATATAAACCTTTTTATTCCTGTAAAATTCAGTTTTGAAATGTTAGTAAAATCTCAAAATATTGTATTTTTTTTATTATTACCTGGGGTTTTATTCACTGTATTTAATATCTGGGGTTTTAGGTTTTTTTCCTTTTCTGTATAGATTTTTCCTGGAAGAGTTATAGAGTCTCCAGCTAAATCTGTGATTAATTAATCCGCCGTGCGGCTTTTTGAAAAAACAAAGATGTAATTTTATTTTAACGCTCAATCACACCTAAAATATTATGCAATCCAACCTTGTTAAAAAAGGGAAGGGTGGATTTGTTTACATTATATGTAAGTATATTTACGGTACATTTATAAAGTACAATACACTGTATTTAAGGGTATTTCTCAGAGTGCGAAATCAACTGTCCACTAAGGGCAGCATAGAGTTGGAATCTTTTATCGCCACTCACTGGTGTATATTTTTGCTATCCAACAAACTATGTTCTACATTTTTTTTTTTTGAAAATTGACAATAAATCTATAAATACAGAGTGGCCTCTGGGGCAGACAGAGATCAGATATCTTCAAAAGATCATCCTAAAGGCACTATTTTTTTTTTCAAATTTAATATCCCATTTAATTATGTTTCCCCTTCTGCTTAAAATATATCCAGCACAATTTGCTTGAGTAAAAAAGACAGTTGTACTTCCCACTGGGGTGGACCTTGTCCTCATAATTATGAGAAGAAGGTGGGGAAACTGGTTTTAATTGTCTGAGTGAGACGGGTGTGCAAATCTTGAGTACACACTGTCTCCCAGTAGATAAAAGGAGAACAAGGTACAATCGGGAAGACAGATAGCAGTTCAATCAATCGATCAATTAATAAGCAAGCAAGCAAGCCAGACACAATTTTTACACATCATGTGACTGGCAGGTATATAAGTATGTATGTATGTAGGTAGGTAGGTAGGTAAATGGATGGATGGATAGATAGATATGGTTGGGAGGGAGGAAGGGAGAGGTAGGTAGGGAGAGAGAGAGATAGGGTAGATAAATAGATAGGATAGATAGAATAGATTAGAGAAAGAGAGATAGATAGATAGGAGGATAGTAGGTAGGTAGGTAGGTAGGTAGGTAGGTAGGATGATAGGTAGGTAGGTAGGTAGGGAGGGAGGGAGGGAGGGAGGGAGGGAGGGAGGGAGGGAGATAGATAGATAGATAGATAGATAGATAGATAGATAGATAGATAGATAGATAGATAGATAGATAGATAGATAGATAGATAGATAAATAGATAGGATGGTAGGTAGGTAGGTAGGTAGGTAGGTAGATAGATAGATAGACAGACAGACAGACAGACAGACAGACAGACAGGTAGGTAAGATGGTTGGTAGGTAGATAGATAGGATGGTGGGTAGATAGGTGAGTAGATACATAGATAGGATAGGAGGGTGGTAGGTAGATAGGTAGACAGATTGGATGGATGGTAGATAGGTAGGTAGATAGATAGGATGGTAGGTAGGTAGGTAGGTAGATGATAGATAGATAGATAGATAGATAGATAGATAGATAGATAGATAGATAGATAGATAGATAGGATGGTAGGTAGATTGGTAGGTAGGTAGGTAGATGATAGATAGATAGATAGATAGATAGATAGATAGATAGATGAGATGAATAGATAGATAGATAGATAGATAGATAGATAGATAGATAGATAGATAGATAGATAGATAGATAGATAGATAGAAGATAGATAGATGGATAGATAGATGATAGATAGATAGATAGACAGATAGATAGATAGATATCGATCAACCTTGGCAACCAAGGCTCCACCCCTATGATTCTATGTCCTATGACGTGTGGACTTCAATTCCCAGAATTCCCAGAGCCAGCATGGGCCACCAAGAATTCTGGGGGCTGAAATTTATCCTGGTCTTCTCTTGGTGGCAAGTTGGAAGCACAGAGTGTGTCTGTCTGTCTTTCTGTGTGTGTGTGTGAGAGAGAGAGACCCTCAATCTGTCTCTGGTTACTTACTGTTGTCTCGCTGCTCCGTGCAAGGTAGAACCGTTTCTCAAAACGCCGATCGCTGGGGAATTCTGGGAGTTTGGAGTCTGCCCCCTCCCATCTTAAAAAACTGCCGAGGTGCAATAAGAATCCTATTGAAAGCAAAAAAATAGAATAGAAATCCTATTGAAAGCAAAAAAGACTTGTTAAAAACAGATTATTTATATATATTTTTCTTTTAGCCAGGTTTTTCCTACGTAACCAAGATTTTTCTGCAGCCCTAGTTGAGTGAAATCACATTCACTACTTTCTGGGCTCTGGTATTCGGTTCTTTCGAATTGGTCTTTTTCCAGGCTGTCCATGGTGAAGAACAATGCCTGAATTAGAATTAGATCCACAAGTGCTCGGGGCAGGCGGGGGGGGGGGAGGATGAGTATTGGGCGCACAGAAGCATCCCCAAAACTAACACGTATCTTCCCAGCTGGCCTTCCGAACCGAAGAGAGTCCCGTAAGCTTGGCTCACAGCTTCCTGCCCTTTCTCACCTGCAGGAGATGGTAGCAAGCTCTCCAAATCCTATTTTTAGAGAGTCAGGTTTCTACCTTCAGCCAGAAATCCAAGCGAGGAAAGATGCTAATGGTTTGGGTTTTTCAATTTGGCCGGGAGATTTTAAACATTTAGAAAAGGGCTAAGTAAACATCTTTGGAAAAGCTTTCCCCAGGCGCTGCCCCTTTTGAAACTGGAAGGAGCTGGAGTGTCGCCATGGTGGGAAAGGAAGGGGAGGGGAGGGGAGGGGAGGGGAGGGGAAGAGAAGGAAAGGAAAGGAAAGGAAAGGAAAGGAAAGGAAAAGGGGAGGGAAGGAGAGGGAAGGGAAGGGAAGGGAAGGGAAGGAAAAAAGGAGAGGAGGGAAGGAAAGGAAAGGAAAGGAAAGGAAAGGAAAGGAAAGGAAAGGAAAAGGGGAGGGAAGGAGAGGGAAGGGAAGGGAAGGGAAGGGAAGGAAAAAAGGAGAGGAGGGAAGGAAAGGAAAGGAAAGGAAAGGAAAGGAAAGGAAAAGGGGAGGGAAGGAGAGGAAAGGGAAGGGAAGGGAAGGGAAGGGAAGGGAAGGGAAGGGAAGGGAAGGGAAGAAAGGAAAGGAAAGGAAGGAAAGAAGAAAGGAAAGGAAGAGGGGAGGAGAGGAGAGGAGAGAAAAGGAAAGGAAGAGGGGAGGGGAAGAGAGGAATGGTAGGTAGAGGGAAGGGGGAGGAAAGGAGAAGAAAGGAAGGAAAAGAAGAAAAGAAAAGAAAGGAAAATTATTGCAAAGCCCGTGTTTACTTAAGGAGTGTTGGGAAGCTGTGGCACCTTTCCTCCCGCAAAACTCCACCGACAGCAAAAACAGCAATTTGGGTGGGTATTACTCGATTCCTCGTACTTATGACCGTCACAGCATCTCTCCCCGCGGTAACACAATCAAAATTTCGGCCATTTGGTAACCGACATGTGTTTCAGATGTGGATGGGATCGTCATTTTGTGACAACTTTGCCTAAAATCAGCTGCCGCTCAGTTAACAACGGCCTTGGTTAACGGCGGAAACGCTAGTCCCAGTCGTCGTTGTAAATCGAGGACGACCGACATGGGAGAAACAGGGGGACGACTGGAAGAGTGCCTGATCGTCTCTAAAGCCATGTTTACCAACCATGTCAAATTGAAGATGGGTTGGACTTCAACTCCCAGAATTCCCTGGGGGAATTCCACCCCCCCCCCCAACCTCAGGGAATTCTGGGAGTTGAAGTCCACCCATCTTCAACTTGCCAAAATCGAAAAAAACACCACTTCTAAACGCTTCGCGTGTGGCTCGCGTGGGAGGACCACAAACACATACACCGTCAGCCAAGTGTGGTATTCAAATAATATTCCATCTTGGACTTTGCGTAACATCGAAAGGAAGAGGAAGAAAAAAATTCGCAAACTTTTCCCCAAAGTGAGACATAAATATGTGCAGTTGGAAATGCCATTTCCACCCCCCCTCCTTCTATTTGTTCCTAAATTCTGTGGAATTAAATCGGAACTCCTTGGAGTTTTACCTCCTTGTTTGTTTGTTCTGGAGGAGAAAACATTTTTTTTTTATTATTATTATTTTCTGCGTGGTGCGATTAGTGCTTCCCCTCCAGAGATAGCAGATGGACAGAATGAGTTTCAAGAAGTATATGACCTTGTCTCTGGGAGCCTGGGGGATTTGCAAGTTACCAAGTTAGTAATTTAAGTTTCCCATAAAAGAATAAGTCTATAGGGTTGGGCTTCGGGGAGGGGGGGGGTGCTCCCTCCATCTTCTTTCTCTATATCATTTTAATTCTGCGGTTTATAATTTGTTTCCCCCCCTCCTCTCTCTTCCCCTCTGGTGTGGATGTTTTGGGGGGTAGAGAAATAAATGTCCCTCCATTTGCCCCCTGTTCCCAATTTTGCTCTCTGTTCAGAGAATTCTCTTTCAGCCCTTAATTTTCTTTCTAAACAGGTTATTAGGAAGGGGAGGGAGGGAGGGGAGGAGGAAGAAAATAGGGAGGGAGGGAGGGAGGGAAGGCGAAGGGAAGTGGGGAAGGGAGGGAAAGAGGGAGGAGGAAAAAGGGAAAGGGGCAGGAGGGAGGGAAGAAAGAAAAAGGGGAGAGGGAAGGAGGGAAGCAGAAAAGAAAATGAGGGAAGGAGGGAGGGAGGGAGGAAGGAGGAAGGAAAGAAAGAAGGGAAGGAAGGAGGGAGGGAGGGAGGGAAGGAGGGAGGGAGGCAGAGAAGAAAAAAGGGAGAGATGGAGGAGGGAAGAAAGGAGAAGGGAGGGAAGGAGAGAGGGAGGGAGGGAGGAAGTAAGTAAGTAAGTTTCCTTCCTCCCTCCCTCCCTTTTTCAGTGATTCACTTAACAACAATGCCAAGGAAGGTGGTAAAATGGGATGAAGCTCACTTAATAAACGTCTCACTTAGCAATAGAAATTTGGGGCTCCATTGTGGTTGTTAAGTCGAGAGCTATATGTATAGGCTGAGAAAAAGAAAAGAGGGAAGATCCCTTCTGGGCCTTTTTCTCCAGCCATTATACAGCTGCAGGCTACGCTGTCCCTTATCTAACCATCCCCTCGGGCTGTGTCTCTTTTTTCCCAGGTTTTCCCCCCATATACATTCAGAGCGGTGGTGGGTTCGAATCAGTTTTACCACCAGTTCGCATCACGCGATCGCCGCAAAGCATGTGATTCAGAGGTGGTGGATCGCTTTGGACGAGCCGGCTCGGATTGCTTTGGACGAGCCGGTTCGGATCGCTTTGGACGAGCCGGTTCGGAATCGCTTTGGACGAGCCGGTTCGGAATCGCTTTGGACGAGCCGGTTTGGATCGCTTTGGACGAGCCGGTTCGGATCGCTTTGGACGAGCCGCCCATCCACTCACTCTTAGGCAGGAGGAACTGTGGACAACTTCTAAGAAGCTTCTCAAAATAGATAACAACGTCTTGAATGAAGCGAGCAGAATCGCCTGGGTTCAAAAATGAGACGCAGGCAGTTCGGCAGCTACCTTACTCCTCCTTAGAACCTCACCCAAAGTTCAAGATTTTTGAAGGGTGTCTGTGTTTGATCTCGTATCTTTCAACCGAGTCCTTACTTCGAGTTGGCCACTTCTTTGAAGGAAATGCTGCTCCTTGGGCCGCTTCCCCGGAAAACGATTCTGATTATGGAAGGCCAGCTTTTCTTTGAAGTTGCCCATAACTTCAGGTGACGGAGGAAAGCAATTAAAATAGACTTGCGAGAACCATTCATGATCGATTCCACTGGGCCTTTTTTTTTTTAATTTTTAAAAATATTTTGGTCCTAGTTTATATTCGTCACCCAGGCTGGGTAATTTTCCTAAAGCCCAATTGAGGGTGAGAACCATCCGCTGGAAATAAAATATGATACAGGTAAAATAAAAGGTTAAACCAGACAAAACTCTCACACACACACACCCGAACCTTCTATAATTAATTTCATTCTTTAATTTAATTTCATAATTTCATTCCTATATTTCCATCTGCAACGAGTGTATACCGCTCTAGACTTTGATTTTGGGCTACAAGTAAGTTTAGGGGTTGAAGCATTCTCATTCCACGATTAATATTATTATTTACTTTATTCATTAAACGTGAAACTCAGTCAACTGAATATTCAAAAATGCATCACAAATACCATTGACTGGTGCTAATGGTTGATACGGGTTGCTGCCAGTGTCCTAGGGATCAACCAAGTACCTTCTTAAGATGTACGATGTTCAGAGTAGCGCAGTTTTTTGCAGTTCCGCTGGTGTCATTGCAGGAAGCTGCAATTTGCTGATGTATGTTATAAAATTCTTGGACGTGGTACCAAGTGCCCCGATGACAATGGGTATCACTGTGGCATGTTTCATTCATAGCCAGGTAATTTCGATGGCCAGGTTGCGATATTTCGTGATTTCTTTTCCAGTTCTTTTTCTTCGACTAATAATTTTTATTTTATATCAACTTTATCATTAGACATAGTCCTCGACTTGTGTCCACCGTTGAGCCCTTTTGTTTTTTGTTCCTAAGTGAGACATTCGCTAAATGAATTTTGTCCCATTTTATGACCCTTCGGTCGTTAAGTGAATCTGGCTCCCCCCCCAACTGACTTTACTGGTCAGGTCACAAAAGGGGATCATGTGACAACCCCTCCCCCGGGACACTTAGACCGTCGTAAATGTGAGTCAGTTGCCAAGTGTTTTAATTTTGATCATGTCACCATGGGGACGGAGCAATAAGCAGAGGTTTAATTCAGCCGGTTCAGCCCGGTTCAGACAAATCATTAAATGAACCGTTGTAAATTGAGGACCACCTGAAATTTTCTTATTGAACTGAATGAGATCATGGATTTGCTATTTAATTTAAGGAACTTCTTATTTTATTTCCTGTCCTTATTTAATTTAAGGCACTTCTTATTTTATTTTCCCCTTAAATTAAATTGTATTTATTAATTTAATACAATTATGGTTTGGTTTGGTCTCTCAGCCTCACCATCTTCGGCACCTTTCCACAACATAGTTTAAAAAAAAGGAAAAAAAATATAACCTAGAATTAAAGCCCTGGAAATCACATATCATCCCCTCTTTCGCCCCCATCCCAAAGGATCAGATAGATTTTATGCGTTCACAGCCCTAAGCAGAATCAGTTAAAATATAACCCTGAGACCAGTTATGAGTTTCCCTTTGCGATTGTCATTAACTGGGCCATTGGTTTCAATGGTTTTTTAAAAAAAACAAACAGCAAAAGAATCATGGAAATAAATTGCATTGATCCAGGAGAAGAAAGAGGCAGAGGTTGGAAATGAACTCTCTGCCCCAGGGCAGCTAAGAAGTAAAACTGGTTCTACTTGAACTCGTCTCTTCTCCTTCCCGGAATCCTTTCTGCGTTCCCTTCTTTTGGTTACTCTTCTTCTGAAGTACTCCCTTTCCCAGAAGATTGTCGGTGTGGTTCTCAGTCATCCAGGTCATGGTTGTCCCCCAAAAAAGTTTTTTTTTTCAAGAGGCAACTGGGGCTTTCTGGTTTTTCTTCGAAGAAAGAAAACTTTCCCTTCTCATCCAAGAAGCTTCTTCAGTTTTGACTAAATGGTGGGGAATGGAAGGATTTATACTCCTTGCACACAACTGGATGGTCTGTCCCTCTACTATGTCAGCAACCTTCCCAGCATGGCCGACTTCCTATCCGTTCCCTGCAGCCACACCCCTCTTCCTATAGCAACACATTGAGTACTAAACCAATGCTGAGTATTGGGACAACATTTTCACGTCATCGTTCAGTATCAACTTTGATGAGTTTTGATGCCGTTGAGTATGAGGCAGTGGTGATTTTTTTTTTACTACCGGTTCTGCGGGCGTGGCTTGGTGGGCGTACCAGGGGAAGGTTACTGCAAAATCTCCATTCCCACCCCATTCCAGGGGAAGGTTACTGCAAAATCCCCATTCCCTCCCCACTCTGGGGCCAGCCGGAGGTGGTATTTGCCGGTTCTCCGAACTACTCAAAATTTCCACTACGGGTTCTCCGAACTGCTCAAAATTTCCACTACCGGTTCTCCAGAACCTGCTGGATTTCACCCCTGGTATGAGGTACCACTATATTTTGTTAACACCTAATCAATGATGCACAACAACAAGCAATGGATGGAAACTAATCAAAAAGAGATGGGTTAGAAATAAGGAGGAATTTCCTAACAGCGAGAACAATTAATCGGTGGAACGGCTTGCTTTCAGAAATTGTGGGGGCTCTTCAAGAAGAGATTGCACAGTCATTTGTCCGGAATGATATAGGGTCTCCTTCTTGAGATGGGGGTTGGACTAGAAGACCTCTGAGGTCCCTTCCAACCTTGTTATTGTGTTATTAACATTGGGAGTAGCATCTTTCCAGTTCCCAAGCTGCCTCCTTTGAAGAAATAGTGTGTATGACATCACTGCTCTAGAACCTTTCCTTTGAAGCATTCTAGGCGGCCTCCAATCCAGACTATTTCTCCAGGTGAGCAAGGAACAGTCTACGGAATGTCCGATCCCAGATTTTTAGATATCCCAGCTGTGATCTTCGACAACGGATCCGGATTGTGCAAGGCTGGCATTGCCGGAGATAGCGCCCCGAGGTCAGTCATCACAGCCATCGTGGGCCGTTCGAAAGCCAAAGCCACAATGCTCGGAGCAGGCCAGAAGGAATATTACATTGGAGAAGAAGCTCAATCCAAACGAGGTGTTTTATCCTTGAATTATCCCATCGATCACGGCATTGTGACCTCTTGGGATGACATGGAACGGATCTGGAGGCACGTTTACGACTGCGAATTGAGGCTCAAGTCCAGCGAGAGGCCCGTGTTGTTGACCGAAGCCCCTCTGAATCCTCTCCAGAATCGGGAGAGGATGACTCAGATCATGTTCGAGAACTTCAAGGTCCCAGCGATGTATGTGGCTGTCCAAGCCACGCTGGCACTCTATGCATCAGCACGTACCACCGGCATAGTCATGGACAGCGGAGATGGGGTCACCCACACGGTTCCTATCTATGAAGGGTACTGCTTGCCTCACGCGGTCTCCAGGTTGGACGTCGCTGGAAGGGACATCACTGAATACTTCATGAGGCTTCTTCTCGAGAGCGGGCATTCCTTCGTCAGCACGGCCGAAAGAGAAATTGTGAAGGACATCAAGGAGAAGCTGTGTTACGTAGCGTTAGATCCCATCCAAGAAATGAAAACTAAGCCAGAGTATCTCCTCAGAGAGTACAAGTTACCCGACGGAAACGTCATCCAAATCGGGAGTCAACTCTTCCGAGCTCCAGAAGCCCTTTTCGCCCCCACCGACATCGGCATTGATGCGCCGGGAGTCCACCGAATGATCTTCAACAGCATCATGAAATGCGACATCGACGTCCGACGAGATCTTTACGGCAATGTCCTCCTTTCGGGAGGATCGACGTTGTTCTGTGGGCTGGATGAGCGCATCTTGCAAGAGATGCAACTTCAGGTACCTCTGGGGATATCGGTGAGGATCATCGCTCCTCCGGAAAGGAAGTATTGCGTGTGGATTGGGGCCTCCATATTGACTTGCTTAACGGCGTTCAGACAGATGTGGGTCACCTTGAACGATTACCAGGAATTTGGACCTGCCGTGGTGCACCGGAAATGTTTTTAGGAACAAGCGTCTCCCTTTGTAGATGAGTTAGAACAGTGGAAGTTCAAATAATTAGAGGGACATAAAACATTCATCGATCGCACATAATTCTTTGAACTTCTGTTGTGTCTATCCAAAGACAGATTTCTCATATGTCTGAATTTATATGTGTATATGAAATCTGTCTTCGGATGTGATGACTGGCTAGAATTTACAGTAAATAAATGATGGAGTCACAGGCACAAGGACCAGGGTTGGTTTTCTTCGTTGTCTTTTACTCTTCAGAAGTCCTATTTTGCTTTCCTTACTTAATAGAAGAGGTACGATGGACTTCCTTTCCAGGGTGACTGGAAATGCTGAGATGGGGAGGGCCGAACAAACAAGACGATTGGGAGGTATATGTCAGAGGTGATATTCAGCCGGTTTGGATCAGTTTGCCCGAATTGGTAGGGGAAATCTATCTCGGGTGGGTCCACCCACCTGAGCTCTATGCCACCCTATTTAGGCATGTTTTGGAAGCTGGGCATATGCGCGGAAGGCAGATAAATATCATTATTTATTTATAAAATAATGATAAATTATGCTCCTGAAAATAAACAAAGGTTGAGCAGAAGAAGGGCCATCTTAATTTCTTACAAATCGATGTGAAACCAAAAAAAAAAAAGCATTTTACAGAGTTTTCACTGGCTTTTACTCCCTACAATGAGCCAGCTCTGTAAATCTAATGCTTTTCCAACAGAGGTTGCAATCTTCTCGATCACCAATAGGGGTGGCAGCAACAAGAAAAGACACCTCTGATGTTTTGGAGGCAATTTTGATAATTTTGTATTGTAAGAAGACCTCCAAGGATTTTTCCGAGCCTATTGTTCTATACTCTAAGAAACCCAACAACTGGAGTTAGCAGGAAGAGAGATAGGGAAAGAGAGAGATGAGATGATAGACAGCCTCATGTTCTTGAGATGCTTTGGACTTTATTTTCCACTTGTGGAAGACTTCATTTTAAATATCTGGAAACCATTTCTGGTCAAGATAGTATATCATGTCAAGAAGAAAAGATGAAGCCGTCTTTATCTTGATCAAAGTAGGTTTGACATGCCTCTTGAACTTTCTGGTCCCATCCTAGATATCTGAAGAACATCTCTGGCCAAGATAGTGGCTCTTGACCAAGAGAACACATGGCATCACCTTTGTCTTCATCAAAATAGCTTTGACATGCCTCTTGAACTTCCTGGTCCCATCCTAGATATCTGAAGAACATCTGTGGCCATGATAGAGGCTCTTGACCATGATTAGACTTGAAATAATCTTTGTCTTCATCAAAGTAGCTTTGACATGCCTCTTGAACATTCTGGTCCCATCCTAGATATCTGAAGAACATCTGTGGCCATGATAGAGGCTCTTGACCATGATTAGACTTGAAATAATCTTTGTCTGCATCAAAGTAGCTTTGACATGCCTCTTGAACATTCTGGTCCCATCCTAAATATCTGAAGAACATCTGTGGCCATGATAGAGGCTCTTGACCATGAGTAGCCTTGAAATCATCTTTATCTGCATCAAAGTAGCTTTGAAGGGCCTCTTGAACTTTCTGGTCTCCTAGAGACAACTCAACAATAGTTAGACAGGACCTCATTCATTGTGAAGTCGTGGCTATGGACCATTTTTCCAATTTTATCAAATAGGAGAGGCTGTGGTTTTTTTATTGTTGTTTTCAGACTGAGAAGTGTTTTTTATTCCCAGGAAACACTCAAAGATACATATTTGAGTGTCCGACACGATGCCTATGGTCAGGTGCTGAACAGGTTGACCTTCTCCCGAAATGGGCCGAGAAGGATTCGCATCAAAGGCTCGAATCTCCAGCTCCCAAGCTGTCATCATTGACAATGGCTCCGGACTTTGCAAATCGGGGATTTCTGGAGAAATTAGCCCACGGCACGTTATGGCCACCGTCCTTGGTTACCCCAGAAGCAAGCTACCTCTTTCCAAGGCTAAGCAGAAAGAGTGCTACGTGGGATTCGAAGCCCAACATAGACAAGACGTCCTCTCATTGACCTACCCCATTGAAGCGGGCGTCATCACTTCCTGGGATGAGATGGAGACCGTCTGGAAGTACATCTACGAGAAAGGGTTGGGGGTGAAAGCCTTCGAGAGGCCTCTGCTGATGACAGAATCCCCCTTGAACCCAAAAGAGGACCGAGCCAAGCTCACCCAGCTGATGTTTGAATATTTTAAGGTCCCGGCTTTCTATCTGTCCATCCAAGCCATCCTCTCCCTCTACGCTTCTGCACGTTACACGGGGATCGTCATCGATTGCGGGTTTGGGATCAGCCACGCCGTCCCAGTGTACGAGGGGTACTGTCTTCCCCATGCTGTCTCCCAGCTGGGCCTGGGGGGCCGCGACGTCACACAGTTCCTGAGGGAACTTCTTCTAGAAAACAGGCAATACTTCTGGAACTTTCCGGAAGCCAACACCGTGGTGGAGGACATCAAAGTCAAGTTGTGTTTTGTGACCTTAGACGCCCACCACCGAGAGAGCAAGCACTCTGAAGACCTCCCCAAAGAATACAAGCTTCCTGATGGCAACAGGATCAAAATCGGGGACCCCCTCTACATGGCTCCCGAGATCCTTTTCACCCCGAGCAACATCGACCACAAGGGTCAGGGTCTCCACAAGCTTGTGGCCCGCAGCGTCAAGAAATGCGACCCCAGTATCCGTAACGTGCTGTATTCCAACGTGCTGATCTCAGGAGGGTCTTCCCTCTTCCCAGGTTTGGACGAACGGATGTTCAAAGGCTTGGAAGGAGAAGCCCCTCAAGGGGTCCCCATCAAAGTCATCGCTCCCCCAGACCGATGGTTCTCCGCATGGATCGGGGCATCTATTATCACCTCCCTGAGCACCTTCAAACAGATGTGGGTGACGGCTGCCGATTACCGAGAATACGGGCCAAATATTGTCCACCGACGGTGCTACTGAGGAGGGAGACGGGAAAATGTCTCCTTCTTTTGGCCATAAAGCATCGGTCAGAAGGCTGAAGGCGATTAAAAGAAAAAAAATAGCAAGCGTTCAGCGTTTCCCCCCCAAAAGGCTAAATAAATAATTGATTTTAAGGCCTGAGAAACTGATGGGATTTAATGTATTTCCTGCTTAGAAACAGGGGTTTCTAAGAAACAGAGAGGGAGAGAGAGGGACGGAGGGACGGAGAGAGAAAGAGGGAGGGAGGGAAGTAGAGAGAGAGAAAGAGACGGGGGTGGGTTCCTGGGGGTTCTCAGGGATTTGGGAGACCCTCTTGCTAAGATTCTGAGAGGTTCGGATAACCCCCAAATCCCACTCCTGGCTGGTCCCGCACACTCTGTCCCTCCCGGGAGTCTCCACGCGGCCTGTTTTGAATACAGGTAAGTGCAGGCGCGCATGGAGGCCTGTTTCCGGTCTCCAGAGGGCCTCCAGAGGGCCTCCAGAGCCTGGGGAGGCCATTTTCACCCTCCTGGAGGCTCGAGAAAAACCTCCAGAGCCCAGGGAGGGCAAAAATGGCCCCTCTACCATGGTGCAGGAGGCGAACTAGGCCACACCCACCATGGCCACGCCCACCCAGCCACCGGGCAAAGCATCTCTCGCTAAAATTTTTGAAGTCCACCCCTGCTTAGAGACCTTCAGAGCTAAAGGGAGTCCTCGACTTACAAACAAGTTCATTTAGTGACCGACGTTACCACGGCTCTGGAAAACGTGACCCTTTAGGACCGTTTTTCCACACTTACGACCGTTGCAGCAGCCCCCGGGGTCATGTGATTCGGGGGGGGGGTTGGCAAACTGGCTCACATTTATGACGGTTGCGGGGTCCCAGGGTCACGTGATCCTCCTTTTGCGCCAGACTCAATTAACAACCAAAGTTGCTAACTTCAGAACTGCAAGGATTCGCTTAACGAATGCGGGAAGAAAGATCGTAAGGTGAGGCAAACAGACTTAGCAACTGTCTCACTTAGCACGTCGAGGATTATTATGTAATTTGGTTTTTCATCTTCCCAATAGAAATAGAAGTGGAAAGGTTGTTACAATAGCGGCCAAAATTGTGGAAACCTTTTGGGAAAAGTGTATTTTTGAGGTTTGATGGCTAATAACATCACTTTTTTTCCTTGGAGTTTCAAGATAATCCTATTCCACTTGTGGAACGGCCTGGGAATAGCCCAGACCTGAACCCCATTGAAAATCTAGGGAGCCGACTCAAGAAACTTGTTAGTCAGAAGTGACCCAGCAATAAAACCCAGTTAATAGAAGCCATCATTCCATCTTGGTTTCACATGATAACAGCTGCAGAACTCAAAGGCTTAGTTCCCTCCATGGGAAGACCTTGTAAGTCATCATTCATGCTAACGGTTAGTATTAACTGACATGGGGATCATTTTTGTCTATCTCGTTTTTTCTACGTATTCCCATTTTCTTCTTTAGACTAACAGCTATTCTGCAAATAAACAACAGAGCTGACAGAGCAGTAAGGATCCCTCATTTCAACCCTGAGCTACAATATTATATATATACTGCTCAAAAAAATAAATAAAGGGAAGACAAGCAGAAGACATCCGAGATCTGAATGAATGAAATGGCCTTATTAAATACTTTGTTCTTTACATACAGTAGTTTATACACAGTTCAAACAACTAAAGGGAACACAAAACTACTGTATGTAATGAACAAAGTATTTAATAAGGCCATTTCATTCATTCAGATCTCGGATGTCTTCTGCTTGTCTTCCCTTTATTTTTTATTGAGCAGTGTATATATAATTAATTTATATTTGCGGATAAAGAAATAAAGGGAGCCTAGAATAGATCTATTTCAAGCTATTTAGCTCTCATCCCAGCTAGCCATACCCTTACTCGGATTCGAACTTGGGTAAAGGAATGGCTAGCTGATGAGAGCTAAATAGCTTGAAATAGATCTATTCTAGTCTCCCTTTATTTCTTTATCTGCAAACCACGTTTTTTCTACGTAACCAAGATTTTTCTGCAACCCTAATTGAGTGAAATCACATTCACTACTTTCTGGGGTTTTTTTCCCCTTTTCATTCTGGCAGCCAGCAGATTTTGTGCTGCATAGTGAGAGACTTATATAGCTATTTCTGGCTCATTAGCCATCATCAGTAAGCCGCACCCACACCTCATGTATCCTCTCTGTAAAGGTAAAATATCCATTTACTGATGATGATGGCTAATGAGCCAGAAATAACTATATAAGTCTCTCACTATGCAGCACAAAATCTGCTGGCTGCCAGAATGAAAGGAAACAAAAAACCTAGAAAGTAGTGAATGTGATTTCACTCAGTTAGGGTTGCAGAAAAATCTTGGTTACGTAGGAAAAACCTGGCTTAAAGGAAACACACACACACAACACACACCATATTAAAATTCCTATAATTTGGGGGCTAGGATTGTTGTTATTGATGGAGAAACACCAGGAATCCACCAATTATCTTACATTCCCTGCTATTACTGATTTTTATTTTCAATTGGTATCTCAGTTGTCTATCCAGAGGTTAACCCTAGGCCTATCTTAAGCACTTCCATTGTTCTGTTTGATGTCATTGTACTTTTCTGATGACAACTCCAACTTGGCCTCCATTGGCTGACCACCAAAGATCAAACTGAAAGCTTATTCAACATCTGCAAAAAATTTAACAGACAAGACCACCGTCCAGTTTAACACCACAGGGGAGCAATTGTGAATAAATTGAAACCGGGGAGAGCTTGTTTCTAGGATCTGAGGGCAAGAAGCATCATGGTGCCCTACATCCTTGGCCACCTGAAATGTATCTGGTTGAGCCTGGTTCAGGAAGACAACTGGTAATAACTATCATCTCTGAACATCCACGGTGGATGCTTACAATCTCCCCAAGACAAATCCTGGCTATTCGGAGAAAACCTTGTTTCCAGAAATATATGTCACCTGTACATAATATGAGAAGCCAGTTTTTGAAAAGCCATTTGTGATATCTTAAGGATCTAGAACCTAGACAGACACAACGTTCTGTGCTGTCCTACTAGACTAGAGCGAGAAAAACAGTGGTTGCGAATTCAGTTCTTCGTCGTATTGAAGATGTCTCGGTCGAGAACCGCCGTCATTATTGACAATGGGTCAGGACTCTGCAAAGCGGGGTTTTCTGGAGAAGAGGCTCCCAGGACCATGGTGGCTACCATTGTGGGCTACCCAAAGACCCATGCGATCATGTTTGGCCCCGTTCAGAGAACGTCTTATGTCGGCAAGGAAGCCCAAGCCAAGAGAGGGATCTTATCTTTTAAATACCCAGTGGAACATGGGATAGTGACCTCCTGGGATGATATGGAGAAGATCTGGAGATACATCTACAGGCATGGACTCAAGGTAAGTGCCAAGGAGAGGCCGGTGCTGTTGACCGAAGCACCCATGAACCCAACAGCAAACAGAGAGAAGATGACAGAGATCATGTTTGAGCATTTCCAAGTCCCGGCGATGTTTGTAGGCCTTCAAGCTTTGATGGCCTTGTACGCTTCTGCCCGTACCACAGGGTTGGTTTTAGATAGCGGTGCCGGAGTCACTTTGACTGTCCCCATCTACAAAGGCCACTGCTTGCTCCATGCCATCTCCAGGATGAATTTCGCAGGGCGCGATATCACCAGGTATCTCTCGACCCTCCTGTTGGAGAGCGGGCATAACTTCCTGAGCTCTGCCGAGAAGGAGATTGTGAAGAACATCAAGGAGAACCTGTGCTACGTGGCTCTGGATTCAAGTCGCCCGAAAGACAAAGTGTCCATCCGCGAATACACACTCCCGGATGGCAGGCCTGTCGAGATCGGAGACCAGCTCTTCCGAGCTCCCGAATCCCTTTTTAACCCGACGGATGCTGGCGTTACGGCACCGGGGATCCATCAAATGATCGCCGAGACCATCTCCAAATGTGAAGGAAGCATCCACCAGGACCTCTGGAGAAGCCTTATCATAGCGGGAGGATCTACCCTGTTTCCCGGTCTCTGCGAACGTCTTCTCAAAGAGCTAAGAAATCTAGGCCCTCACGGCTTGCCGACCAAACTGGAAGCTCCGGCGAACCGGATACATTCCGTCTGGATTGGCGCGTCGGTGCTCACCAGCTTGCCTTCGTTTCAGGACATGTGGGTCACGCAGCAAGAATACAGAGAAGTTGGCTCCACGGTGCTGCAGAAGAAATGCTTCTGAGAAGAATAAATGGGCCAATTATGAAAGGCCCACCTCCTCAACCCACCTTCCAAAAAACAAAAAAAATTGATTGGAAATGCTGGCGAGGGGCTAGTAAACCTTTCCACAAAAAAAGAAAAGCCGTGTCTTGTGGTTTGGGGAGCACGGCAACCAAAGTTCTCTTATGGGGGAGGCAGAGAAAGAGGCCTTGTGGGCCGTATTTTGAAGTTGTTTTACGTATGTTTATTTATTGATTTATTGATTTATTGATTTATTGATTTATTGATTTATTGATTTATTGATTTATTGATTTATTGATTTATTGATTTATTGATTTATTGATTTATTAGACTTATATACCGCCCTTCTCCTTACGGACTCAGGGCGGTGAACAGCCAAATAAAAACCAATATACAAAAGTTTAAAAAAATTCTAAAAACAAGTATAAATTTGGCTGAGAAATTTAAAACAATCGGTATTAAAATAGAACAAATCTAAAAACTCTAAAAAAAAATTTAAAATTTGAAGGGATCAGGCTAGACCGGCAAGTTGGAAAAAATGAGTTTTCCAACTCATCTATGTTGATGAGGAAGGGGGAGAGTAGATGTTAGTAAGAGCAGGAAGCTGTCTGTTTGTCTGCCGGATGTTCAGGCCTGGAGCAATCCACGAGAATTTTTTACTTCGAGGGCCGTAAACGTTTTACCACTTGGCATAAATAGCAATACCACTTACTTATATATTGCTTTACAATGCTTCACAGCCCTCTCTAAGTGGTTTACGGAGTCTTGCCCTCTTGCCCCCAACAATCTGGGTCCTCAATTGACCTACCTTAGAAAGGATGGAAGGCTGAGTCAACCTTGAGCCTGGGGAGATTTGAACTGCCAAATTGCAGGCAGCTGGCAGTCAGCAGAAGGAGCCTGCAGTACTGCACTCTAACCACTGTGCTACCACAGCTCAAATAGGCAGAAGACACACAAAAATAAACCAGTATTGGCAGGTGGGTGGTTGAAATGATAAGATAGGTAGTTAGGTAGGTAGATTGGTAGATTGGTAGATAGATAGATAGATAGATAGATAGATAGATAGATAGATAGATAGATAGATAGATAGATAGATAGATAGATAGACAGACAGATAGACAGATAGACAGATAGATCGATCTAGAAAGATAGTTGATAGAGGAGGGAGGAAGGGAAGAAGAAAGGAAGGAAGATGAACAGACGGAAGGAAAATGAAAAGGAAGAAAGGAAAAAGGAAGGAAAGACAAAGAAGTAAGGACAAATGAATGGTAATGAAGGAAGGAAAAAAGAAAAGAAAAGGAAGGAGAAGAAGGAAGGAAGGAAAAATGAAAAGGAAGGAAGGAAGGAAGGAAAAATGAATGGGAAGGAAGAAAAAAGAAAAATGAAAAAGAAAGAAGGAAAACAAAAAGGGAGGGAGGGAGGGAGGGAGGAGGGAAGGAAGGAAAAATGAATGGGAAGGAAGGAAAAAAGAAAAGGAAAGGAAAGAGAGGAAGGAAGGAAAAATGAAAAGGAAGGAAAGAAGGAAGGAAAAATGAATGGGAAGGAAGAAAAAAGGAAGGAAGAAAAATGAAGATGAAAGAAGGAAAGCAAAAAGGAAGGGAGGGAGGAGGGAAGGAAGGAAAAATGAATGGGAAGGAAGGAAAAAAGAAAAGGAAAGGAAAGAGAGGAAGGAAGGAAAAATGAAAAGGAAGGAAGGAAGGAAGGAAAAATGAATGGGAAGGAAGAAAAAAGGAAGGAAGAAAAATGAAGATGAAAGAAGGAAAGGAAAAAGGAAGGGAGGGAGGTGGGAAGGAAGAAAAAATGAATGGGAAGGAAGGAAAAAAGAAAAGGAAGGAGACGAAGGAAAAAAAATGAAAAGGAAGGAAGGAAGGAAAAATGAATGGGAAGGAAGGAAAAATAAAAATGAAGAAGGAAGGAAAACTAAAAGGAAGGAAGAGAGGGAGGGAGGAAGGAGGGAAGGAAGGAAGGAAGGAAAAACGAATGGGAAGGAAGGAAAAAATGAAAGAGAAGGAAGGAACGTAAAAAGCATGGAAGGAACAAAAAACGAAAGAAGGGAGGAAGGAAGTTAGACATTGTAGGTGTAAAAGTTCTGAATGGATCTATTCCAGGGTAAAGTGAAATAAACAGTTTCCCAATTCTGAAGATTCTAGATTTCCCTTGGAGCAAAATGCCAGGTTTGCGGGGGTGGGGGGGGGGGAAATCCGCTGACACATGTCAACTCCATAATAAACCTGCCTTTGCAAAGCAGAAGGGCTCAAACTGGACAAATTGACATTGACAAAGTGACATTTTCGATATTGTTTCCATTTCTGTGTTGTCTTTATATTTGTTTCCTCTTCTGGCTTGCGCTAGAGGTAGCAGATGGCTACAAATATTGCAACCAAACAAATAATCAGTGCATATTTAGGGAGCTGTTAAGAATCTGATCCCGTCTCGGTCCTTTTTATTATTATTATTATTTATTTTGTTTTTGATTCTTTTTTTTTTCTGGCAGCCTGCTGAAAACCCGTAAACAAATGAGAAACAACTGCATTTTACAGCTCGCTGACTTCCATATGAGCGGGATTTATAGATACACAAAGGTCTTGACTCTCGCACCAATCGCTTAATATGGGGGTGGGTGGGGGGGCGACAAACACAAAACACACTGCCTTGGAAATCGGACCCAAATTGTGGAATTTTGCACAGAAATCACGGTTCACGCAGACCGCTCTCATGATTTTGCACAGGAGGAGGGAAAAAGTAAATTAACTGCAGATCCTCCTCCATCCATTTTCGTTTTTATTTTTACCCCGCCTGCTAAAATTGGGGTTTCGGTCAGATTTAGAAAATGAACGCACCCAGATGTGCGTGTCAGTGGTTTGTTAAAAAAACCTTTATGAAAGGGTCCTAATCTGGTTTTGAACCACCGATTTGCATGAAAGACTTATGTGGATGCAAGCAAATTGACATGCACAGTGTCATTTGCAACATGCATTTGGGCATAAAAACGCAGGCACGTGACGTGCAATTTATGCGAAGGATGCACTTCTGTGTAAAATGTAAAAGGGTCTCTCTGCTGTGGCAGGGGGTTAGACTAGATGACCTACAGGGTCCCTTCCAATTCAGTTATTCTGCTACCTTTGACTCCAATAATGTCCATTGGGCGAGGAGGTAAAAGATACGCACCTGGCGTATCTTTTACACAAACAATTTCCATTTACGCAAATGGCGTAGCTGAGGCAGACCTACTGCCTAAAGTGGGCCCCATTTTACTGGGCCCCAGTACCCCTTTTCCTCCAACCAAGTCAGGAAAATCAAAGTTTTTCCTATTTTATGAGAAAAAGGGAACTTGAAGAGGGGAACTGCCATCACTTCTGGGCCTTTTTGGGCCTAGTCACAACCTATAAGCCTGAGGGACTTCAACTCCCAGAATTCTCTTCCATGGCCACGCTGGCTGTGGCATTGTGGGAGTTGAAGTCCACGCACACCTGGATAATGGCTTTGGGCGGGGGAAGGTCTGCTCTGGAGGAGGAAAAGGATCTGCTTCCATCCTAGCTGGTTGGAAGGTGTTGAGCTTCGACGGCCGTTCAGATGAAACCCCAAACCTGGAATCAAGCAGCTCATCCTGGAAGATGGGAGTCAAAGCCTCCACGAGAGAAAACTCACCTGGTTTTTCCGAGCGTGCCTCCAAGATATGTCCAAACAGCCATTTTGTCCTCCTGGACACCTTGAGGGGAAACTGAAGGCCTCAAGGTGGTTCACGGGTCAAAACAATCAACCAGCCACATTTGTGGACCTTGTTTGTGACCTCAACCACAAATAAACCTGGTTTATTTCAACTGGACAGGCCAAAAAAAAAAGGAAAAGGGCTTGGAAGCCCCACAGCTCCATAAATCCAAGGGGCAGCCCGATTCAGACGGAATTGGGGGTTGCAGAAACTAAACCACGAACTGGAGGCTTTCCAGAATAGACTGGACTATCATTTAACCGGGATGGCATAAGGTCTCCTGCCTTAGGGCAGGGGGTTGGACTAGAAGACCTCTGAGGTCCCGTCTAAGCCTACGATTCTATGTTCTGTGAAACTGGGTTTAATGTCATGGACGGTGACCCAAGATGGACTAGCCAACATCTGCAGAGTGCAAGAGACAACATGAACTCTGCCACAAGACCGAAAGGATCCATTCTGGGAATGCAGAAGGATGAGGCCTCCCCATGAACATACAGGTAGTTTGATCTATCTATCTATCTATCTATCTATCTATCTATCTATCTATCTATCTATCTATCTATCTATCTATCTATCTATCTATCTATCATTTACCATTTATCATCATTTATCTATTTATCTATCTGTCTGTCTGTCTGTCTGTCTGTCTGTCTGTCTGTCTATCTATCATCTATCTACATATCCATCTAGATAGATTTTCTATCATCTATTTATCATTTATCATCTATCATCTATCTATTCATTTATCATCTATTTATCATCTATCATCTATCATCTATCTATGTATCTCTATTCATCTATCATCTATCATCTATCTATTCATCTATTATCTATTTATTTATCATCTATCATTTATGTATCATCATTTATCTATTCATCTATCTGCCTATATCTATCTATCTATCTATCTATCTATCTATCTATCTATCTATCTATCTATCTATCTATCTATCATCTATTTATCTATCATCTATCTATCATTTACCATTTATCATCATTTATCTATTTATCTATCTGTCTGTCTGTCTGTCTGTCTATCTATCATCTATCTACATATCCATCTAGATAGATTTTCTATCATCTATTTATCATTTATCATCTATCATCTATCATCTATCTATTCATTTATCATCTATTTATCATCTATTTATCATCTATCATCTATCTATGTATCTCTATTCATCTATCATCTATCATCTATCTATTCATCTATTATCTATTTATTTATCATCTATCATTTATGTATCATCATTTATCTATTCATCTATCTGCCTATATCTATCTATCTATCTATCTATCTATCTATCTATCTATCTATCTATCTATCTATCTATCTATCTATCCATCCATCCATCCATCCATCCATCCATCCATCCATCCATCCATCCATCCATCCATCTATCTATCTATCTATCTATCTATCTATCTATCTATCTATCTATCTATCTATCGCTATCTATATCTATTCATCTATCATCTATCATTTATCTATCATCATTTATCTATCTGTCTATCTATCTCTATCTATCTATTTATATTCATCTATCTATTCATCTCATTATCATCTATCATCTATCTATATATCCATCTAGATAGATATATCTATCATCTATCATCTATTTATCACTTATCACCTACCTACCTACCTACCTGTCTATCATCTATCTATATCTACTTATCTATCATCTATCTATCATCTATCTATTTATCTATCATCTATCTATCTTGTATCTATCATCATTTATTCATCTATGTCTATCTATCTCTTTCTCTCTCTCTCTCTTTCTCTCACTATCCATCTATTTATCATCCATCTATCATCCATCTATTTACATCTCTATCTATCTATCTATCTATCTATCTATCTATCTATCTATCTATCTATCTATCTATCTATCTATATCTATCTATCTATCTATCTATCTATCTATCATCTATCTAATCTATCTATTCCATTTATACAGCCACCCATTGTACGTTCTTGCCTGGGGCAGCTTACAATTAAAACCGATTCTATTCCTGATTTTTATCAACAGCAGCTCACACACCTGGCTATTTAATTGCTCTGCTTTGGGTAGCGGAAATCGCTGCAGTCCATCTCATAAACATTTGGCTGCAGGGATCAATCAATTAATCCATTCTTATTACAGTCATAAACCAACATAAAGAGGATGGGGTTTTGTTTTTAGGAAGATAAAATAAAAAAAATAATGGGCAGGAAATGGTCTGTAATAGCCACATAAACTGCTAAAGATATACATAAAATATATATACATTTACAAGGCAGAGGGCATAAAAGGTACCAACGGGGAGAATATAAAGAAAATGAAATATATAAGGGAAAGGGTAAAAGACACACAAAAGGGTGAATCTGAAAGGGATTTGGGATAAAACTGGTGTACATGGTCTCTCTCCTGCCATGTTTCTTCCCCAGCAACAACAACCCTGCGAGGTAGGGGAAACGGAGAAAGCAGCGGGTTCAAAATCAGCCAATGAGCTGCCATTTGAAAACTCTCTGAATGCTGTGTCTATTTTCACCGCGCCGCTGATTTTAAGAGAGCCAATTCCTACTTCAGCCTCGTCCAGGGTAAGCTGATTATTTATTATTTCATTGTGTATGTGATATGTTGTCATTAGTATGTTACGCATGGTTTAAAATTGCTTTTCATTGTGATGCGTTTGCAGCGATGGGGTTTTGCTGTCCCAACTCTTTTTATTGTCTGATTATTTGTGTGTGTGTGGGGGGGGGGTGTGCGCGCTAGTTCAACGCAGAGAGAGAATAACAGAAAGGGAAATTGGAATGCAGACCAACCCTTGGAAGAGTTGTGTGCAAAATAAAGACAGAATCATAGACAGAAACCTCTGAGAGATCATCTAGTCTGGTCTAGGTCTCAGCAAGACTTCAATTCCCAGAATTCCCCAGCCGAGCCTGCATGTCTGGGGAATTCTGGGAATTCAGATCCTGGCCTCTTAAAGTAGTTTAGATGATGGATGTTATCCATTCAGTTGTGTCCGACTCTTGGTCATTCTATGGTCCAGGTTAGGGTTAGGGTTAGGGTCTCCATTTTTTTTTAAAAAAGAGCCAACTTTTATTGCTTCACCTGTTAGATTCTTCAAGAAAGACAAAAAAAAAAGGCTTAACACCAAGATAGGTTTTTTTTTTAAAAAAAGCAACTAATAACCATGTCATTAAAAAGAAATCTGAGTTCTTACAGGCCATTTGATTCCATCCGTGCAACATTACTCCGCAGCATTATTAAAGAGCTGTTTCCAACTGCAAATAGGAGCCTCGTTATTTTTGAAGGCATTTAAAAGCAGCCGCATGGACGATCTCGCTCCATTACTTTTTAAGAAACTTCCCTGTTCACTCTATTTAACTTTACGATTTGGGGAAATTGGGCTCTCTGTCTCACTTCCTCCGTCAAGATGCAAGAAGGAACTTGAGTGTAAGGCCTGTTTGAGGCACCCAGGAATCTACAAGCTGAGCTGAGATGCTCAAAGTTAGCCGGTAAAGGAGTTTCCATTCCTGTAAATGAAGAAGAAGGAGGACAAGCAGAAGGGGATAACATGAATGGGAAAAAATAGAATGCAGGATGTAGGATGTAGGATATAGAATAGAATAAACAGAATATAGAATAGAATGTAGAATGTAGAATATATAGAATATAGAATATAGTAGAATATAGAATAGAATATAGAATAGGATAAAATAGAATAAAATATATAGTCGTGGCCAAAATTGTGGAAACCTTTTGGGAAAAGTGTATTTTCTAAAACTAGCTTCTTCTTCTTCTCCTTCTCCTTCTCCTTCTCCTCTTCCTCCTTCTTCTCCTCCTCCTCCTCCTTCTCCTTCTTCTCTTCCTCCTCCTCCTCCTTCTCCTTCTTCTTTTCCTCCTTCTCCTTCTCCTCCTTTTCCTTCTCTCCTCCTTCTCCTTCTCTCCTCCTCCTTCCCCTTCTCCTCCTCCTTCTCCCTCTCCTTCTCCTTCTTCTTCTTCTTCTTCTCCTTCTCCTCCTCCTTCTTCTTTTCCTCCTCCTCCTCCTCCTCCTCCTCCTCCTCCTCCTCCTCCTCCTCCTCCTCCTCCTCCTCCTCCTCCTCCTCCTCCTCCTCCTCCTCCTCCTCCTCCTCCTCTTCTTCTTCTTCTTCTTCTTCTTCTTCTTCTTTTTGGAGTAGTACCATAAAATTCTATATCAACGGAAAGAGCATTTAATCAAGAATGTAATGCAATAACTTTTATGAAGGATTTGCTATTAGAATAGCGATAGAAGAAATAATAGAATAGAAGAAAAGTGAAGCATGTAGAAAAAAAACGAGATATACAAAATGATCACCACGTCAGTGAATATTTAGCTGAGTAACCTTTAGCATGAATGACGGCCTCACAACGTCTTCCCATGGAGGGAACCAAGCCTTTGAGTTCTGCAGCTGTTATAATAATGTGAAACCAAGATGGAATGATGTCTTCTATTAACTGGGTTTTATTGCTGGGTCGCTTCTGACTTAACAAGTTTCTTTAGTCGGCTCCATAGATTTTCAATTGGGTGAAGGTCTGGGCTATTCCCAGGCCATTCCAGCAAGTGGAATAGGATTATCTTGAAACTCCCAAAAGAAAGTGGTGTTATTAGCCATCAAACCTCAAAAATATACTTTTCCCAAAAGGTGTCCACAATTTTGGCCACTACTGTAGAATAGAATATAGAATATAGAATATAGAATATAGAATATAGAATATAGAATATAGAATATAGAATATAGAATAGAAATAGAAAGAATAGAATAGAATAGAATAGAATAGAATAGAATAGAATAGAATAGAATAGAATAGAATAGAATAGAATAGAATAGAATAGAATAGAATAGAATAGAATAGAATAGAATAGAATAGAATAGAATAGAATAGAATAGAATAGAACAGAACAGAACAGAACAGAACAGAATAGAATAGAACAGAATAGAATAGAAAATATGGAATGGAATGGAATGGAATGGAATGGAATGGAATGGAATGGAATGGAATGGAATGGAATAGAATAGAATAGAATAGAATAGAATAGAATAGAATAGAATAGAATAGAATAGAATAGAATAGAAAATATGGAATGGAATGGAATGGAATGGAATGGAATGGAATAGAATAGAATAGAATAGAATAGAATAGAATAGAGTAGAATAGAATAGAATAGGAATAGGAATAGGAATAGGAATAGGAATAGGAATAGGAATAGGAATAGGAATAGGAATAGAATATGGAAATAGAATACAGAATAGAGGAATAGAATAGGCTTTATTTGGCCAAATGTGGTTCAACACACAAGGAATTTGTGTTAAGTGCAGTAGCTCTCTGTGTACATGCAAAACAACAGAGTAATAATAAGCACAATAATGATACCAATAAGAGGGGGTAGTAGAGAAGATGAAAAGGATAATAATAATAATAATAATAATAATAATAATAATAATAATAATAATAATAATAATAATAATAATAATACTATAGCCATACCACAAGGGTAAATATACTTCCACATAAGACAGTACTGTAGGTATTCAGCAAAGATGGATGGCACGAGGGAAAAACCTGCCCTCCTGTCTCATTGTTTTGGCATGCAGTGCCCTATAGCAGCATCCTGGGGGGGCAGGAACTGGAACAGTTTATGTCTAGGATGTGAGGGGTCTGCAGATACCTTCTCAGCCCTCCTTCTGACCCACACATCGCTCAAGTCTTCTACGGAAGTCAGATAGGTTGCCGTTGTTTATTCCGAAGTCCTAAATATCCATTGGTGGGAGGGAAGAGGTGTTTGACCAGATTTCTGGTTTAAAGAATAAAGAAGGAAGGCGAGGAGAAAGAGGAAGAGGGGAAGGAGAAGGAGAAAGGGAAGAAGAGAGGAGGAGGAGGAGGAGAAGAGCTGGAAAACAGAAGGGACAGACACCAAAATGACCCTATAAAGCAAATACGTTTTCGGTGAAGCGTGCTGTCCTTCAGCTGTATCAGAAGCCGATATGGGAGGTGACAATAACTGGCCTTTCAGGTTTCTATTGTCTTTTCCACTGAGCCCAATTTATTCACCTCAGAGCAAATGAAAGAGAAAAGGAAGGTCAAGGAAAACTTATAAATATAATCATCCCTACAAAACCCATCATCGTAATTTGTGTGTCCAAATTGGAGTCTGGTATAAGTAGAAGATGATTCATATCCACGGAAGTTTGGCCAAAAAACAAAGCAAAACAAAAAAAAAAAACCCTGGGCCATTTATGTTTTGTTTTTTAATTTGATTTATATGGCGCCCTTCTCCGGAGACTCGGGGCGGCTTACAATGCGTTAAGCAACAGCCTTCATACTTTTGTATATTTATACACAGTCAGCTTATTGCCCCCACAAACTGGGTCATCAATTGACCCACCTTAGAAAGGATGGAAGGCTGAGTCGACCTTGAGCCTGGCGAGATTCAAACTTACAATAATTGCAGACAGCAGATGTTAATCACAATGCTTTTAGTCTGCTGAGCTATCCAGGTTCAAGTGCACCAAGCTGGGATTAAAAAGGTGATTTTTAGTTTGTTGTCAGGAGGCAGGCTCTGTCTACAGGTTGTGTGTTGTGTGACCAACAGCCATGCTTATTTCTCTGGCTCTTGCAGATTAGACAAACACAATAGTTTGTCTTTTTGCAAACATGGCCGAAGGGCTCAGTTTGTCCTGCGAACCGATCGGAGCACTTGACTCAGTGTTAACAGCAAGCAAAGTTTGGGCGGCAACCACAGTTTTTTTCACCCGTGGCCTGGATCAGTGGTTGCGGTGCAAGCCCTCCAGCGAATAACTATAAATTGGGCTCAGTCCCATTAAGTGTCATAGGGGAGCCATTTTTCCAGGCCAATCAAGAGTTGCGAGTCAACCCCAAACACTACAAACTCCATATGACACAACTTTTTTAAAAAAAAACACTTTATTGTCAGTTTTTTGGGGAAAAAAAATTCCATTCTACAGGTCTCCCACCCACCCATTAAAAAAAAACCCAAACCACTTACACTGCAAAGTGTTGTCAACCAATTTACATTAGATTCTTCTTCTGAATTGTTGATTTTTCTTCCTCTTATCTCTTTCTGAAAAACAAAGAGTAAGGGAGAGATTTCTTGAACTAAGTAATGAACTCTGGGGGTTAAAAGATAGCAAAATGAAACATGCCCGTGTTTTCCCGAAAATAAGACAGGGTTTTTATATTATTTCTTTCACGTTTTCTGAATAGTTTTTATCCCAGAGCTAAAATTGCACTCAAGAATGAACGAATAGCATCCTAGGGATCAACCAAGTACCTTCTTAAGATGTACGGTGTTCCGAGTAGCACAGTTTTTTGCAGTTCCGCTGGTGTCATTGCAGGAAGCTGCAATTTGCTGATGTATGTTATAAAATTCTTGGACATGGTACCAAGCGCCCCGATGACAACGGGTATCACTGTCACATGTTTCATCCATAGCTGCGTAGTTTCGATGGCCAGGTCGCGCTATTTCATGATTTATTCCAGTTCTTTTTCTTTGACTCTGGCGTCTCCTGGTACCGCGATGTCAATCAATTGTACGTTTCGGTTTTCGACAGCTGTGATGTCGAAACTGTGATGATGACGATGACGATGACGAAGATTGCTCCAATCCGATGATTGCATTAGGGATTATTTTCTGGGGAGGTCTTATTTTTGGGGAAATACGGTACTAATTGCGTCCGTCTGGCTGATGATCTTAACTGGGGCTTATTTTTGGGTAGGGTTTATATGACGAGCATCCTGAAAAATCATCCTAGGACTTATTTTCCAGTAGGGTCTTATTTTCGGGGAAACAGGGTACATACATACCAGATATATATCCCACCTACTCCCCCTCTGTCTCTCTCTCATAGTCAGAAAATAGAAGCAAGCGAGATGTTTATTCCATTTATTACATGCTTACGATTCTGTGGCAGCTACAATTAGAAACATAAAGCCAAAACCACCAGCATAATTAAAACAAAATCACTGAAACGCAGTTAAAGCTGTCATAACAAAAAAGGCATCCTAAATTTATAGCCAATATACCATTCAGCAGGTCCCACGTTTTCCTTGGAATCCACTTGCATTTTAAATCCTTCCTGGATTTTCTGTTCTCTCCCTTTTGAGGAGGAGAGTTTCACAAGGCAAAACGTGGTCGTGTAACCAGCAAGAAGAGGAAGTTGGCTTCTCTAGGAAGGGTGTCCACCCCCCACCCCCAAAGGCTAAGATGTATTCCTTTCCTTCTTTCTACTTCCTTTCTTCCTTTCCTTCCCTTTATATTTATCTTTCAAGTACTGTTCTATGGTCTGCACAGTACACCATAGTATTAACTACCCTTTTCAGATGCATTAGAATAACAGTATATTTTCCTTGTATCTTAATTGTGACTTGTGTTTTATTTGCTTATCTGGGACCAAACGTTGATGGTGGAGTCTGTCCTTCCTAACTTCCTTCCTTCCTTCCTTCTTTCCTTCCTTCCTTCCCTACCTTAGAAAAACAGCTAAGCTAGTTTTACTTTTCCTCAACCAGTGGCTGGATTATTTTATTATCTATTGATCTACCTCTTTATTCTTCCTTCCTTCCTTCCCTCCCTTGGTTCCTTCTTCTTTCCTCCCTCCCTCCCTTCTCTGTTTCTCCTTCCTTCCTCTACCTTCCTTCCTTTTCCTTTTCTCCCTTTTCCTTCCTTTCTCTACTTTTCTTCCTTTTCCTTTTCTCCCTTTTCCTTCCTTCCTTCCTTTTCCTTCCTTCCTTCCTCTACCTTCCTTTCTTTCTTTTCTCCCTTTTCCTTCCTTCCTTCCTTCCTTCCCTCCCTCCTTCTCTCCGTCCCTCCATCTCTTCTTCTTCCCTCCTCCCTCCCTTCTCTGTTTCTCCTTCCTTCCTCTACCTTCCTTCCTTTTCCTTTTCTCCCTTTTCCTTCCTTTCTCTACTTTTCTTCCTTTTCCTTTTCTCCCTTTTTCTTCCTTCCTTCCTCTACCTTCCTTTCTTCCCTCTTCCTTCCTTCCTTCCCTTGCTTCCCTTCCTTGCTTCCCTTCCTTCCTCCCCTCAATCTACCTTCCTTTCTTTTCCTTTTCTCCCTTTTCCTTCCTTCCTTCCTCTACCTTCCTTTCTTTTCTCTCCCTTCCTTCCTTCCTTCCTTCCTTCCTTCCTTCCTTCCTTCCTTCCTTCCTTCCTTCCTTCCTTCCTTCCTTCCTTCCTTCCTTCCCTCCCTCCCTCCCTCCCTCCCTCTGTCAGCAACCTATTGGCACGAAAGCAGCTTGGCACGGGGAGGGAAGGAATCAAAACTGGCACTAAATAGCCACTCTCCTTGGAGTGAGAGAAAAAAACCTTTAACTGAAAGTGCCTATTTTTTAGCATCCTTGCTTTCCCTTTCTCTCTTCCTCCGGGCCTCCTTACTCCCCCCACCCCCACCTCCACCGCCCTGCCCCAGGCGGCTCTTAATCTCTTCCCGGGCGGGAGGGGAAATGTTGGACTACCTATTTCCCCCCACCCCCCACCCGCCATCCCCGGGTGAAAAAGGTCCCGAGCCAATTAATGGCTAATAATTACCCAGGGGTGAAAAGAACGGAAGAGGGCGGGGGAAGGTGGAAATGACGGGGGTGGGGGGCGGGAAGGGGGGTGGCGGCGTGCGGTTTGGGAGGAGGGGCCGCCCTGAATTAGCCGGACTGCCCCGGAACGGAATAATCCCTCCGTCGTCGGCAGGTGTTAATCCGAATTAAAAACGAAAACGAGTCTCACCTTGATTTAATAACTGGTCCCTTGAACGAGAACGTAGTTATTTGGGGTGCGGGACTGAATGATTTTTCCTCTGCCCCCGTGTGGCTTTTCTTCTTCCCTCTGTTCTTTCTTTCTTTCTTTCTTTCTTTCTTTCTTTCTTTCTTTCTTTCTTTCTTTCTTTCTTTCTTTCTTTCTTTCTTTCTTTCTTCTTCTTTCCTTTCTCCCCCCTCCTTCCTTTTTTGATTAAACCACCTTCCCTCTCCCCCCCACCCCCGCCCGACTTTACTCTGCCTTTTGGACCTATTGATCCGCTTCTTCCATTGTCGACCTTCTCGGGCGGAGGTAACCCTCTCCCTCCCCCCACTCCCCACGAAATCCCGAGCATTTTTCTGTGTATGTGTGTGTGTGTACGCGCGCATTTTCACATACCCCCCCACCTCCGCTTTTCGCGTCTCCTCTCCATCGCTTTTAAAAACCCACGAGTTTAAAATTCCCAGTTCCTCCTCCCCATTCCCCCCCCCCCAGGTTTATTAGCCGCGGGTCACTACAATATTTATTAGATTTAATTACAAACAAGGCAGCTACTCCGTCCCTATTGGTTTTACAAGGGCACCGAGGCTGGCGCCCAGCCACGCTTACTTCTAAGTAAAGCGCACCCAAATCGCTCCGCTATTGGCGCTTTGAATTATTCCCCGTCCATATTACTTAAAAAAATCATCTCACTAACGAACGGAAGGCGGGCGGAGACGCTTGGATTTCCTATATATTCGAATTAAAAAACCCCTTTTTTCCCCTGGAATAGCGCCTTCTTCCCGTTTTCATCCCTAACGAGGGCTCTGGGATACGGCGGTCGTTTGCATCGCCGTCAGAAGAGGGGATGATGATGATGATGATGATGATGATGATGATATGATGATGATGCTGGTATTTGTGACACGTTTTTAAATGAGCAGTTGACTTGAGTTTCATGTTTAATAAATAAAAGAGATAATGATAATGATGATAATAATGGTATTTGTGACACGTATTTAAATGATCAGTTAACTGAGTTTCATATTTTATGAATAAACGATAATAATAATAATAATAATAATAATATGATGATGATGATGATGATGATGATGATGATACTGGTATTTTAAATGATCAATTGAGTTTCATGTTTAATGAATAAAAGAGATGATAATGATAATGATAATAATGGTATTTGTGACACGGTTTTAAATGATCAATTGAGTTTCATGTTTAATGAATAAAAGATAATAATAATAATAATAATGATGGTGGTGGTGGTGTTTGTGACACTTTTTAAATGATCAGTTGACTTGAGTTTCATGTTTAATGAAAGTAATAATAATGATGATGATGATGATGATGATGATACCCAAGGCAAGCGAAAAGAAGCAGCATAGATTAGTTATACAGTCGTTTCTCCGTCGCCTTGAAAGCCTTGTCATAATATTGCTCGCGGCAGCTTGGCTAAAAACGAGCCAAAAATAGTAATTAAGGAAAAGCGCAATTACGCACCCTTAATCTGCGCGCTTGGAAAGAAAGAAAGAATAAGACGGGAAGGGAGTGGGGTGAGTGAGTGGGTGGGTGAAATTTCGTAGCTGGAGGGGCAACCGGATTCAGCACGTTTCATAAAGTGACCCGCCTTTGAAATGACCCCTCTTGGGAAGAAATGACCGGCCTTTAAAAACCGGACACGGCCGGGTTAAAACGGGAGTAGGAGACCCCGATGCCTGTTCTCCGCCTCCCCCCCCCCAACCTCTTTTGATCACTTCGCCTCCCTCCCTCCCTCCAAGCCGAGCCTCGATTCTCCAAACTGGATTTCAATTCTGGCCGGCGTCCGTGCTCCCAAACCCGCGCCTTTCCAAGCCCAAAATTTAACACCACCCCAATTTCTCTCGCTTTTTTTTCTCCTCTCCTCCGTCGTCGGGGCGGGAAGGGGATTAAGCCGTTTAAGCAGCAGCAGAGATGGGGAGAGGGGATTTAGCGGGTGTTATATTGGCGTGGGGGACTGAGTTGTGTGGATTCCCTTCAGAAAAAGAATAAAAAATAAACCCCAACCCTCTCTTCCCCAATATCAGATTTGTACCCTACACCCCGCCCCCCCAGTCTCCCCAAAACCCCTCTCGCGTTGTCCCTCCACACGGGAAAACCCGGAGACTCCCAAGAGTTGCTATTAATTAATAAATACCTGGCACTATTAAGAATAATTAAGAATCGCGTTGCGGCACCGACTGCTGACGGGCTCACAACTCTCGGCTTTCGCCTTTTAAACGCCGGTTTGCAATTTTTTTCTCCTCCCCAGCTCCTAAAGGTTTATTCAACCCCCAAAGGGTCGAGCCCACTCCCCGCTTTCTAACATTTTCCCGGAAGGAAAGTGGCGCAGTCCCGCCGCTTAAAAAAAGATACGCGCCGCCTTCTCCCCGTTTTCGTTTTAAAGGGGCTTCAGAAAGAACTTCCCAGCCCCCTTTTTACTCGCGAGTAGGTTTGGGGAATCCCGGGAGCGGGGGGGAGAAAGCTGCCACTTTCCGCCCCCCCCCCCCTCAAGGGAAACGCCGCGGCCTTCCGTTGGAGGGAGACCAAAGGCTCGAGGTTGGCAGCCTGAAAGGCTGAATTAAAAAAAAAAGCAATCAAAAACACGCCGGTTAGATTATTCCCACGTTCAGTGTCGCTCTCGCTCTGCGTGTGTGTGTATTGATTGAAACAAGTACAGGCCGGAGCTTCCCAGTCCGCCTGAAATCTAGCATCTCTCTGCCACGACCTCCTCTTCCTCCCTCATCCTTCATATTCTTATTCTTATTTATTTTATTCATTAAACATGAAACTCAGTCAACTGAACATTCAAAAATGCATCACAAATACCATTGACTGGTGCTAATGGTTGACACGGGTTGCCGCCAGCGTCCTAGGGATCAAATTATTATTATTATTATTATTATTATTATTATTATTATTATTATTATTATTATTATTATTATTATTATTATTATTATTATTATTATTATTTCTAAATCGGGCACTAGCCCCTTCGCGGAGACACGCGTGCGGGCAAAAGGAAACCCGGGATCGGGATACCTGATTCCCCCCCCTTTTTTTCCTTTTTAATGTTTCCCCCCCCCCCCCGAGGGAAACTAAGCCGAAACCCCGCGAGAAAAAAAAGTTCTTTGCTAGATTGTGGTTTTATTTTGCGCCTTAGAAAGAACAGCGAACCCCCGTTTTATTTTTCCTCAACCGGTGGCTGGACTATTTTAATATCTATTGATCTGCTGTTTTCCTTCCCTTCCCTCCCTCCCTCCTTCCTTCCTTCCTTCCTTTTCTCCTTCTTTTCTCTGGCCTACCTTCTTTCCTTTTCTATTCTCTGTCTTTCCTTTGAACTTCAGTCCATTTTTTCCTATTGTTCTTCTCCTCTCTGATCTTCCTTCCTTTCCTCCCTCCTTCTATTTTCCTTCTTTGCTCTGATCTTCCTTCCTTCCTTCCTTCCTTCCTTCCTTCCTTCCTTCCGTCCTTCCTTCCTTCCTTCCTTCCTTCCTTCCTTCCTTCCTTCCTTCCCTCCCCTATGACATTCTTCTATCTTCAACCGTTCCATCCGTCCGTCCATTTTCTGTCTCTCTGCCCTTCGCTACCTCTCTCTTTTTCTCTCTCTCTCTCCTCCACCCCCCCCCCTCTCCCGCGTCCCCTCTCCGATTTACAAAATTGAAATTTCCCATGAGAAAGAATTTCAGAGGGAGGGGGAAGGGGGTACGCTTCGTTTTTTCCGGTTTATGAAACCAGGCACACCAACCAAGCGTAATCCATAATCATAAAAGAGAGGTAGCAGTAATCCGGGGAGCTTTTCTGTTACAAGTGATGGAAGGCAGGGACTGCGGCTGGTTTACAATCCCCCCCCACTCCCTCAGCCCCCCCCACCCCCCACCCCGCTTGAGCTCCTCCAAGAAAACCAGCAAAGAAAACGAGCTTCTGTGTTGGGGGGGGGGAGCGGAGGAGAGGCTGGAGCTTGGCAGGAGGCCTCCAATCGCGCCGTTCCTTCCCCCCCCCCAAAAAACCGTTTAAAACTATTTGAAGAGGGAGAAGTTGGAATCCGGGGCCGTAGACGCCCCCCTCCCCTAAAAGAAACTTTACCCCACGGCCAAAAAAAGGGGGGACGCGCACGCCTTCTCGAGGCAAGCCCCCAGCCCTATCACTACTCCAAGGAAAGGCAACGACCCCCCCCCTTCTTCATGGGAGGGGGCGGCTTCGCCTGGCCAGGAAGGCTGGAGGACGCCCCCCCCCACACCCTTAAACCCGGTAGTCTTGTACCTTGGAGGGGGGGCGCTGTACAACCCCTTTTTTTTACAGCTGGGTTTGTTTCTTTAAAATAAAAGAGGTCCGTGTATGTATAGGGGTGAGTGGGTTTCGAACTCCTCCCCAGTGCGGGAAGAAGACCCCCCTCCTTTAATCAAGGTGCCTGGGATTCTCAGCGCAGCACCTGGCAGGAGGACCCGCCCCCCCTCTATTAGCAGACAGAGAGCTCCCCAAATCTAGCAGGTTCACGTATTTATCCCTCCCCTCCAGGATTCACTCCCCCCCACACACTTAAAATTACTCCAAAGTGTCATTGTTGGGATTATCCAGCGTCTTAGATCCATGGCGGGGTTTGTTTGGATCTGGACTCTCCCCCCCCCCCTCTCTCTCTTGAGAGAGAGTGAGTTGGGGGCTTGAAAAGTCCAGCGTCCGCTTTTAAACGTTTCTCAACCCGCGGGGCAAATTGGTATTAATTACTTACCCCCCCCCCTTTTCCTTCGCACAAAAGAATATCGATTAGAAAGGGCAGATCAACCACCGCTGATAGCTTTGAGGCTTTCTCTTTTTGCAACAGATCAAGTTTTATGATTTGCTCAGGTTTTCAATCCAAACTCATCCTGTACATTTTTTTTTTGCGAAGCATTTTTTAAAAAAAAAATTAATTTATATGCCGCCCTTCTCCGGAGACTCAGGGCGCCTTACAATGCGTTAAGCAATAGCCTTGATACTTTTGTATATTTATACAAAGTCAGTTTATTGCCCCCACAATCCGGGTCCTCATTTTACCTACCTCGGAAGGATGGAAGGCTGAGTCAACCTTGAGCCTGGCGAGATTCGAACTCGCAGTAATTGCAGGCAGCTGGTGTCACTTTAACACCACTTTAAGCTGCTGCGCCACCAAGGCTCTTTACATCTCACGCACGCAGCTAATACCCTCCCCCATTTCCTGAGATTCCGTAAATAAAAAGAACCATGCTTCTAGTCCTCAGGAGCTGGCATAAAAAAACACGCAAGATGGAAGGTAACAGTAAAAAGAGGGAGGGACAATGGGTGGTTGATTTTTTTTAAAAAAAAATCGTGATACATTTTCTCTGGAGAAAAAAAGTCACTTTTTACAAGGGGGGAGGGGGGCTCATATATAAATCACATAAATAAATAAATATAAATCACATAAATAAATAAATAAAATAAGCTGGAGAAGATTTGTTCTCCACCACCCCCCTCGTGGGAAAACAGAACTCCAGCCCCCTATTCAACTAACCAATTCCTCTAGAAGTGTCCAGAGCCAACCCTATTTTCTGCTCACACACACACAGGCAGGTTGTTGTTATTATTATTATTATTATTATTATTATTATTATTATTATTATTATTATTATTATTATTATTATTATTATTATTATTATTATTATTATTATTATTCCCCATGTATGAGTGTGCCGGGATAGATCAGGTGCGCAATTCTAGAAGTGGGCAAGATTGGGGAGAGCGCTCGTGTGCCTTGCGGCTTTGTGAGTTGGATTCAAATTTAAGTAAGCCCCAGGAAAAGGACGGAAGAATCCGTCACCAAGCTAGAGATATTTGGGTGAATGCAGAAAACAGGGCGCCCCTCTTTCGGGACGGCCGATCCACGCGGTTAAGTTGATCCGCGAATGTTTCCTCTCTATTCAGAGAATCGAACTGGCTGAATTCCACACACAAGCCATGGTTAATTGAACCAAAATTTTAGCCTCTGCATCCCTGCTTTTTTTCAACTTGGCTCCTCGGATTTGAACCTGGGTTAATTTTTGACGCTTCGCAGCCAGCCAGGGCAAGAGAAACGCGAGGCCGTTAATTGAATCAAACCAGAGTTTTTAAAGTCTGCCTAACTTGCCGCCCCCTTCCCCCCCCCCCGAAACTCAGCCACTGCGGTTTGGAAATCAAAGTTTATGGCGTGGCTTTCTGCAAGGCCCGTGGACTTCTTGGTGGCCTCTCCAACGAGCCACGGCTAAGAAATTAAAACTTGAGGGCTTGTTTCGTGTCTCTCAGCCAATACCGAATAAAAATAACTGGTTTTATTTTATTTATTTATTTTTAATTTTGATTTATATGCCGCCCTTCTCCAGAGACTCAGGTCCGCGTTAAGCAATAGCCTTCATGCTTTTGTATATTTTATACAAAGTCAGCTTATTGCCCACACAAACTGGGTCCTCAATTTACCCACCTTAGAAAGGATGGAAGGCTGAGTCAACCTTGAGCCTGGTGAGATTCGAACTTACAGCCATTGCAGACAGCTGGTGTTAATCACAATGCTTTTAGTCTGCTGAGCCACCAGTTGCCACTTTTTGGCCATGTCGGCCGGGGCTTATGGGAGTTGTAGTCTGGGTCTATTTTCTTCATAGTAAAGAAGAAAATAGTTAATTATCCTATAAGTGTTAGTTATCCTTCTACGTGTGCGCGCGCGCACGGTTGCTCCTGTGCCTAATCTAAACCAGACCAGGGTATTTGCTGCATCGTCTCTTTATTTAATGTGGTTTTCTTTCTTTCTTTCTTTCTTTCTAAAAAAGCAAACGAGACCAGGTTCCAATAAATCTTAACCTCACAAAGCTGCTCTTTGTGTCGTGGGAGGTGCGTTAGACACATTGTGCTGAAGTGTGCCGCTAGACACGGTATAATAAAGAGCTCCCAAGGCCACCTCCAACTCGCCCAGAAGCTGCGATCCACACAAATGCAGTTAAACCTGCGCCTTAGGATAGGAGAAGCAACTCTTGAGAATCCTAGGCTACTACAACACCCATCAGTATCCAAACAATATTATTGAATTTGGAGATTTATGCCAGCAGGTCTGGGATAAAACCCAGAGTGGGATGGATGGAGCCCCTGAAATGGCTGGTTTTGAATTTGTGCTGTCGCCGAGGGGGTGTGCGTGGAGGTTATTATTATTATTGTATATTATTTTTTTTAAAAAAAATCTACATTGTTTTTTATTTTCTGTAAGCCGCTTAGAGTCGCTGTGAGCGAGTGGGAGGCTAGATAAAATTTCCAAAATATGAAAGAAAGATGGGGGGAAGGAGGGAGGATAAATTGATAGATTGATGATAAATAGATCAATTGATAGGTAGGTAGAAAGAAAGAAAGAGAGAGAAAGAAGGAAGAAAAGAAAGGAAGGAAGAAGAAAGAAAGAAAGAAAGAAAGAAAGAAAGAAAGAAAGAAAGAAAGAAAGAAAGAAAGAAAGAAAAATATGTCCTTACGAGTAAGCATAGTAAAAGTTGCACTTATGTGCTAGTCGTTCCTGACTCTAGGGGGCGGTGCTCAACTCTGCTTCAAAGCCGAAGAGCCAGCGCTGTCCGAAGACGTCTCCGTGGTCATGTGGCCGGCATGACTCAACGCCAAAGGCGCACGGAACGCTGTTCCCTTCCCACCAAAGGTGGTCCCTATTTTTCTACTTGCATTTTTTTTTACGTGCTTTCGAACTGCTAGGTTGGCAGAAGCTGGGACAAGTCACGGGAGCTCACCCCGTTACGCTAGGGATTCGAACCGCAGAACGTGTAAAATATAAGTCCTCCTTAAACATTCACCAGTTAGGCTTACTCCTGGGTTAAAAATGGCAGACTTGTTCTGCTGGAGTGAATTTGGCAGTAACATGGGTCACTTTTGAAAACCCGAGAATTTTGCCTTGGGGGGTGGGTCATCCACTCTAGAATTAAAAATTAAACAGAGGCAAACATTTCCATGACACATACACACACCCGTTACAGGAGCTCTCTCTCTTCTGTTAGTGTTTTTTACACCAACGGGAGGTAGAAAGCTACAGAAAATTTCACCTCTCCTCCCGTCCTCTAGTGAGATTTTCGGGAGATTTTGTTTTCATTCACACTAAAGGAAAATGATTTTTTTTTAAAAAAAACACCAGATAATTATATTCCCCCCTTAAAGATGTGCTTTCTGACTTCCCTTGCCAGATAGTAATTCTAATTCTAATTCTAATTCTAATAATAATAATAATAATAATAATAATAATAATAATAATAATAATAATAATAATAATTCCTTTTTCAAAGAAGAAAGTAAAGAAAGGGGATTAACAGAAAACAGAGTGGTGGAAGGGGAAAAGATTTACCCAGTAGAAAAGGTCTGATATATATATATTTTGAAGGGTGGCCTTTAAATGAAAAAACTGGGGTGCGGGGGTAGAGAATGAGTTCTCCTTTATGTGGGTGAGCTATCTGATTTTGACCTACACGGGTTATTACACCGGGGCCAAGTTCACACAGCACGTTATGCCCAGGCTTGTGGTAGTATGGGCTTCATGGAATGTGTGAATCGCTTCACTGTGGTTTCGAAAGCCAGCTTTGTGACTGAGTGCAGTGGAAATCCAGACAATGGTGGTTGAATGCTTATTAAACCATAATTAAAATACTGAGAACAGAGATGGTGGGTGAACTGGGTGTCAGCGAAATATTTTGTTCCATTTTTAAATAGATATTTTAAAATCCCTGGGTGGTTTGGCTCCTCTCTCTCTCTCTCTCTCTCTCTCTCTCTCTCTCCCTCTCTCTGTCTCTTTCAATCTTTTTCTCTCTTTCTTTCTGTCTCTCTCTCCTCCCTCTTCTCTCTCCTCTCTGCTTTCTCTTTCTGTCTCCTTCTCTTTCTCTCTCTCTCTCCTCTTTCTTTATCTCTATCTCTCTCTTCTCTCTCTCTCCTCTCTCCTCTCTCTCTCTGTCTCCCTCCTCCTCTCTCTTTCTTCCTGTCTCCCTCTCTCTGTCTCTCCCCTCACCCCTTGTCCCTCTCTCTGTGTGTGTCTCTCTCTCACACACACTCTTATGGGTTCACATGTGCAATACTACACCTAGGTTAACAAAGCACACCCCCTTCACGACTTAACAGCATGGTTCTTGTTCACACAACTTCCCTCCAAACCCTGAACCTCAAATGATCCAACATACACCACCCCCCGCCCCCCATCACTCGGGGGCGATGGAGGAGCCCTGATCTGCCTTCTTTCAGCCAAGGTTTACTCACCCCCCCTGCCGTCTCCAGGGTTTGCACTTGAAAAGCAATCTGGGTTGGCGTATCTTGTGAACGCAGCCAGGTGTTGCTTCTCTGCTCACAAGCTCCCCCTCTCACATCCAGAGTGGGCCTCTGTTCTCCCGGGATTAAGTTTTGCCTGGTTAAGGATGGAGTTGAGGGGGGGGGGAATAAAGGACAGAGGAAGGTGGAATGAGGGAAGAGAGCACCATTAAAGCTTCCTCAGCTCTGAGTTTAGTCCCCTTCCCTTTCCCTTCCTTGTTACGGCCACCCTGTGAGGTAGGCCAGCCATGGCTGTGTGACTGGCTCCACAACCTGCCCATCGAGTCGTGTCCCCCCCCCCCCCCACATTCCTACTGCCACTCAGGAAGCCACGTGGGAAAGGCCTGTTTTAACCGTGGTCCCTCCAGACGGTTCCCATCTTTCCCTAATGCTGGGTGCGGATCTTAGCTAGAAATCACACTTGCGTGTCAGGGCTGCATTCCCACGACGGGTTTTAACCCTCCCACCCCCACCCCGAGGTTTAGCACAAGGGCAGCCCCCTGCCATGTTTCTGGGAATCATTTGGGCATTGTGGCTACAGGGAACCAGGATGAGGCTAACCTGGCTTAGTTTGTTGTGAGAACGCAGCCTGGGGAGGAAACGTAGGAGGCAAAGCAAAAGCTTTGGATAATTCTGAGCTCTTATTAACAATCACGCCATTCTTTCTCTTAGAAACGAAAGCTCAGAATTATTGAATAATGGTTTAAGAAACAAAACATATCAACAGTAATCATATATGCACTTAAAAACCAGCTATTTCTCTCCGCTTTCAAACAGGCCACCCTAAATTTACACAACCCCTTCAGTTTGCGTCCCCACGACACTCTGAACCCAAACGAGGCCAAAGGGCCGTTTTTAGCCTTGCTGGAGAGCGAGAAGGGTGAGTTGAGGGGCTCCCCTTGCTTGGTGGGGTGATGGGGTGGGGGACCCAGTTAAGGGGACGCTAAGCAGGGAGGAAAAACACCGCGGAACGGGGTCGTGCGAACGGGTTTTGTCGTTTTAGCTTCGCAAGGCTGCCTCGCGCCCTCCCCCGCATTGGATTACCCGAGAGTTAAAAAATTAATTCTATTTTGTTAGATTTATATCCCGCCCTGGGTTTAGGGGTTTAAAGGGATAGCTTTCTCCTCCCCCAACACTGCCTTCTGGACACGGGGTGAGGGCAGGTGCGCCCATCCTTCAACCCCTTTTTTTTTTCGCGCTTCCCACATTCGCAGCCTTCGTTTGGATCGCGGTCACGCGGGGACTTCAGGCCAGCCCGAAGGGGCGCAAAGCTTATGTGGAGTTGGTAGTGGAAAGGCCGTTCTTCCGGGTTGGCGAATTCACACGAAGCCATCTTTCCACCGGGCCTGGGATTCAGAGGACCCTTTCCTGGCTTCTCTCCATCCGCCTGGTTCACACGAGGCCTGGAAACATGGCCCAACCTCACTTGAGCCCCGAGTAGCGTGCCGTGGGAACCCAACACGGCTGAGCAGAAATTGGCCCCTCTCCCAAGTTCTACCTTTCAGTGAAGATTCCCAAGACCTCTTGACTCGCAAGTAAATCACGGTCGCCTCCGACAGGCCATTTTTCCCAGCTTTACTCGGGAGTAAAACCGCAGTTCCAACGAACGGAGGCGGCTTTGGGTTAAAATAAGCGACTCGCCTTCGCTTCTACGTTATTCCTAGAAAACACAGCGGAGGGGAAAGGAAAAACGCACATTAAATAAGAGTGGGAAGAGACATTACATTTAAGTAGGACCGTTCACACGGCAGCTTTTTAACCCGCGTCAATCCCTTATAAAAAAAACAAAACTTTACCGAAGCGTAAATGCAACGAAACGGGTCAGGTTTCCCCTTCACCCACGCCTCTGCCTAATCTGACTGTAATTAATCCCCCACCAGATTGAATAAATCGTGGGGAAGGCATCTCCTTAAAGGTTTGGCATTGACCCGGGGTTAAAAGCATCTTCCGAAACGGCGGATAGCGGCCCGAAAATCAAACGGCGTCCTCATTCGCCCTCGGCGGAGAATATTCGGGTCTATAAACCGACTTCCTTTCCTTTTATTCCAATTCCTCCGCGGATCGGGGGGGAAAAAACACCCCAAAAACCCGGCCTTCCGTGTTCCTAAGGCATTTTTGTTTCCCTGAATTTAAAAAAAAATGAAATAAATAAAATGAAATTAGCTTTGAAATCCTTAAATCTTAAAGGAAATTGTTTGGGAGTGCGCCTGCGAGGAATAGATTTTTTTCCCTTCCCCCCCCCCACATAAACACCTTGTTCTTTTTGGCGGGGAGGGGGGTTTAATTCAAAACCGAAATTCCCTTTATTAAAGGACAGGTTTTAAGACCACCGCTCAACCCACCCCCGGTTGGCGTTTTAACTGGTTTTTCCCTTCCATCTTTCTGGTTTTTTAAGGTCTGTTCTTTTAAGGGAAAACGCGTGGAAACGGAATTTGGGGAGGGGGGGCTGTTACGGAAAGAGGAAAAACCTTGAAGGGTGTTTGTGTTTGTTTTTAAAGAAAGGCTGGTCGTTTCAAGCGAGCGACACCCGCCGACCCCCCCCCCTCCTTCTCCTTCTCCCCCCCCCACCCCCAGTTCCAATTGTAATTAAATCTGGGTAGTTAGAGGTTGGTGACTGAAAGCCCGATGAAAGCCAAACTTTAAAAGCGCATATATTAGAAACCCAGAGAGGAACCCTCGATCTGTCTACCACCCCCAAGACCTCTCCAGTCCTCAAGTGTTTACATATGGAATACACACAAACACACACAATCACATAATGGGATGCATGCATTGGGAATTACAGGCCTACCGATATTTGCAGGCTCTTAAACAGACAGACACATATGGCCTGGCTAAAGCGGGAGAAAAAAAAAAAACAACAACCCCCGATTTAAATGGTTATTTTTTTTAATTAGCAAAGATCTCACCCTTTTATTATTATTATTATTATTTCCATCAAACCTCTTGGTTTTTTTTTTTCTTCCCCCTCCCTTTTTCCTTTCTACCTGCTTTTCGGCCCTATTATTTTTAGAGTGGTCCTGCCTTTCGCTGGCTTAAAAAAAAATAAATTAATTAATTAAATTTCTGGTTTTATTTATTGAAAGCATCCGAAACTGGTTTTTCTTCTGGGTCCCCCCCCTCCCCCCCCCTCTTTTAATCCCCGCACAAAATCTTCCGACCCCGTCCAGGCCACTTGAACTCCCAAAGAACGCCATTAATTAGGTAACAATAATTAATAATAACCGCCGCTCTCTTTTCCTCTGCCGCATTCCGCCTTCTCTCTTTATCTAGGGGTCCACTCGTCCTCACAAATTTAGGACCCCTTCCTTTTTCCGAATGCTTCCTTCGATTTTTTTTTAAAAAAATATTTATTTATTTTTATTTTGCAAGGGGTTGGAAGGTTTCTCCTCCTGGCAAGATAGCTAACAAATCCGATTTTTTTTTCTTAAAAGCCAAGAAGAAACAAAAAGGATCGTTTTAATCCAAACGCCGATCTGAAACCGATATTCATACTTGCCCCGGTTTCTGCTCAAGCCATTTTTTCCCCCCCTGAACCTGCTAACAAAAAGAGGAATGGGGAAAAAAAAAGAAATAATAATAAAAGCCAACATTTAGGGAGAAAGCACCCATGCAAAATTAGCTGAGGGGAAAACGGAATGGCAGGCGAAAAACGGGGCAAAGGAAAATTGGGGGTGTCCGTGAAATAAATCCATTCGCGACATAATAAAGCCGGAAAGTTTGCCGCACAGGTAAACTCTTGAAACATGGAAGAGGGGGCGGGGGTTCCCTTACCCCTCTTGGATCCCTTCCCCCTCCCCACCTCCACCGAGGGGAACCCCGAAAGCCGCGTTCTACAACTCGATTCCCGGCATAGGCTCGTTTGCACAAAATGTTACCTTCCCTCGCCCCCACCCCTGTCTCTAGGTGGGACCCCCTTCTCCGCAATTCGTTCAGGGAAAAAAGAGTTCTTCGACCGGGGGAGGGGCGAGAAACCCCCCCCCCCTCCATTCGGTCGGGGCTTCCTCCTGAGTAGTCCAGCAAATGCGGAGAAGGAGAATTTTTTTTTTTTTAAAAAGAGTAAGGGTCGCAGGAAGGAATTCAAAGGTTTCCCTATCCAGCCTGGGTTTTATTAAGGGGGGGGGAAGCACCCACTCACCCCGAAGGCCTCGCAGCACTTGGGGTCAGCTGAGATGCGGTGGGGAGCGGTGGGGGTGGGGGTAGAATGCGGCCCGCGAGCCCCCCTCCCTCTTCAAAGGCACCCAAAGGTCCGCCGCGTTTTTACGCAGCCGTCCATGATCCCCGCGCCCCGATCCCTTAAAAAGCGCCTTTACGCCGGGAGGGGGGGGGGAGAGGAAAGAGAAAGAAAGCCCATTTGGACCCCCCCCTGTCCCACGCGCCCTCCGAGGCAAGCAACCCCCCCCTCCCCAGCCTGAACGAAAGAGACAATAAACAGTAACGTTAATAATCATCGAGCAACACCATCGTAGCATCAGCAATAACAAATCTCAAAAGCGCTTACTTTTCATAAAGCAGATGCGGGGTCCTTTTGCCAAGGAGGTCGCGCGCTCCTCCATGCCGACTTCGGGGGTGGGGGGGGAGAAAGAGAGAGAGAGAGAGAGAGAGAGAGAGAGAGAGAAAGAGAGAGAGAAAAAGAGAAAGGAGAGAGAAAGAAAAGAGACAGGAGAGAGAAAAGAGAAAGAGAGAGAAAGGAAAGAGCGAAGAGAAGAGAGAAAGGAGAGGCAGTACATTACTCGCGAGTAGGCGCAGAACGGGATCGGGTCCAGCCCAGGGCAGGCGCCAGCCAATCGCGAGGGTCTCTAACAACGATCTTATAATTTGCCAAGTGGCATGTGTGCAATTATCCAATTTCCAGCCTGTTTCTCGCACCCCCCCCCCCTCTCTCGCCCCAGAATAATTCGCAATAATTTCTCTGAGCGAATAGGCCATGTATCTATCAACACCTATAGATATATACATTTATTATATATCTATATCTCTAGGTCGTTTTAAAGTCACCTCTTCCTAGATGGTTTTCGCCTCTTCTTGCAAAAGTCTGTCCATGCCCGGGCGACGGGGCAGCGTGGAAAGGGTTAGAGAGGAGCGAGAAGGAGAGGGGGGGGGGGGAGGAGAGGGTTTTCTTAAAGGGGCAGATCCGGGGGAAAAAACGGGGGGTGGGGTGGGGGGGATCAGCGATCAGGAGGAAGAGGATAGGAGGACGGGCGAGGGGAGAGGGAAAAATCCACCTCCCTCTCTCTCTCTTCTCTCCTCTCTTTCTCTCTCTCTCTCTTTTTTTCCAGCTTGGATGAATCCTTTCGATGCACTTCGAATCCGCCTGATTGCTGCTGGGCTTCTTGCTTCTTCTTTTTTTTTCCTCTCCTCCTCTCTTCCTCTCTTCCTTCCTTCCCTTCTTCCTTCCTTTCCCCCCTTCCTTTTGGCCCCGGAGCGGGGGTGTCAGATGTGAACGCTTTCTGCGCATGTGCGAAGGTGTCCGAAACTGACAATGTTGGGGAGAGGATGATCGCGCCGCAGAAGAGCTGCGGGTTCGAGAAAGGCTCCAGCTCGCCGGCAAGATGCGATCTAAGGCGCGGGCCAGGAAACTGCCGAAAAGTAGGTCTCCTTTTTTTTGCTTTTCCCCCTGCCCCACGCGCGGGGGCGAGCGGAGTGTGTGTGTGTGTGTTTGGGGGGGGGGAAGAGAACGGGCAGAGGAGGAAGAGGAGGAGGAAGAAGAAGAGGGGAGGGGGGGGGACCCGGGTTCGGCTCTCGGGGATCAGAGCACGGGGGGGGTGGGTGGGTGGGTGGGCGTGGGGAAAGTGGGCCGCGCGGTTTCTCTCTCCCCCGCCGTTGCGGGCAACAGCCAACAGTCGCGTCCCGCAGCCGCGCATCTGGAGCGAACCCCACAAAGTTTCCTTTCGTTTCGGCTTTCGTTTCGGCTTCCTTCCCCGTTCGGCATCCCCGGGATCGTGCGGGGGGGGGGGTCCCCCCTCCTTCTTTCTGCGCCAAACCGGCTTTCCCCCCCACCCTCCTCCTCCTCTCCCCCAGGAATGGCCCAAAGCGAGGCTGGGGTAGGGTGAGATTGTTGGGGCGGTGTGGGGGGGGGGGGAAGTGTTGAGAAAGAGAAAAGAAGGGGGGAAAGTTTAAGCAAAAGTTGAACCTTCGCAACTCCTCCCTTTCTCCGACTTCTTTCCAAGTTCTGGCGGCTGTGTGTGTGTGTGTGTGTGTGTGTGTAATGCAAAAGTTTTTGTGTTTTTTTAAATTCCCCGTTCTTTGAGTAGTGGGCGCTAGAGATTCACGGCTGGCAGCAAGCGCGGACTGGTTGCTCGCTGGAAGTTGGGAGAGAGAGAGAGAGAGAGAGAGAAGAGAGAGAGAGAGAGAGAGACGCGGGGGGGGGGCGCGAAGTGCCTGAGTGTGGTTTTATTTTTTTATTTTTTTTTTCCAGGTGGGGGGGGGCCCGCGGGAGAGAGAGAGAGAAAGAAAACCCCCCAGGCCTCCCAAAACGGGCGGGGGAGGGGGGGGCGCGCGCGCAAGACTGGCAATATGCAAAAAAAACGGGGCGCCCCCCCCCTTCACTTGGGGTTCGTAGCTGCGAGGGGGCAACTGTGTGTGCGAGCAAACCAACAGGGAAATTTTTCTTTCTGTTTCTTCTTCTTATTCTTTTAATTCGCCGTGGATTCTTCTGGGCCTCTTGGCAAACTTTTGACGTCCTCCTTTCCAAGTTCATTCACTATTATTATTATTTTTTTGGTGGTGGTGGGGAGGCTGAGTGAGAAAAATTGAAATGAGTGGGGGGGGGGGAGAGGAGAAGAGGAAGGAAAAAATCTCTCGTGGGAAGGGGGTGTTTGCATACCGATCTGTTTGGGTGTGTGTGTGTGTGTGTTACATTGGAATACGCGGCTGGGGGAAAGAGGAATCGGCGGCTAATGAAATGCGAACTGGTAATTATTTTATTTTATTTTTAAAAGAAAAGTGGGCAAGGCAGAAGAGCGGGGTTGTTAAGCTTTCGGAGTCTTCCGACTGTCGGTTTATTCCCCCCCTCCCCTACTCCTTCAACACCCCCTCCTCCGCAAAAACACACTTTCTGACCGAAGAAGCGAGGACTTTGCTCGGCTCCCGAAGTAGCTGCAACTCGCTTCCCTTTTACTTGAAACTTTCTGGCGCCCGAGTTCACAGAACTTGTGGTTGGCTGTGAGTTGGCGTGCTGTATTTTTATTTTACTTTATTTTATTTTTATTTTTTTTAAAAAAAATGCTCCCGCGGTCGTTGGGCCTTTTGACTTTTTGAGTTTTTAATGGGACGCCGGCTTAGAGGGGATCTAAAGCCGCCAAGATTTCGGAGCAGGAAAAATAAAAAGATAATGTGGATTTCTTTCTTTTTTCTTTTTTTTAAAAAGAGTTGCTCGGGAATCGAACGGCAGGGGAGCGCTTTTTTTGGCCTTTTGAATGCGGCGGGCGCTTGGGTTGATTTAGGAGGGGGGTCCCTTCCCACGCAGAGGGGTTTTGCCACGGGGAAAAAAAATGAGGGATTTCTCCCCAGCGGCGGTTCCCGGTCCCCCCACTTCTTTGGCCTCTAACAAACTCTCCCTTCGGCTGCGATTCTTCCTTTTCCCATTCTTTCTGGAAATCTTTTGCAGAACGCTTAATTTTAATTTTAATTCCCCCTTGGCTGGCTGGAGGTGGACTTGATCGTCCTGCCGAGGTTTCGATCATTGCAAAAAAAAAAAAAAAACCCTTTCCCCCCCTCCCCTTAAGATTGAAAAGAGGCGAAGTTTTTCTCGTTTTTGTGGTGCTGGCAAACGCTTCACGTGCCTTAAGTCAGTCGGCGTTTTTCTCCGGTTCTTGAGTCAAGGTCAAGGGATTGGCAAGCGTTTGGCTCCGTCCTCCCCCAGGCCGAGGCTCTCTCTCGCCTTTCCCCCCCCCCTCCCCCGCTTGCCTGTGACACGGGTTCTCCTGTCCTCCCGCTGCGAACGAGTGAAGTCGGCAGCTTTGCAGATCTGATTTAATCCGCGGGAAAGAATGAAAGTGGATTCGTTTCTGCCAGAACCGTCCAAGTTTGAAAGATTAGTCTTCCTTTTCGCTTAAGGAAGGGGCAAAACTTATCACCCGTTCTTTCTCCCCTCCCACGTTTAAGTATTTGCCTCTCTTCTTTCTTTTACTTTCTTTCTTTCTTTCTTTCTTTCTTTCTTTCTTTCTTTCTTTCTTTCTTTCTTTCTTTCTTTCTTTCTTTCTTTTTCTTTCCTTCCTTCCTTCCTTCCTTCCCTCCCTCCCTCCCTCCCTCCCTCCCTACTTTCTTCCTGTTTCATTTTTCCTTCCTTCCCTCCTTACCCACCCCATTTTAAACACATACTTTTTAATTTCCTTCCTTCCTTCCTCTCCTTCATTTTCCATTCTTTTTTCTTCCTTCTCATTCATGTTTCCTTCCTTCCTCGCCTTCATTTTCCATTCTTTTTTCTTCCTTCTCATTCATGTTTCCTTCCTTCCTCGCCTTCATTTTCCATTCTTTTTTCTTCCTTCTCATTCATGTTTCCTTCCTTCCTCGCCTTCATTTTCCATTCTTTTTTCTTCCTTCTCATTCATGTTTCCTTCCTTCCTCGCCTTCATTTTCCATTCTTTTTTCTTCCTTCTCATTCATGTTTCCTTCCTTCCTCTCCTTCATTTTCCATTCTTTTTTCTTCCTTCTCATTCATGTTTCCTTCCTTCCTCGCCTTCATTTTCCATTCTTTTTTCTTCCTTCTCATTCACGTTTCCTTCCTTCCTCGCCTTCATTTTCCATTCTTTTTTCTTCCTTCTCATTCATGTTTCCTTCCTTCCTTCCTTCCTCGCCTTCATTTTCCATTCTTTTTTCTTCCTTCTCATTCATGTTTCCTTCCTTCCTTCCTTCCTCTCCTTCCTTCCCTCCCACGTTCGCCTGCTTGCCCCGACACTTTCCACAGGCCCAAACCCCACCACCACCACCACCCCTCACCGTTTTCGCCTCTTCCTCTCCAGCTGCCACTGCTGGGGGACTCCAAGGCTAACAGGTCTCTCTTAACCCCGCCGCGCGTGGATTGTACAACGCCGAGATAAATAAACTCAAATAATAAACTCTTTTCACGAGGACGAAACTTACCGGCCAAGAGAGCGGTTCTGGCGATTTGCTGTTTCAAACTGGGGGTTACCCCCCCACACACCCCGCCAGCCAAGGCTCCCCATTTTTTTGTGTTTCTTCCGTTGAAGCATTTAAACCCCAACACAAAACTTCCCTCATTCTGGAAAAAAACAACAACCTGGTCGATTAAGGATTTAGGCAGGTGCTCATCACCTCTAGAAGTCTACTTTCTTACCCCCCCTCCTTCTCTCCGAGCAGCGATTTGGCCAGGCAGAAATCGGGGGGGGGGGGTGTCTTGCACCTAATGGCGCCTAGCTAGGATTTGTCAATTTCGGGGAAAGGGGAGTGGGGAGGCGAATTATTTCGTGAAATTAACCCAAAATCGGGCAGCGTTGATAAAATTTGGATCTTTGCTTTCCTTCCTTCTCAATTTTCTCTCCCCCCAATTTTAGAGGCCTATTTGGGGGTGGGAGGGAGACTGCATATTACACATATTGTGTGCGAGTGTGTCTAACACGTAAGACGTACTCCCCCTCCCCACTCTTTTCTTAAAAGAATAATAAGCGAGTAAAAGGTCTTGAAGTCAGACGGGAAGCCGGCCCGTGGCCTCTTATTTTCCCCCGTCTGCCCTCGCCCGGTTTCCCGCTTGATCCATCCTGGAAGACCCTGGCTTTGATCGAGACCCCAGACTCAACCTTTTCAAGAAGGCCTGGAGGGAAACAATAACTCACGAGAGCAAAGGGGCGCTGCCGAGATGGAAAGGGGTCTTTGGAAAAAACCCCTTTTTAAGGATTAAAACACAACCACCACCACGGTAGTCCAGGTTTCCGGATCTCCAGGACCTCCACCACGGGGTGGGGAAGAAGGGGAGAAACGGAGGAAATCGATCCACCGGCGGGGCGAAGCGACGCTAAGGCGGATTCTCCAAAACGGGCCTGAAATCTCCTTCGCCCAGTGTCCTTAAATGCCTGATTGGGGTGGGTGGGCTAGTTATAGATTCCCCCCACTCCAAACCTTTGATTTTCTTTGACTTCATTTTTTATTTTTATTTAAAAAAAACAAACGCCCTCTTTGCTTCGTCCACACGCGCTTATAGCTTAATTTATATTCTTCTTTTTAAAATGATTTTTTAATCAGGGGGTGTATCCGCGTACCTCCTTAGCAGCGGAGGGAAAAGCAGGGCTATGGCTTCGAAATAAAAAAGGGGGGAAAAAACCGGGGTAAAAGCAAGAGTTTTAGACCCGACGACCCCTCCCTTGCTCGACGTCCACCCCGATTTTATTAATACGAATAATAAGCCCTTTTCCTTGCTGGTGGGGGCGAAATTCGAAACTCCGCTCGCTTCGCCTTCCTCTAACTTCTTCAGGGGGGTTGCGCTCTCTTCCCCCCCCCCCCAGCCCCCCAGCCCACTTAAGACAGGCTCCCCCCCTCCCAATTAAAAAGAAAAAAGAGGGAAGGACGGGATTTCTCGAGTGGAGAAATGAGCCGGCTGCTTGGAAAGCCAACCCCGCGGAGCTCCGGGGTCGGAGTGGGCCACTTTCCACATCTGAGCCTCTGGCCTTTTTCCTCGAGTGCGGCCGCCTGGCGTTGATCCGGACCGGGAGGGAAAGAGAGAGGGGGGGGGGGGAAGAAATGTGGATTTGGTGGTGTTTTTTTTTTAAAGGGATCTGAGAATATTTGGAGTGGCCAAGAAGGGACCTAACCTCAGCATCCGCCTGCTAGTTCCCGATGATGATGATGAAGATAAACGTAGCCCTACTGCCTAATTTATTTTCACTTGGCTTCCGCTGAAAGGTTTGGGAAGAGGCCAAAAAGTTGAGCCTGATTTGGTGACCTTTACGCGGACTTTATTAAAGTCCCTTCCTTCCTTCCTTCCTTCCTTCCTTCCTTCCTTCCTTCCTTCCTTCCTTCCTTCCTTCCTTCCTTCCTTCCTTCCTTCCTTCCCTCTCTCCCTCCCTTCTTCCTCCCTCCCTTCTTCCTCCCTCTTTCTCTTGTTTCTCCTTCCTTCATTCTTTCCTTCCTTCCCTCTCCCCCTCCCTTCTTCCTCCCTCCTTCCTTCCCTTCTTCCTCCCTTCTTCCTCCCTCTTTCTCTTGTTTCTCCTTCCTTCCTTCCTTCCTTCCTTCCTTCCTTCCTTCCTTCCTTCCTTCCTTCCTTCCTTCCTTCCTTCCTTCCTCCTTCCCTCCCTCCCTCCTCCCGTTTCTCTTTGCTTGCTTGCTTGCTTCCTTCCCTCCCTCCCTTCTTCCTTCCTCCCTCCCTCCCTCCCGTTTCTTTTTCCTTCTTCCCTCCTTCCCTCCCTCCCTCCCTTCCCCACTTTAGAAAAACAGCTAATCCAGTTTTACTTTTCTTCAACCGGTGGCTGGATTATTTTAATATCTATTGAACTACCTCTATTCTTCCTTCCTTCCTTCCTTCCTTCCTTCCTTCCTTCCTTCCTTCCTTCCTTCCTTCCTTCCTTCCTTCTTCCCTCCCTCCTTCCCTCCCTCCCTCGCCAAAGTGCAGAGCCCAACTGAAAAAGAAAAACAAAAAACAAAGAAGAAAAGTGTGCGTGTGCGCGGGCGTGAACTCTATATACATTTTCTGAATAGTTGATCTAGAGTTCCAGAGACGTATATCGAGAGAGAGAGAGAGAGAGAGGAGAGAGAGAGAGAGAGAGAGAGAGAGAGAGAGAGAGAGAGAGAGAGAGAGGGAGAGAGAGAGAGGCGGGGAGAAAATAAAATGCCAAGAGGGCCCTCCTTCCTTCAACTGTCCTCGGAATCGACCCCGTTTTCTCCTTTTTTGGGGGGGGGGAACAAGCTCCCCTCTGCTCTGTGTGTGGGCTCCACTCCAGTGGATGCCACTGTATAGGGATCTCCCAGTGGTCTCCCTTCCATCTCCCAACCATTCCAGGCTCCCCATTCGACGCCTCCTCCCCCCACCCCCCGGGCGATCTGGTCCAGCAAAAGAGCGAAGGAAGACTGCGCCGGGGGTCCCCAGCAGTGGGTCCATGCTCCTCAACCCACGAGAAAAAGGGAGGCGGGAAACAACCTGACGGCCGAGTTCTCACGCCTGCTTGGGCGTGACCACGCTGGGTCTTCCTTCCCGGCCCCTAATTTAGTTAGCTTGTCTCTGCTTGTCTGCTTACTAAGAGGTATGACCTGCCTGCCCCCAACTTCAAGTCTCCAGTCCTCATCGAGGATGCTGAATCAAGCTGAGCAGATGGAGACAAGTTTTCTGAAAAGGCTTAATCGTTTCTCCCACTAAGGTCTTGGCCAAAAGGATAGAAAGTTTAAGAAGGGGGGGGGGGGTGTTTGTTTCTGAGTGACCTGAAGGTCTGCTTCCATCAATAAGGTTGCCCCCCCAGCCTCTTATTTCTGAGACAGGCCACTTTGAAAGACCCCAAGGAGCTTTAAAAAAGAAAAAGAAAAAAGAAAATAAAGAGCTGGATTTAAAGATTTCCTCCAGGGCTCTTGTGTCCAAATTTTTTTAGTTTCTGAGCTAAACACCCCAATAGCAAGCCACAAACCAATCAGAACAAAGTTTACAAACTTTAATCCAGCATTGCTTGTTATCGGAATGTAGGTTTGTGAACAACCTGGATCCATCCCCTGAGGGTGGGAAAGAGCCAATTTGTGGCCTGGCACTGAGTTCCAGAGCAGGCCTGGAAAATGGCTCAAAAACAGCCACTCTGCCTTAAAACAGAAACACCCCCGTTGTTACTAATTTGCATGATTGATTGATTGACCAATTAGGTGCTACCGCTGAGCTGTTTGGAACGCCTACTGAACACAGATTGGACGGTGGCGGGGAGGAGGGGTTGGACTAGATGACCTACAAGATCCCTTCCGACTCCGTTAATCTGTTATCTGATTTTTCTCCACCGTGACGGCCTGTCCCCCAACTTGCTCCCGTAACTGAGTTCATACCTGGGACACAAAAACAAAAAAAAGAGCAGCTTTTCCTAACTGTGAGATTTCCAGGTGGTCTCCTATCCAGACAATTAAGAGAGCAGCATTTAGCAGCCTCCGAGATAACCGACGACTTAATTTTCATAGAAAAGGCAAATGACTCTCAAATCTAACAAACCGGAGACGGACCTTTCCACGGCTAAACGAGAGACACTCCTTAAATTTGTTTTTCCTCCTTTTACGACCTTTCTCGCCACCGTTGTTAAGTGAATCGCTGCCGTTATCAACTTAGTAACAAGGTCGTTAAGTGAATTCGGCTTCCCCCGTTGACTTTGGTTGCCAAAAGAAGATCGCGTGACACCCCCACACACCCCCGGGACGCTGCGACCGTCATAAATACGAGCCGCTTGCCACGTGGCTGAATTTTGATCACGTGGCTGTAAGAAAGTGGCAATGATTGTGTTGCCAAAATAGTGGTCACAACTCCCTTTTTTTCCCCGTGCTGTGGTCACTCAATGAACTGTTGCACAGTAGTGGCCAAAATTGTGGAAACCTTTTGGGAAAAGGGTATTTTCGAAAACTAGCTAATAATACCACTTTTTTTTTTTTGAGTAGTACCATAATATCATATATCAACCATAATCTTATATATCAACGGAAAGATAATTTAATCAAGAACGTAACGCCATAACTTTTACGAAGGATTTGCTATTAGAATAGCAGTTACAGCATAAAGAAGAAAAGTGAAACACAGAGAAAAAATGAGATATACAAAAGTTGTCATCATTAATTGTCAATTATCCTTAGTTGGGGAACCTTTAGCATGAATGACAGCCTTACAAACGTCTTCCCATGGAATGAACCAAGCCTTTGAGTTCTGCAGCTGTTATCATAGGAAACCAAGATTGCATGATGGCTTCTATTAACTGGGTTTTATCGCTGGGTCGCTTCTGACTCACAAGTTTCTTTAGTCGGCTCCATAGATTTTCAATTGGGTGAAGAAGGTCTGGGCTATTCCCAGGCCGTTCCAGCAGTGGAATAGGATTATTTTGAAACTCCTCCCCCCAAAAAACTTTTATTAGCCATAAAACCTCAAAAATATTTTTTCCCCAAAAGGTTTCCACAATTTTGGCCACTACTGTAATTCAAGGACTACCTGTTACTCAACTTCCTAAACCACAAATCTTGGAACCGTCCAAGTTCGTTCTTTCTCTCGCTCTTTTACTCTTTCCCAAGTTCCTTTTCTTAAAAAAAAAATATTATTATACTTACTGTGTTGTGTGTTCTTACGAATCTTATTACGCCTATTCTGTCAGTTTGGAATCGAGCGATGCCTAGATTTGAACAAATTATTAAATTAAAATGTTCAAGCGAGCCGGGTTATTTGAATAATGCGTTCAAATAATAGTTTAGAGCTGGTGATGTTGCACCCATTCTCTAAGGAGAACTCTGGCTCGAGTTAACTCTATAATCCAATTCTTTGTTTTTCTGGGCTCTCCGTGTTAATTCTCAAGCATTGTCTTCTTCGACACTCCCGCTCAGATATGTTCCCTAATCTTTTGACCTGTTCCTTGAAAACCCAACTTTCACTTCCACAAGGGGTCACAGGGATAACCATGGCTTACCAGGAGTCTGATTTTTGTAGCCGTAGAGCAGAGGTGGGTTTTTTTTTTTAAAAAATTTGATTTATATGCCGCCCTTCTCCGGAGACTCAGGGCGGCTTACAATGTGTTAAGCAATAGCCTTCATACTTTCGTATATTAATACAAAGTCAGCTTATTGCCCCCACAAACTGGGTCCTCAATTGACCTACCTTAGAAAGGATGGAAGGCTGAGTCAACCTTGAGCCTGGGGAGATTCGAACTTACAGTAATTGCAGACAGCTGGATGTTAAATGCTGCCTTAGTAGGAGGCATTAGCCTCCTACGCCACTCAGGCTCCCTAGTATTCAGCTGGTTCATACCGGTTCGGGGAGAACCGCTAGCGGCGATCACAGGTGGGCCCGCCCCTCTGGCCTGGCTCTATGCTCACGGTTTTGAGGCTGGGTGCATCCCGGGATCTGGATATCTTTTCTGAAGATTTCATGGCCGCTCGACTTAAGGGTGTATTTCTTAAGTGCTGTGTCCTTTCCTGTTGATACAGAGAATCCTCGATTTACGACCACAATTGAGCCCCAAAATTTCTGTTCCTAAGCGAGACAGTGGTTCAGTGAACTTTGTCCTGTTTTACGACCTTTTAAGCGAAACTTGGCTTCCTCGTCGACTTAGCTGTCGCAAAAGGGGAGCACGTAACCCCACAGGGGGGGGGGCACTGCGACCGTTGTAAATACGACCCAGTCTGAATTATTGATCGCGTGACCCTGGGAAGGCTGCCACAGTCGTAACTGTGAAACACATTCTTAAGCCCCTTTTTTTTCCTAGTGCCTTTGTGACTTTGAACGAACTGTTGTAAGTCGAGGACCAAGTGTAATCCATCCTAAAAGGCAGAAGTTATTTCATTGCCTTTCACCGTTGGGTTGCTGTCGCTGTGATTGAGTTTGGCCTTTTATTGTTCATCTTTTATTGCTGTTTCCTTATATTTCTTCCCACTTTCCCCTTTTTTTTTTCCTTAACAAGATGTAGCGTTGGGATCTCGTCCATCCTACCGTGTGTTCAACGGTCCGCTGACATATTTAAGGAAACGGCTTGGATATTATCTCTGCCTTGGACTTTCAGCATGTCAGTGACAAAGATCAATTCCCTACGAATAATATTTATAACAGGGAAATATCGGTGTAGTTCTGCCCATTAACATTAACAGAGGTTTTTTTAAAAATTTGATTTATATGCCGCCCTTCTCCGGAGACTCAGGGCGGCTTACAATGCATTAAGCAATAGCCTTCATACTTTTGTATATTTATACAAAGTCAGCTTATTGCCCCCACAAACTGGGTCCTCATTTTATCTACCTTAGAAAGGATGGAAGGCTGAGTCAACCTTGAGCCTGGTGAGATTTGAACTTACAGTAATTGGAGACAGCTGGTGCTAATCACAATGCCGTTAGTCTGCTGAGCCACCAGGCCTGGAAGGGATCTTGTAGGTCATCTAGTCCAACCCCCCCCCCCAAGCAGGAGACCCCTACACCATTTCTGATAGGTGGCAGTCCAGTCTCTTCTTGAAAGCCTCCAGGGATGAAGCTCCCACAACTTCTGTTCCGTGGGTTGATTGTTCTCATTCTCAGGAAATTTCTCCTTATTTCTAGCTTGAATCTCTCCTTGTTCTGCTTCCATCCATTGTTCCTTGTCTGGCCTTTGGGTGCTTTGGATAATAGCTTGACCCCCTTCCTCCTCTCTGCGGAAGCCCCTCAAATATTGGAAGATGCTCTCCTGTCTCCCCTGGTCCTTCTCTTCACTCGACTAGCCATGCCCAGTTCCTGCAACCGTTCGTCGTATGTTTTAGCCTCCAGTCCCCTCCTCATCCTGGTTGCTCTTCTCTGCACTCTTTCTAGAGTCTCAATGTCTTTTTTTATAGTGTGGTGACCAAAACTGGATGCAGGACTCTAGGTGTGGCCTTACTAAGTGGTATTAGTACCTCCCTCGATCTTGATCCCTCTGTTATGCCATGTAATTCAATAGTTTCTCATTCTTCTCTGCATCCATATATATATAGACTCTTCCCTTATTCCCCTTTTAAAAGATCTTTTGCACATGCCCAGAAGCCTTGTTGATATACTACTTATCTATCTTCTTTTGGTAATCGGTGGTGCCCTGGGAAAGTGGTAAAACCTGAGTGTAGCCAAAAGTCTTTTTCCTTCGCCCTCTCCGTGCCTCTTTTCTTCTGTGCTGTGTCTTCCCCCCCCCCTTTTTTTTTCGACCGCCAATTCAAACAGGCCAAGAGTTGTCCGCTACGTTACTTACCCACGAGCTTCTGAATGGTGGCCGGGGGACGGGGAGTGGGAAGCACGGAGGGGATTTAGGGAAGAGACACAGAGGTTTGAAATGCTTTGAATTATGAAATCATAATTGTCTTGTTACGAAGCGGCGTTTTTCGATGAGAATCCGGCGGATGGCCCCGGGCTCTTCTTAAAGCAAGCAAAGGGCAGGACTTGAATCGCTCCTCAGGTTATAAAGTCTTTGGGGGCACTTATTTCCGAAGGGTTCCCCCCCACCACACACACACACCCCTTTCCTTTTCTGAAAATGCCAATGAGGTCACCTTACTTAAGGCATAAAGAGCTCTTTGTCTCCCCTTGGCTTCGCTATTCCTCATCTCTCCTTTCTCTTCCTTCCTCTCCCTCCCTCCCTCTCTCTCTCTTTCTCTCTTTCTCATCTCTCTTTCTCTCTCTCATCTCTTTCTCATCTCACTTTCTCTCTCTCATCTCTTTCTCGCTTTCTCTCTTTCTCATATCTCTCTCTCTTTCTCTCTCTCTCATCTCTCTCATCTCTCTTTCTCATCTCTCTTTCTCTCTCATCTCTCTTTCTCTCTCTAATCTCTTTCTTTCTCTCTTTCTCTCTCTCATCTCTCTCTCACTTTCTCTCATCGCTCTCTCTCTCATCTCTCTTTCTCTCTTTCTATTTTTCTCTCTCACATCTCTCTCTTTCTCTCTCTCTCTCTTTCTCTCTTTCTCTCTCATTTCTCTCTCATTTCTCTCTCATCTCTCTTTCTCTCATCTCTTTCTCTCATCTCTCACTTTCTCTCTCTCATCTCTCTTTCTCTCTCATCTCTCATCTCTCTTTCTCTCTCTAATCTCTTTCTTTCTCTCTTTCTCTCATCTCTCACTTTCTCTCTCATCTCTCTCTCACTTTGTCTCTCTCATCTCACTCTCATCTCTCTCATCTCTCTTTCTCTCTGTAATCTCTTTCTTTCTCTCTTTCTCTCTCTAATTTCTTTTTCTCTTTCTCTCTCTCATCTCTCTCTCATCTCTCTTTAATCTCTTTCTTTCTCTCTTTCTCTCTCTCATCTCTCTCACTTTCTCTCTCATCTCTCTCTCACTTTCTCTCTCTCATCTCACTCTCATCTCTCTCTCATCTCTTTCTCTCTCATCTCTTTCTCTCTCTCTTTCTCTCTCTCATCTCTCACTTTCTCTCTCTCATCTCACTCTCATCTCTCTTTCTCTCTCACCTCTCTTTCTCTCTCTAATCTTTCTTTCTCTCATCTCTCTCTCACTTTCTCTCATTGCTCTCTCTCTCATCTCTCTTTCTCTCTTTCTATTTTTCTCTCTCACATCTCTCTCTTTCTCTCTTTCTCTCTCTCATTTCTCTCTCATCTCTCTTTCTCTCTCTAATCTCTTTCTCGCTTTCTCTCGCTCTCTCATCTCTCACGCAGATGAATTTGCTGTTCGAACAAGCGGGGGGGGGGGGGGGGGGAGTGCTCCCTTTTGCCGTGAAGCCAGAGTGATGAAGCAGAAGGAAATGCGTTGGCATTTGCAAAACGTGGCGATATTAAGACTTGTGGACTTCAACTCCCAGAATTCCCCAGGTGGCACGGCCGGTTGAGGGATTCTGGGAGTTGAAGTCCACAAGTCTTTAAAGCTGCCAAATTTGGAGACAACCCCCCCCCCACACACCTTCCTGGTTTAGAGGATGGGATGTTGAGAGAAGTTTGGACAAGTGTGGTTCTTCCCGATATTGAACTTTTTAACAAATATTAGCAGAGTTGGAAGAGATCTTGTAGATCATCTACTCCAACCCCCCACCAGAGAAGGAGACCCTATATCATTTTTAACAGATAGCGGTCCAGCCTCTTCTTGAAATCCTCCAGGGATGAAGCTCCCACAACTTCCGAAGGCAACTTCTGCTCCATCGATTGATGGTTCTCACTGTCAGGAAATCCCTCCTTATTTCTAGGTTGAATCTCTCCTTGTTCGGTTTCCATCCATTATTCCTTGTCTGGCCTTTGGGTGTCTTGGAAAATAGCTTGATCTCCTCCTCTCTGGGGCAGCCCCATAAATATTGGGAGATGCTCTCCTGTCTCCCCTGGTCCTTCTCTTCACTAGACAAGTCTGTTCCTGCAACCGTTCATCGTATCTTTGAGCCTCCAGTCCCCTAAAATCATCCTGGTGGCTCTTCTCTGCACTCTTTCCAGAGTCTCAACCCATTTTTTTATAGTGTGGTGACCAAAACTGGATGCAGGACTCTAGGTGTGGCCTTACTAAGGGCTTTCTAGAGTGGGACTTGGAGCAATATTCTAGAACTGAGCTTCAGATGGTGCGTAACCAGAACATAGGAGCTGGCCTCCTGGATGGAGTCAACTTCGCCTCGTCAGCATGACCTCAACATCCCAGCCAAAACTCTTCAGCTCAAGGTCACCTTCGCCATCTTGAGACAGCTGTCAATCGCTCAGGAGAGGAAAGGCAGTTCCAGAGCTGAGAACGTCTCATCACCGTCTGTGGTAGCATCCTGCTTTCTGGAGGACCTGCCTGCGATGAGGCCTTCTCCTCCTTTCCCCCCCTTCTCTTCCTCCTGCTCTTGCCAAGTGGGGACTCCTGCCTCTGCAGCTCATGGAGGAGAGGTCTCCTCGATCTGGGAACCTGGTAGAAATAGCCACCAACTTTCCCTCCCTGTACCGTTTGCAGATTCTTTTGGAAAACCATTTCTATCCCGCCTCAGAGGAACCCGAGTTCATGTGGATGGGTTTGGGTAGCTAAGCTAAACTAGAGTTGGGTTTGGTCTCAATGCTAGGAGAAGCCAAGCCTTGTGGCCAGCATTGTAGGATGCGTACAATCAAAATTGGCCAGAAAGTTATTTATCTGTTTGGAAATCCCAATCCCTCCTGACAATAAACCCATTATGTTTTATTTACTCAATTTAGGGGTAAAAATGTGGCATGACAGATAAATATCCACCTGTTGCATCTTGAATTCCATTCTACATCTTTCTTTCTTTCTTTCTTTCTTTCTTTCTTTCTTTCTTTCTTTCTCTCTCTCTCTCTCTCTCTTTCTTTCTCTCTTTCCTTCCTTTCTCCCCCCTCCTTCCTTCCTTCCTTCCTTCCTTCCTTCTTCTTTCTCTCTCTCTCTCTCCCTTCCTTCCCCTTCCCCTTCCATCCTTCCTCCTAATTTCTTTTTATATTCTCTTCTCTCCTTCCTTCCTTCTTTCTTCTTTCTTTCTTTCTCTCTCTCTCCCTCCCTCCCTTCCCCTTCCCCTTCCTTCCTTCCTCCTAATTTCTTTTTATATTCTCCTTCCTTCCTTCCTTCCTTCCTTCCTTCCTTCCTTCCTTCCTTCTCTCTCTCTCCCTCCCTTCCCCTTCCCCTTCCCCTTCCTTCCTTCCTCCTAATTTCTTTTTAGATTCTCCTTCCTTCCTCCCTCCCTCCGTCCCTCCCTCCCTTCCTTCCTTCTCTTTCTCTCTCTCTCTTTCTCCTTTTCCCTTTCCCTCCCTCCCTTCCTTCCACCTGACTTCACTATTTCTCTCTTCCCAATTCAGTTTCCTTTTCCTTTCTTTCTTTCTTTCCCAGTGAAAAACATCCACCCACCTCTTCCTCCGATTTTTTCCCCTTTGCCATCAGGGTCTTCGAAGGCCGACATCGCTGCTCTTCATGGGTCTTTTATTCCCCCCCCCATGTGATTCAGTCAGGCAATTAGAAAGGGGGAAGGGAGGGGGGGGGAAGGGAGTTAATCTGGTAATTGAAGTGATGCATAATTACAGCCTAAATCCAAATTACCTAGGATTATTTTTAAGGGGGGGGGGAGAGAATTCTTGTTTTCCAATGAACCCCTTCTCTCTTTTTACTTCCCCCTTTGCAGCCCCCCATGCCAGACTAACTTGTGGATGCAATGGCTCAGGTGACCCCAGGAGAGGAAAAGCAAGGATTGGGGGCGGGGTGGGGTGCTGATGGAAATTAAGGCAGCAGGGACAAAGAATGTCCTTTCCGAAGAAAGAAACGCTTTAAAAGATTTGCAGCCTCTGTGTGTGTGTGTGTGTGTGTGTGTGTGTGTGTGTGTGTGTGTGTTGAAGTTAGTCATGCTTTATCTGTGGAAAAGCAGGCACTGCCTCAGTTGTTCCTTGTGGTGCTTCTATTTATGTAGGGCAATGTTTATGAACCTTACCAACTTTAAGAGGTGTGGACTTCCACTCCCAGAATTCTCCAGCCAGCCATTCCATCTGGGGAATTCTGGGAGTCGAAGTCCACCCATTATGGCTGGGGAATTCTGGGAAGTGAAGTCTGCCCATGCAACCTAGGGAATTCTGGGAGTTGAGGTCTACCCATGCTGGCTAGGGAATTCTGGGAAGTGAAGTCCACCCTAACACTGATGCAGAATGTGAAGAGTGTGGGAGCCGGTGCTTCCATGTTCATCATTTCCATCTCTTCAAATCAAACAAAGAATTTTTATTTTTTAATTAAAAATAAAAATTTAAAAAAAATGAAATAAAATATAAATATTGGCCGCAGGTGGGAAGAGATATGTATTCGACTGGGATGGCGGTTTGAGGCCTTCTCCACTATGCCGATTCCCTAGTTGTCGAAACATGGAATGTTAAGACGGAAGGAGCCCTAAAAGATCATCTAGATCAGCGCTGGCGAAAGTTTTCGGCACTGAGTGCGGAACGCGCAGGTGGGAGAGCACCGGAAACTGGAAGACCAGTTCCCCGGTGTGCATGAGTGGGTGAGAAGCTGAGCTTCCAGTTTCCGGCATGTGCATGCGTGCTGGTCACCTGACCTTCCAGTTTCTGGTGTGTGTGCACAAAGACCAGCTGGCCAGTGCACAGAAGCCAGAAGCTCAGCTTCCCGCCCGTGCATGCGCTCTTCCAGTTTTGGGCGAAGACCAGCTAGCTGGCATTCATGTGCGCGGCAGAACCAGGAAGGCCAACGGGCGACGACTGGCATGCCAGGAGAGATGGCTCTGCGTGCCACTTCCGGCACATGTGCCATAGGTTCCTCATCACAGATTTAAAGCAACCATCTACCGAGCCAGGAATCCAGCCGTGCAGCCTTCTGATTAGGGAGCTATCCGATGGACAGTCCGTCACTTTGCCTGTCTGATTCTCCCAATTGCAGCCCTAACAATGAGGAGAATTAACCAGTGGTGTCAGCCTCCGCTTTTCTCTGCTTTGGCTGTCATAGTAATGGAGGGAAGGGGGGGGGGTAGGTAGCTGGGCTATGGATGAGCCCAGGGAACAGCTTGCCACCAGAAATCATGGACTCTCCATCACTGAGGTTTTTAAGAGCCTAGCCAGCCACTTGTCGAAATGGTAGAGGCTCTCCTGCTTAAGCAGGGAACTGGTCTAGTAGACCCCACTCAAGGTCTTCCTTTCCAAAAAAGAGCAGACAAAGCGAGAACTGCTCCTGGTGAACGAATTGATGGGAAGGAAGGGGATATGGTAACCAATACTGTGCATTGGGCAAGGGGGTTGGACTAGATGACCTCGAAGATCCCGTCCAGCCGTTACTTTCCCTGAGCCTCCGGCAGATAAAATCCGTTTGCCGACTCACAAATATTATTCGTTCTCATTTGCAAAAGGGAAAGGAGCCAAATGCCTTCCTCCGAGGCTTATGTCTTTTTTTTTTTCAAAGGCTGGATACTAAATTTGCTTGCTTGCAGTCTTTATATTGCAAGAACCCAGCCACCGCACTTCTCAAGCCACGTTTTGCAGCTTACCAAAACCCAGTGGTGGCTTATTCGACAAACCATGATTAGTGGCCTTAGCAGGGTGCAGGAATCCAAGCTAATTAATTTCTTTCTTTCCTTTCTTTCTTTTTCTTTCTTTCTTTCTTTCTTTCTTTCTTTCTTTCTTTCTTTCTTTCTTTCTTTCTTTCTTTCTTTCTTTCTTTCTTCCTCTCTCTCTCTCTCCCCCCGCTCTTTAATTTCACAGCCATGATTCCACCTGCAGGTCTATTTTCTTTTCTTTCGCTGTCACCCCATTCTGACAACAAGGTTCAGAGGGAAATTTAGCCATCACAAGATTCGATAAAAGACAGAAGGCTGGGGTGACACAATATTTGTCTAATAATTAACGGTCTGCTTTCTCCTCATATCAAGGCTCCCTCGTTCTCTGGCCCTGAAAATTGGCTTAATTATATCAGTGGAATGTTTCTTTTTTTTTTTTTTTAGAAAAAAAAATCTGCCTGCAATTAGTCCATCTCACGGCCTGCAATTTATTTTAATAATAATAATAAAAAAATTGCAAACCGCCAGTGCTTTTGGCTCCCTAGTCCCAGGGGGACGACAGGACCAATGCGATTGGTATGTTTAATTTCATTAAACGACAGTACGGCCTACTGGAAATAGAACTGGATCCCATCGGCTTTCCGCGGCTTAAACACTCCAACCGTTCGAAAACAATTCATTATTGCATTAGCTGTCGCACCGCTGACTCCCGGAATCCAAAGCATATTACTTGCTATTTTTATAACCTTTTGCAAAGGCACTGTTAAGATAATTTGTAATCACAGCTCCGTTAAGGCTCCCTATTCTTATTCTTATTTTATTTTTTAAAAATCTGGGCTTGTTGCTTTTCAGTTAAGAAGTGTTTTATCGCCCCTCGGAAAAAAAAGACTATTTGTTTTTGCAGGCGTGTTTTCACGAACTGATTTACAGTGGATTTCCCTTTTAGAGTTTTCACTTTATACTTCCATTGGCAGGATAGGTTATTAGCAGCCGAGCAAACACCGTGAATCGTATGTTTGTTTCCTTTTGTTATTTAGCGTGTTGGAAAAATGGCCTGAGCCTACGACCAGAGGCTATTGAACAGTGAACACTAAATCTTAGTGTTAATCTCCGAACACTAAAAACATATCTTCGTGATTAACTCAAAAGGTCTGGAGACAAATCGCCACGTTTAAACATGATTTCCATCCCTTCAGAAATCATAAACCTTTCCTATTTTTTTTAAAAAAATAAAGTTGGCTAGAGGGGAGGTGGGTTGGGTAGTGGGGAGATATGATGTGATTTTTTTCTGACTATCGTCTCTGTATTTGGTCCAAGCGTTGAAATGGAGCCCTCTTTCCATCCGTAGATCATGAGGTCTAGTGGAATGGGTTGTTGTTGTTTTTTGAATCTTGCCACTGAAATTCTTTTTTTTTTTTTTTTGCTGGCTAAAAAAGTAAATTTTGCAAGCTGCGAATAACGGTGGGATAAGCGAATGATTATTACTGCCCAAATTTGCCCAATTCTCCCGGAAGATTGTCGGATTTGCAGAATTATAAAATAATTCCCTAGTCCCCAGTTGCAAAACATTTCCTAGCAGTGGCTGTTAAGCCGTCTGAGAGGAAAACGTTAAATAAACTTTGGACTTGTAAAAAACCCTCTGGTTCCCTGGAATACAATTAACTTAGGACGTGTCTGCACAGAATTGCATACTTTACGATGGAGATTGATTTAAATTGGGTGTGCAAATAAACCACTATTTAAATTGTTTGATTCCAATAGTCTGAATCAGACTGATGATCTTACTGTGGACTGCAAAACATGGATGATTCTTCCTCTTCCTCCTCTTCTTCTTCTTCCTCTTCCTCCTTCTCCTCTTCTACTTCCTCCTTCTCCTTCTTTTCTTCTTATTCTTTCTCTTCTTCTTTTTCCTCCTCTTCATCTTCTTTCTTCTTCTTCCTCCTCCTCTACTTTCTTCTTCCTCTCTTCCTCTTCTTCCTCCTCCTCCCTCCTCTTCTTCCTCTTCTCTTCCTCTTCTTCTTTTCTTCTTCTTCCTCTCCTCCTCTTCCTCTTCTTCCTTTTCTTCTCCTCCTCCTCTTCCTCTTCTTCCTTCTCTTCTACTTCCTTCTTCTTTCTTCTTCTTTTGTTTTTCTTCCTCCTCCTCCTCCTCTTCTACTTCCTTCTTCTCCTTCTTTTCTTCTTCTTCTTCCTCTTCTTCTTCTTCTTCCTTCTCTTCTTCTTTCTTCTTCTTCCTCCTCCTCCTCTACTTTCTTTTTCCTCTCTTCCTCTTCTTCCTCCTCCTCCCTCCCTCTTCTTCCTCTCCTCTTCCTCCTCTCTCCTCCTCCTCTTCTTCCTTTTCTCCTCCTCCTCCTCTTCCTCCTCTCTTCCTTCTCTTCTACTTCCTTCTTCTTTTCTTCTCCTCCTCTACTTTCTCTTCTTCCTCTCTTCCTCTTCTTCCTCCTCCTCCCTCCTCTTCTTCCTCTTCCTCTTCCTCTTCTCTCCTCCTCCTCCTCTTCTTTTCTTCTTCTTCCTCTCCTCCTCCTCCTCTTCTTCCTTTTCTCCTCCTCCTCCTCTTCCTCCTCTTCTTCCTTCTCTCGACTTCCTTCTTTTCTTCTTCTTCTTTTCTTCTTCTTCCTCTTCTTCGTTCCTCCTCCTCCTCCTCCTCCTCCTCCTTCTTCCCGAGTCCTCCTCCTCCTCCTCCCACCATACTTTTTCCTCCCTGCTATTTCTTCTCAACACCCCTGTGAGGTAGGCTACAGAGGTTGCCTTAAATAACCCAATTGTAATGGATCCGCAGGGGACCTTTCGTTATACATTAGTTTAACGACAGCCAAGCGAAACAGCCCTTGAGATATTGATGTACTCCCACTAAGAGCCGCTGAGCGGTTTAATGCCTGACGCAACTGCATTAAAAAAAATAAATCCATAAATATAAGCAACGTGACTCGGCTTAACACTAGTGCTTTCCCCAGCCTCATTAACTTTTAAGTGCTTGGACTTCAGCTCCCAGAATCCTCCAGCAGGCATCCTTTGGCTGGGGAATTCTGGGCGTTAAATAAATCCATGCATTTTAAAAGTTGGTGATGGTGAGAAGCCTCGGTTTTTAGATAAACGTGGAAGATTCGAGCAATGTAATCCAGGCAGGATTATATCTTTTCGCTTGGTGGGGCTGCCTTCCCAACCCCTTTCTGTATACATTGTAAATTGACTGTTTATTCTTCCTGATCTGGTAGTTAGCAGCTTTGAATTGCATGGAAACGCCTTTCCATTTTTTATTTTTTTTTTCGCCCCAGAAGAAAAAACAGTTTCGTTTTCAGACTCCGTCACAAATGCCTGGAGTTGAAACGGTGTTGTCGGCCCAACTGGGCCTCGTGTTAACTTTTTTTTTTCTTTTTCTTTTTTAATAAAAAATATTTGATCAACTTGAAAACATTTCTAAATTTCCCAAGCATGATGATAAATAATTGCCCTTTTATACAGCCACGGGGTGTTTTGAAAAGTCTCCCCGGCGTGAAAGAAATTCTGTCGAGGTTAAAATTTTATTTTTTTTATTTTCAGAGCTAGTTGGAACGGGAAGCAAAATGACGATTTGTTTGCATTTCGTTTTGCACGAATACGTGCTCCTTTTTTGTGTAAATTGGAGCCAGTTCAGCTTTTCCTTCCCCAAACTCTACTTAAAACAGTTGGAAGAAATATTGGACTTTGCTTTAGGAGAAAGGCAAACTACGATGAGGATGAGGATGGTTCAGCTGGCTAGGGTGATTTCCAGCATTTCTTGCCGACGACGTGAATAAATATCATTCTTGCAGGATCCCCAGTAATTTAAATCCAGCTGTTCGGACAGCATTAAATGACCCTGAAAAAAAATCACTGCCATTGCTTCCTCTACATTTCATTTTTCTCTTGATAACCACCTCAATCTGTAGGGGCCCTTTATAGATCGTCTCTGTTTTATAGGAGCAACCTCAGTTGGGATAAGGAATACAGCAACCGAGAATCAGCATCACTCAGCACAATATTAGAAGTGATTTACGTTCAGGCTTCTGGGCCTTCCCTGCGCCAGTTTGCTCATTTCCTACACGCCGAAAGACGTGCCGGGGAGAGATTCCAGGGGTCCTCAACTTACGATCACAACCGAGCCCAAAATTTCTCTCGTTGACTGAGTTTTGCCCCATCTTACGACTTTTTTCGCCTCCGCTGTTAAGCGAATCCCTGCCATTTATGAGTTAGTAACCTGGTCATTGAAAGAATCTGGCTTCCCCCATGGATGTTGCTGGTCGGAAGGTCGCCAGAGGGGATCGGGCAACCCCACCCCAGGTCATAAGTATGAGTCGGTTGCCAAACGTTTGATCACACGAGCATGAGGACGTAACCAGTGTTGGGTTTCACAGATTCTTACGTTCGCCTTCGCTGAATGCCAGCTCTGGATGTAACTCTGAAAAATGGCCGTAAGTCCCTTTTTTTCCAGCCATCCTTGTAACGTTGAACAGTCACTAAATGAATTGCGGTAAGGCGAGGACTTTCTGAATTAAAGACGTTTAGGAATGCTAGCGGGGAAAATAAAATGGAGAGATTGCTTAAGAAGTTTAGGAAAACTAACAGGGGGGGGGGGGAAGGAGAGACACGAAGCTTGTCGATCAGAAAGGTTCGAATCCCTGTACTAGCAGGGGGTTGGACTAGATGACCTCCAAGTTCCCTTCCAACTCTTGTTACCATTAAATCTGTTCTTTCCAGAGCTTTTGAGTTTGAGTTTTGCTCGATTCAATAGCTTCTTAGATTTTCTGTTAAGTCTCTTTTTTGGAAACAAAACAAAACAAAACAAAACGAGAGAGAGAGAGAGAGGTCCAGTCGCGGTTCTCCGTCAAACCATCCCGCGAATTAAAAGAAATCAATTAATCCCTTAATCTCTGGCTCTCTATTACCTTGGAAAGAGTAATCGAGTAATACCCACCCCAATTGCTGTTTTTGCTGTCGGTGGAGTTTTGCGGGAGGAAACGTGCCACGGCTTCCCAACACTCCTTAAGTAAACACGGGCTTTGCTGTAATTTTTTGGTTTTTTAATTTTTAAGAGCGCGATTAACACATTCACGAACCTATCAAAACAAACATGGCGAGGAAACACGTTTGCAGAGCTTTGCGCGAGGCCGCTAAGGAAACCCTCTCGTTTGATTTGAAAGGCGTAATTAATAGGAAAGGGGTAAACAGCGCTCAGGAGCCAAGAGCCACCCTCTTAACCTTGTCTGCATCTTGGAAGCTTGCAGGCTGTTGGTATAAAATATAACTTTTTTTAAAAAAGGTTTAAAGTCCAAAACTCTGTATATATCAATTAGGGTTGCAGAAAAATCTTGGTTACGTAGGAAAAACCTGGCTTAAAGGAAAAACACACAAAAAGCAAAGAAAATAGATATTGTACCTTTACAGGGAGGATACATGAGATGTGGGTGTGGCTTACTGATGATGGCTAATGAGCCAGAAATAGCTATATAAGTCTCTCACTATGCAGCACAAAATCTGCTGGCTGCCAGAATGAAAAGAAGGAAAAAAAAGCCCAAAAAGTAGTGAATGTGATTTCACTCAACTAGGCTTGCAGAAAAATCTTGGTTACGTAGGAAAAACCTGGCTTAAAGGAAAAACACACATAAAGCCTACGAAAAGCAAGAAAATAGATATTGTACCTTTACAGGGAGGATACATGAGATGTGGGTGTGGCTTACTGATGATGGCTAATGAGCCAGAAATAGCTATACAAGTCTCTCACTATGCAGCACAAAATCTGCTGGCTGCCAGAATGAAAAGAAGGAAAAAAAAACCCCAGAAAGTAGTGAATGTGATTTCACTCGATTGAAAAAATCTTGTTTGCAGAAAAATCTTGGTTACGTAGGAAAAATCTGGCTTAAAGAAAACACACACACACACACACACACACACGTATTATTGCCTCCCAAATTTGAGAGCATCCAATGTATGATATGCCACATACCGGTGTTTCCCAATCTGGGTAAACTTTTAAGAGGTGTGGACTTCAATTCCCAGAATTCCCCAATTCCCAGGCTGGGGGATTTCTGGGAGTTGAAATCCACCCTTCTTAAAGCTGCCAGGTCGAGAAACACAGCCATCATCATCATCATCTTTTAATGATCCCATAATCCCTTGCGGGTGGAGTTTGAGCAACTGAATGGAGCTGAGTGTTTACTGGCCGGATGCCTTTCCTGTCACCAATGCAGAGTTCTGTCCAGCAGTTAAATTCTCATTGTGCCCAGAGAGAGAAATATCTGACTCTACCCAGGATCGAACTCGCAGCCTTCTGATTGTGGGGCGAGAGCTCCACCTGTAGGCCACCGCACCACTCTCGAGAAACACAACACACAGCTGGCTCCTACTGAAGTGATTGTCCACTAGGACAACCCAAGATCCCACTCGCAGTCACCACTATTGTGCAAGGTACCACATATACTGTACCAGTGCATTTTGATGATGGTGATGTGATCCATTCAGTCTTGTCCGACTCATGGGAGATTCTCAGGGCCAGGTCTCCCCACATCTCCCGAACGTACACCAAAGTTTTTTCTACGCTCCGACTGGTGTCACCTTCGATGGTGTCCAACCACCGAGTCCTTTTGGCATCCTGGTTTCCTTTTCCCGCTAACTCTCCCAACACAATTGTTTTCTCCCCGCGTGACGTGGCCAAAATAAGGGAGAACATTTCTATGGCCTATTTTATACCCACGTTATTTGCTCAGCGTTGAATGTTGTGGTGTCTATAATTTGTGACGCGAACGAACAATTGTATAATTTGAGAGTGGATTAGGAGTCGGGACTTGTTCTTCTTGCTCTTGGACAGCAGAAGGGTGGAGTAGACCCTGCTCTTCCTCATTCTTCTCATTCGGCTCATCTAGGTGATTGGCTACTAAGTGAGTTGGGTACTAACAGAATATTAACAGAAGAATAGAATCAGAAGGGACCTGGAGGTCTTCTAGTCCACTCCCCTGCTCAAGTAGGAGACCTTATACCATTCGTAACCACAACTTCTGGAGGCTAATGCTGAGGAAACCCAACCATGCTCTTAGCTCTTTGTGGACAAGACCATTAGATGTTTAGAGTTGGTCTCCTCCTGGAGAACTCCTCCTGTGTGGTTACCAAGAGTTCATACCAATCTGATCGGGCCTCAGCGACCCATTGATCAATGCAAAGGCTGTCAACTCCCTTTGAGAAGTCCATAACGGTGGGAAGATGGAAGGGAAGAGAAGAAGACAACGACCAGCAGAAGGTGTGGGGGCTCGAGGGGGCGATGAGTGGATTGTTTGAAAGACCAGGTTGGAGACAAGTTTGGAGACCAATGGTCCGGGAAACATCCCACTAAAAGTTGACCCTGACTTTGATGGCACATAATCAATCAATCAATCAATCAATCGAACAACTTCAATGCAAACCCCTAAATTCGTTTTCTCTCCTGCCTTTTTTTTCCTTTTAAATTTAACATTCTCGAAACAACAGGTTTGCTTCGATTTTTATTTCGCTGCGCTTTTATTTATTTTCACCTTTCTCCTTTCTTTCTTTCTTTTTTTTTTTTATAAAGCTGCTATTTTAGCCATTTTTTCTAGACATTGGTTTTTAATAAAGCGTTTAAGGATATTTGGTCTCACACACACAGGGAGCCTCGGGAAAGCCGGCCAATAAATTACATACATAAATAAGTCAGTTGACTTTATGTTTGGCGGTATTAAACTGCGGCTCGCGTTTTTTTCTTTTTCCTTTCCTAAATTGCATTTTGAAGTCGATGGGGTGCGATTTTGCAGCCTCCTTTCGATAGGCAAGCAGATGGAAAAAAATACGGCGTTTATATAAATAAAACGGTCTCTCTCTTCCAACTTCCCTAAAAAGACCGCATTTAGATATCGGCACAAATGATTATTTTCTTATTTGGTCGGAAAATTTGGCCGTTGGTTAGACAGTGCTTTGGGCTTCCCCGGTTTTCAGAACCGGTAGTCCTCGACATACGACCCCAAATTTCTGTCGGTGAGCGAGACCGTCACTAAGTGAGGTTTCACCCCCTTTTCACCCCCTTTCTTGCCACCGTTGTTAAGTGTGAAAAATGGTCCCAAGTGAATCTTCCCCCCCATGCCCTCGTAACTTCGAACGGTCACTAAATGGAACTGACATAAGGCGAGGACTAGTATAGAAAAACGGCAGTGGAGTCTTAACCAGGAATCCATGGATCAAGATTTGACGTTGGAAAAGAGAGGGGGAAGGAGGGAGGGGGGAACAGCATGGTTTCATTCTCACACACTGCGTCACTTTCCCTGTGTGTTTTGTGTGTTTTGTGTGTTTTGTGTTCAATCCAGTCACGAGAGTTTCCTGGTGGAACCAGGCATAAGATCTGCTTGCAGGAAATAATAATAATAATAATAACAATAACAATAATAATAATAATAATAATAATAATAATAATAATAATAATAATAATAATAATAATAATAATAATAATAATAGACTAATCTGTTTGGCGGGGTCGGGTTCTCAGATAATGACGTGCTTGCTTTTGTGTGAAAATATTAAATTGCACACATGTGCCGGCCGAGGACGGTTGTGAAGAGGGAGTGGATGAGCGTCCGTTAACAGCTCGGAGTCTGCCACCTTTGACTAGTGTGTGAGTGAGTGAGTGACAGATTACAAATGGTGTCGTTAGCCTGTCGGAGGAACGAGAATTCGCCCTGGATCTCTCTTGAGTTTTGCCCTCTGCGGCGGTCTCTCCTTTTTCACTGTCTTCCAGAGGTTGAATGGAGTCACGCATTTCCCCTTGAAGGAATGTAGGGGTGGGGGGCGTGGGAAGAAGAGGAATGCGTTGGGTAGAAACCTTAGCCCATTTAATGTGCCCCATAATTAATCCAGGGGTGTTAGCTTTAGCTCAGAAAAGTGCTCTGGATTTATACGAGGTTAAACTAACAATCTCTGCCAACTCAGTGAAGGGAAAATTGACTCGAAGGCATTACGCTCTCTTCAAGAGCCAGGCAAATTCCTAGAGAGGCCTTGTAACAGTGGAGCTGTCTAGGAATAGAGCTACACTCCTTCTCCTTCTCTTCTCTTCTCTTCTCTTCTCTTCTCTTCTCTTCTCTTCTCTTCTCTTCTCTTCTCTTCTCTTCTCTTCTCTCTTCTCTTCTCTTCTCTTCTCTTCTCTTCTCTTCTCTTCTCTTCTCGCAACCAAGCCATTCTAATCCTTGATGTTTTCTTATCTTTTTCATTGTCTTCTTCTCTTGTTCCCCTCTGCTCTTGAGTCAATGCAACCAAGCCATTCTAATCCTTAATCTTTTGTTCTCTTTTCACTGTTCTCCTCTCCTCTCCTCTCCTCTCCCTCTCCTCTCCTCTCCTCTCCTCTCCTCTCTTCTCCTCCCTTCTCTTTTCCAACCAATGTGGGGCTAGAAAAAACAGAAACCAAAGTAGGGAAGGCCACTTGATTCCATCTGTAAGATCGCTAACTTTGATCACGCCCTCACAGGTTTTTCCTTAGTTTTAAAATCACTTATTACAGGAGAACAGAGACCGCCTTCTCTGCTTTCTGATACACACAAACACACACACCAAACCCAGCCAAATCTTGAAAAGAGTCGTAAGGGATCTCGGAGGTCTTCAAGTCCAACCTCCTGTTCAAACTCTTCTGCCAATCTCTTCTTCAAAGCCTCCAGTGCGGAAGCAACCCACAACTTCCGAAAGCAACTTCCACGATCCCACTGCTTAATGGTTCTCCCTGTCAGGAAACGTTGTCCTTATTTCTAGGTTGATGAAGGAACAGATGCCCAACTCAACCCTACCCAACGAATCTTGATGAGGAACATTTTTGTGCATCTCCTTTTCTTGAAACTCCGGGGGACGGGAGGGTGGGAGGGATTCTGGGTGGGCACCCGATCCTCTAACATCTGGTCTGAAAAGAATTGAGATCAGTCTGCGTCTCCTACGCTCAGCTCTCCCGATCCAGTGTTGGCCCAGCTGTGTTTTGTGTCTTTCAACCTACTCGGCAACTGGCTTGGTGGTTGCGAGGGGGCCCTCCTCGCTCTTTTCTCCCAGGGGGAAGGGCTGAAAATGTTTCTGCTGCTACTGAAAAAGGGGTCTTCTTCCTGGAGTTGGGAAGACCCCCACCATTTCCTCTCCTCCCCCCCTTAAGCAAAGCTGGTTAAAAAGAATTCTGTGGGCAAATGGATGTCAGAAGCGTATTTGCTTGTAAATATACTGTTGGATAGATTTACCTGTTTCTCCAAGCATGCTAAAGTACAGTTCGTCCTTGCCTTACAACAGTTCATTTAAGTGACCGTTTAGCGCACGGGTCTGCAACCTCAAACACTCAAAAGAGCCATTTGGACCCGTTTCCCACAGAAAAGAAAACACCGGGAGCCACAAAACCCATCCTGGGCCTGACTATTTCTTGAGCGGCCACAAAACCAGCCTAGGTAGTTAAATTAAACGTTCTGTTTTCTTTTGAAACTTTTCTTTCTTGGATTTATCCATGGTTGGCCTAGCTCAATAAATCGTAGGCCGACAGGTGTCTCACATTGGCGGTTGTGACGCATGTTTTACAATAGCACTGGAAAAAGTTTGACTTTCACACTTAACGACCGTCACAACGTCCCCTGTGGTCCCACGATCAAAATTCAGATGCTTGGCCGACTTGTATTTATGGCGGTTGCAGCGTCCCTCCCCCGGGGTCACGCGATCCCCAATTTTGTGACCTTCCGATGAGCAAATTCGAGGAGTGGGGGGCAGGAACCGGATTCCCTTAACACCCCATGGGGCTAATTAACCCAACTGCAACGATTCGCCTTCACCGCCTGCGGCGAGAAACGTCGTTAAAACGGGACTGAGCTCGCTTAACTTTTACGTCTCACTCGGCGACGTGAATTCCGGCCTCGAACGGTGGTCGTTAAGGCCGAGGATTCCCTGTATCGCACAGCTTGTCCTCCGCTGTGGGCTGAATGTGGCTAATCTGGGCTTGTCAAAGGGGTGAGGAATAAGGATGTTTATTCCTGATCATTTATGGTATCGTAGGGCAATTGGTGGATCAGTCAATAAAACAGTCTTTTTTCTTTTTTTTTTAAAAAAAAACACATTTAACATCATATATGAACCTGGGGAGGGGAGGGGTGACTGTCTAGAGTATTGGGGTAGGGGTGATGTTAGCTGGACTGCCATTTGCCAGAAATGATATAGAGTCTCTTCCAGTTGTATTCTGATTAATTGATTGATTGATTGATATGGTATCGGGTCTCCTGCTTAATCAGGGGTTGGACTAGAAGACCTCCAAGTTCCCTTCCAGCTCTGTCAATCTGTTCATCTTAATCTCCCCTGATCCATTCAGTCAGAGGCATTATTGGTGGTCCTAGCTTTAGGACCAGAATTGGCATCGATACTCTCCTGAATTCCAGACTCCGAGCCCCAGCCTGGAGGTCTTCCGCTCTCTTTTAAGTCTTCATCTTCTCTCCCCCCCCCTCACCCTCTGCTCTTTTCCAAGTTCCACCGAATCCTGGAATAATAAAATAAAAATAAAGACCTCGCTGATAGAATATAATCTTCTAATCGTGGCAGCCAGCTAGGCACTTAGAGGCAAGGCTGCAAGGCACTTGCTGAGGATATACAGTATATATATATATATATATATTTCTTTGCTTTTGAACCGCAAGGCCTCCCTGCATCAGGAGTCTTGCATTACTGGCCGCATCTGTGCCTTCTCGCTCTTCTTGACAGACGACCTTCGTTCAAAGGGAAAGAGCTCCACGGGGCTGGTTGGGGGGGGGCATTAGGAATCCATTACCGAAGGGGCTCGGTGCTCGGGGGGTGGGGTGGGGTGTCTCTCTCTAGAGATTTGCCCTCTCGCTAGCCCACCAAACAGAGTATTACATTGTCAGAGGTGGGAAGGAAGGCGGGGAGGGGAGGAAAGGGGCAAAGGGTGTCAACAGGAGAAGGGAACCCAAGTTCTTCCCCCCCCACCCAGTGTCCCTGTCCGCTTGGCCAATGTATCTATATCTATATCTATATATATAGTATTCTCCCAGGCATTCATTTGTCTTTAAATAACTGTACATAAAATAGGTGGTTAAGTAAATGGGTTTATCCTTGGGATTTATGAGAGAGAGAGAGAAAGAGAAGACAGAGAGAGATAAGAGAGAGAAAGAGAGATGAGAGAGAAAGAGAGAGAGAAAGAGAGATGAGAAAGAGAGAAAGAGAGAGAGAGATGAGAATGAGATGAAAGAGAGAGAGAGAGAGAAAGAGAGATGAGAAAGAGAGAGAGAAAGAGGTGTGTGAGAGAAAGAGAGATGAGAAAGAGAAAGAGAGAGATGAGAATGAGAGAGATGAGAGAGAGAAAAGAGAGAAAGATAGATAAGAAAGAGAGAGATGAGAGAGAGAAAAGAGAAGTGAGAGAGAGATGAAAGTAAGAGAGATGAGAGAGAAAGAGAGAGAGAGAGATGAGAAAGAAATGAGAGAGAAAGAGAGAAGAGAGAGAGAGATAAGGGAAAGAGTGAGAGAAAGAGAGATGAGAAAGAGAGAGATGAAAGTAAGAGATGAGAGAAAGAGATGAGAGAAAGAGAAAGAGAGAAAGATGAGAGAAAGAGAGAGAGAAAGAGAAGAGAGAGAAAGAGAGGTGAGAGAGAGAAAGAGAGATGAGAATGAGAGAGATGAGAGAGAAAGAGAGAAAGAGAGATGAGAAAGAGAAAGAGAGAGAGAGAAAGAGAGATGAGAAAGAGAGAGAGATGAAAGTAAGAGAGATGAGAGATGAGAGAGAAAGAGATGGGAGAGAGAGAAAGAGAGAGAAAGAAAGATGAGAGAAAGAGAGAGGGAAAAAAAGACAGAGAAAGAGAGAAAGAAAGAGAGACCCAGTCCCTCGCCAAAACCCTCCAATCTTCAGCAGTGAAACAATTAAGTAATGGAATTTCAGCGTGTAAACATGGCATAATTCACTCATCAAGAAATGCTAATGAGTTTGACTGCAAGCCACCGATCTGGAGAAAAATGCAGGGCTTGGCGAGGGAGGAAGGAAGGAAGGCGGAAGGGAGGGAGGGTATTCTGTTGCATGGGGGGAAAAAAGAAACCCAAATTTCACTCCAGGCCTTCCACCCCACCAGCTTCCCCCCCACCCCGCCACTTTTTTAGGATAAACTGTTGTTTAAATTGGAATGATGGAGGGAGTCCTGCCCAGTTTTCCTTGGACCACACCAGGCAGGGCATCCGATTCGGTCAAGGAAGAAAAACCGAGGAGTTTGCGGTGGGGCAAAGCTTCCCACTCCTCCCCCCATCCCCCAAGCCTGCCGATGAAAACTTTATAAAAAGCTTTCTTTAAAAAAAAGAAAAGAAAGAAAGAACAAAAATAAAAAATTGCATCCCACTTCCAAGAGCATCCTGCTGCTCAGAAGGAAGACTGACAGAACGAAAAAGAATCTTGCAAAAGATTCCTTTTTTCTCGCCCTAAACATGTACAGCTAAGACTGTGTCGTGTCTCTGGGTTGTATAACATATGCGGGCATAGGCATAATTGTGCATTTATTTAGTTAGTTAGTTATCTTGTCATGTTTATGTAGTGTAAAATTGGAGGTGGCGACCCTTTGAGAGCTGCGTGTAACAAAATTTCATTTTTAATGTATGCCAATTAGCACACTTTCAAAGTGATAATTAAGCTCTTCTCTACTCTGTTGTATTTCTATTTCTATTCTATTTCTATTCTATTCTATTCTATTCTATTCTATTCTATTCTATTCTATTCTATTCTATTCTATTCTATTCTATTCTATTCTCTTAATTTCTCTTCTCTTCTTTAATTTCGCTTCTCTTCTTTAATTCTTCTTCTCTTCTGTATTTTATTCTATATTCAATTCTATCTTCTCTTCTCTTAATTCCTCTTCTCTTCTTTAATTTCTCTTCTCTTCTCTTCTCTTCTCTTCTCTTCTCTTCTCTTCTCTTCTCTTCTCTTCTCTCCTCTCCTCTCCTCTCCTCTCCTCTGCTCTGCTCTGCTCTGCTCTGCTCTGCTCTGCTCTGCTCTATTTTATTCTATATTCAATTATCCTCTCTCCTCTCCTCTTTTCTTAATTCCTCTTCTCTTCTCTTCTCTTCTCTTCTCTTCTCTTCTCTTCTCTTCTCTTCTCTTCTCTTCTCTTCTCTTCTCTTCTCTTCTCTTCTCTCTTCTCTTCTCTTCTCTTCTCTTCTCTTCTGTTTTATTCTATATTCAATTATCCTCTCTTCTCTTCTCTCCTCTTCTCTTTTTTAATTCCTCTTCTCTTCTTTAATTCCTTTTCTTCTTTAATTCCTCATGTCATCTTTAATTCCTCTTCTCTTCTATATTTTATTCTATATTCTGTTCTATTCTCTCTTCTCTTAATTCCTCTTCTCTTCTATATTTTATTCTATATTCAATTCTCCTCCCTTCTCTTCTTTTTTAATTCCTCTTCTCTTCTTTAATTCCTCTCCTCTTCCTCTTCCTCTTCCTCTTCCTCTTCCTCTTCCTCTTCCTCTTCCTCTTCCTCTTCCTCTTCCTCTTCTATTGCTATTGCTATTCTGGTTCTGTTCTGTTCTATTCTATTTCTATATTTTACTATTCTATTCTATTCTATTCTATTCTATTCTATTCTATGCTATTCTGTTCTGTTCTGTTCTATTCTATTCTATTCTATTCTATTCTATTCTATTCTATTCTATTCTATTCTATTCTATTCTATTCTATTCTATTCTATTATTCTATTCACGTTTAAAGGAACAAAGCATACACAACAATAACCACCTAACGATGCTAATAAAGACCACTGAGCATTGTCATCAAGTAATTTAAAATGAATAGGGCAGAACGGTATCAACGAAGAGTTCTTAAAAACGCTTTCTCCGCCTTTTGGCTAAGATCAAGGGTATCTTAAGGCCCTGTTTTTAATTCTTTCCAAAAGAGTCTTAAAGGACCCCCCCCAAAGACCTCCAGTTAATAGGCCTAATTTTGAGAAGGCCCATGAGGTCAAGAGCCAGCTAAACCTCATGTGAAAATCTACTTTGCCCCACCGAGATAGTTTCTTCTCCGAGTTTTAGCCTCCCTCCTTTTTTCCTCCGTGGTGGGGAATTACCAACAATTTGTCCTGTATTATTTGGATTGGATCTTGTCCAGAAGACAGTTCAAGTTTCTAGAGGGTTTTTTTTTTTTTTGAATGCTGGGATTCTCTCCTCCTGATTATACTGGAGGGGATTCGTGTTTATTATCCAAGCCGGGTCCTTTGGTATCCTGAGATTATAAATATAATTTTGATCGAGCAGAAACTGTTCCGGCAGGGTGAAATGCAATGAAATAAGTCTTTCTCAGAAATTCTTTCTTCTGGAATCAACCCTCTTCAGTCCCCTCGTTCCAGGGTTGGGGATGCTAGAATGGGGAGGGAACCCCCCGAGGTCATCCAATCTCACCCGCTGCTTGGTACAGACAGACAGACCTTGTCTTATGTTCACCGCTGAGCTTAAAAGATCCATGGCTAAGCAAGACAGCTGCTTGGTGAGTTTTGCCCCTTCCTTTGCCCCAGTTGTTAAGCGAGTCACTGCAGTGGTTCAGTCAGTAACAGGGTTGTGGCTGGTTGGAAGGTTGCAAAAGGGGGTTCGTGTGACCCCCGGGGGGAGGAACACACAGCGACCGTCATAAATACGAGTCAGTGGCCAATTGACTGAATTTTGATCTTGTGACCATGGGTTTGCCGCAACGGTCGTTAAGTGTGGAAAACAGTCATAAGTCCCCTTTTTTCCCCAGTGCCATTGTGACTTTGAATGGGTCGCATTCCTGTACAGGTTGTCCTCGCCTTGCGAATTGAAGCATCGCTGGCCGATTCTTATCTAGGCTTCGCTTGAGGGCCTCTTGTTGCGCTCGGGCGTCAGTGTGTCCCTGCAGTTTCCTTGTCAAGGTTTTTCGGAAATGGTTTGCCATTGCCCGCTTCCTAGGGCTGAACGAAAGCGACTGGCCTCAAAGTCGCCAGCCAGTTTTTGCTCAAAACTCTTGAAGTTTTGAGCCTAGGACGTTAATCACTACGCCACACTGGTTCTAATGGGGAGGCTCTGTATTTTATCCAAGACTTCCTGCTACAGAGAACCTCCCTCTCTGTCTCTCTCTCCCTCTCTCTCATCTATCTATCTATCTATCTATCTATCTATCTATCTATCTATCTATCTATCTATCTATCTATCTATCATCTATATTATCTATCTTCTATCTATCTATCTATCTATCTATCTATCTATCTATCTATCTATCTATCTATATTATCTATCTTCTATCTATCTTCTATCTATCATCTATCTATCTATCTATCTATCTATCTATCTATCATCTATCTATCTATCTATCTATCTATCTATCTATCTATCTATCTATCTATCTATCTTCTATCTATGTTCTATCATCAATCTATCTATCTATCTATCTATCTATCTATCTATCTATCTATCTATCTATCTATCATCTATCTATCTATCTATCTATCTATCTATCTATCTATCTTCTATCTATGTTCTATCTATCATCAATCAATCTATCAATCTATCTATCTATCTATCTATCTATCTATCTATCTATCTATCTATCTATCATCTATCTATCTATCTATCTTCTATCTATGTTCTATCTATCATCAATCTATCTATCTATCTATCTATCTATCTATCTATCTATCTATCTATCTATCTATCATCTATCTATCATCTATCATCTATCATTTCTCCCTCTCTTATCTATCTATCTATATCTATCTATCTATCTATCTATCTATCTATCTATCTATCTATCTATCTATCTATCTATCTATCTATCTATCTATCTATCTATCTATCATCTATCATTTCTCCCTCTCTTATCTATCTATCTATCTATCTATCTATCTATCTATCTATCTATCTATCTATCTATCTATCTATCTATCTATCTATCTTTTCTCCCTCTCTCTCTCATCTATTTACCTACCTACATAGAATAGAATAGAATAGAATAGAATAGAATAGAATAGAATAGAATAGAATAGAATAGAATAGAATAGAATAGAATAGAATAGAATAGAATAGAATAGAATAGAATAGAATAGAATAGAATTCTTTATTGGCCAAGTGTGATTGGACTCACAAGGAATTTGTCTTTGGTGCATATGCTCTCAGTGTACATAAAAAAAAAGATACATTCGTCAAGAATCATAAGGTACAACACTATCTATACAACAAGATCTATCTATCTATCTATCTATCTATCTATCTATCTATCTATCTATCTATCTATCTATCTATCTATCTATCATCTATCTATCGTTCAGTGATTGAATAGGAGGATTCCGCGATCTTTTCAAATTTACAAACGTCGTTCAGGACAACCAAAACATCTGGAACGGAGGGCTGTGACTTCATCTCAAAGCCCCTCCATAATTCACGGATGCTTTGGGCAGACGGGGTGATGGTGGTGGTGGGGGGTGAGGGGTGTGGGAAGGGGGGGGCATCCAGCCTTCTCTTCCAGCAAGAGCGAGCGTCTGGAATTGGACCTCGGCACACTTCCTTTTTACAACATCTCCTGCCGTCAGCCCAAACCCCTCGCAGCTTCTCCTCCAGCCCCTCCAGTGCCCGACGCCAGATGCTCTCCGCGGCTCGAACTGCATAATATGCCTTTTAATAGGCCGAAAGAGAAACAGCCCGGAATATTAACTTGCCTTGACTTTTACTGCTCCCAGCATAGAACGTTGAAAGATGTCAGGTTTAGCAATTAAGAAACATGAAATTTATTTTTTTTGCTACTTTTTCTTTTTTCTTTTCTTTTAACTATAAAAAGCTAAATATGATGCCTTTCTTGGAACTGTTAGGCTATTGAAAACCAAATTGTTTTAAGGGCCGCCAGCCGGGTCTTTTAAATGTTCTTTGGAGATTTTCCCAATGTCATCAACATCAGTTTAGATCAGCCTGTTTCTCAGTGAGTCCCACTCTGTATATTTTATGAGAAAGGATTCTGTGGTTGACTTGTGGAAGGAAAGTTGCAGGATATTAATCCAATGGAACCCACCAGCTCCTTCAAAATTTATCTAGTTGTTGGCACTGGGTATCCCTCCCTCCCTCTCCTTCATTTTCCTTTCTTTTTTTCTTATTTCTCACTCATTTTTCCTTCCTTCCTTCCCTCCCTCCCTCCCTCTTTTCTTCTTCCTTTCTTTTTTTCTTCTCACTCATTTTTACTTCCCCTTCCTTCCTTCCTTTCTTCCTTCCTTCCTCTGTCTCCTTCCTTTCTCCCTCTCTCTTTTCTGCTCCATTTTCCTTTTTTCCTTCTCACACTTTTCCTTTTCCTTCCTTCCTTCCTTCCTTCTTTTCTTCCTTCTTTTCTTCCTTCCTTCCTTCCCTCCCTCTTTTCCTCTTCCTTTCTTTTTTTCTTTTTTTCTTCTCACTCATTTTTACTTCCCCTTCCTTCCTTTCTTCCTTCCTTCTTTCCTTCCTTCCCTCCGTCTCCTTCCTTTCTCCCTCTCTCTTTTCCTCTTCCTTTCTTTTTTTCTTCTCACTCATTTTTACTTCCCCTTCCTTCCTTCCTTCTTTTTTCTTTCCTTCCTTCCCTCCCTCCCTGTCCTTCCTTTCTCCTCCCTCTTTTTCTCTTCCTTTCTTTTTTTCTTCTCACTCATTTTTACTTCCCCTTCCTTCCTTCCTTTTTTCCTTCTTTCCTTCCTTCCCTCCCTGTCCTTCCTTTCTCCCTCCCCTCTTTTCCTCTCCATTTTCCTTTTTTCTTCTCTTCCTTTCCCTTTTCTTTTTCCTTTTCCCTTCCTTCCTTCCTTCCTTCCTTCCTTCCTTCCTTCCTTCCTTCCTTCCTTCCTTCCTTCCTTCCTTCCTTCCTACCTACCTACCTACCTACCTACCTACCTACAAAGTGAAGAACTGACTTAAGTTAATAAAGTGCCATCAAGTCAGCGTCAGCTCTTGTGGACGAAATCTTGCCATCTCTTCTCCATCTGCCTAAGTCGCTTCTCTTCCATGAGGAGTATTACATCTTCAGTCAAGTGACATTCAGTAAAATCTATAAAATGAGTCAAAGAGCAATTTTCATTGGAAAGCTCTGGCCACAGTAAGCTGTCTTTTCACTTTTCACAGTTACGAATTTTCCAGCATCCCCCACGCTCACGGGATCAAAATCCAGGCTCTTGGCAATGGGTCCCTATTTACGATCGTCGCTGTGTCCCGGGTGTGTGTTTGTATCTGTGTGAGACGCGATCTCCTGTTGCGACCTTCTGACAAGCAAAGTCGATAGGGAAGCCACATTCATTTAACAACCGCGTGGCTTAACTTATCAGCGGCAGTGACTCACTTAATGACAGTGGCAAGAAAAGTCGTAAAATGGAACAAACGTCTCCCTGAGCCACAGAACAGTCGTCTGTCTAACGTAATCTTCTTTATTCTTGTCTGCACACTTCCCGGCAGCAACTGCTTACTTATTGAATAGAATAGAATAACAGAGTTAGAAGGGACCTCGGAGGTCTTCTAGTCCAACCCCCTGCTTAGGCAGGAAACCCTACACCCTTCAGACAAATGCTTATCCAACCTCTTCTTAAAAGCTTCCAGTGTCGGAGCATTCACAACTTCTGGTGGCAAGCAGTTCCACAGATTAATTGTTCTAACTGTCAGGAAATTCCTCCTTAGTTCTAAATTGCTTCTCTCCTTGATGAGTTTCCACCTATTGCTTCTTCTCCTGCTTTCAAGTGCTTTGGAGAATAGCTTGACTCCCTCTTCTTTGGGGCAGCCCCTGAGATATCGTAAGACTGCTATCCTGTCTCCCCTGGTCCTTCTTTTCATCAGACTAGACATATTCAGTCCTTTATATGTTTTAGCCTCCCGTCCCCTATAATCCTCTTTGTGGCTCTTCTCTGCACACTTTCTAGAGTCTCAAGATCTTTTTAACATCGTGGCCACCAAAACTGAATTGCATTCAAATCCTTTCCTGTCTCTCTCGAAACTCTTTCGCTTTGTTTTTTTGCTTTTAATTCCAAAAACCCGAAGTTTAAACCGCTGGATTTTGGAGTGTGTGTGTGTGTGTGTGTCTCAGCACTAAATCCAACTGTCATTGATCAATGGGGTAGAGGGGACACCTTCTCAATTTGGCACCATTTCCCTCCTCTCGTATGTGGCAGGCGGCGCGGTCCGGGGGTGGAGGGAGAGAGAGAGAGAGAGAGAGAGAGAGAAAAACCCTCCAAGTTTTAACATCTGACTTCAGTTTACTGAAATAACAGGCCGTGTTTATTTTGTATTGTATGGCACCTGGTTTTTCGACCCTATAAAATCTCTCTCCGAGCTCCTACGGCCTCGGTTCAGACATTTTCCCGCTTTGTTCCTTCTCCCGTCTTACGGCTGCCTACCTTCTCCTTGTGTTTTGATTTCCCGGCCATTTACCCCACTAGAGAAGAACATGTCAGCACATCCAATTCTACAGGGTGAAATTAAGGAGCCCTGGGCAAGCAGATTCTCCACCGTTTTCTCCTCCCGGGCTGGAAAGGATCCAGCGGTGTGCGAGGATCTGGAGGAAAAAAAAAAAAAAAAGGACAGATGTTCGCTGAGTTGGAGAGGTCATCCAGTCCAGCCCCATGCCCAGTGTAGGGTTCACTACATCGTCCCTAGGTCTTTGTTTGGGGGAAAAAAACCCAAAAACCTCAGTGAAGAAGAAGAAGAAACTCCTGCAGCAGAGCAGAACAGGAAACCAAAGTCGGAAGGGATCTTGGAAGTCTTCTTCTCCAACCTAGACCTTCTATCATTCCAGACCTTTTCTGACCAACCTTTTCTTAAAAACCTCCAGAGATGACGCACCCACAACCTCTGGAGGAAAGTTGTTTCCCACGGATTAATTGTTCGCACTATCAATAAATCCCTCCTTAGCTCTAGGTTCCTTCTCTCCTTGATGAGTTTCCATCCGTTGCTTCTTGTCCCGCTTTGGGCCGTCGTCCATTCTGCTGATTGACAGTTCTTAGCCTCAAGAAGATCCCCCCCCCCTCCCTCAATTTGATCTGCAATCCTTGAAGTTTCAACTTGACCTCCAGGGTGACACGAGAGCCTTCTTCAAGTGCCCGAACAGCAGTGTTTAGACGATGGGGAAGGCTTGTTTATACACGAACGGCCAAAATTGTGGAAACTTTTTGGGAAAAATGTATTTTTGAGGTTTGATGGTTAATACCACTGCTTTTTTTCTTTTTCTTTTTGGAGTTTCAAGATAATCCTATTCCACTTGCTGGAATGCCCTGGGAATAGCCCAGACCTTCTTCGCCCAATTGAAAACCTATGGAGCCGACTAAAGAAACTTGTTATTTATTTATTTTATTTATTTATTGAATTTCTATACCGCCCTTCTCCCAAAGGACTCAGGGCAGTGAACAGATTAAGATTTCATATACATATAAATATATTTTATAAAGAGTAAATAATAAATTAAGTCAACTTGGTGTATCTACTAAGACCTTGGCATAGAATTTTGATGTTTATGCTAGCCCTGCTTGTTGAAATAGAAAGGTCTTCAGGGCACGTCGGAAAGTGCGAAGATCTGGGATTATTCGTATTCCAGGTGGTATTTTGTTCCAAAGCGTAGGTGCCCCCACAGAGAAGGCCCTCTCCCTTGGAACCACCAGACGACATTGTTTTAATGATGGTACCATGAGTAGGCCTACTCTGTGAGAGCGTTTTGGTTGGTGGGAGGTTAACGGTTGCAGCAGGTGGTCTCGTAAGTACTCAGGTCCTAAGCCATGGAGCACTTTAAAGGTAAGAACCAACACCTTGAAGCGCACTCGGAAGGCCACCGGAAGCCAGTGCAGCTCGCGTAGAAGAGGTGTTACATGCGAGCACCATGTTGCTCCCATAATTACTCGCGCAGCCGCATTCTGGACCAGTTGGAGCTTCCGGGTGCACTTCAAGGGGAGCCCCATGTAGAGAGCATTGCAGTAGTCAAGTTAGTCAGAAGCGACCCAGCAATAAAACCCAGTTAATAGAAGCCATCATTCCATCTTGGTTCCACATTATTAGAACAGCTGCAGAACTCAAAGACTTGGTTCCCTCCATGGGAAGACGTTGTAAGGCCGTCATTCATGCTAAAGGTTACCCAAATAAGGATTCACTGACATGGGGATCATTTTTGTACATCTCCTTTTTTTCTACATGTTTCCCTTTTCTTCTTTATACTTTAACTGCTATTCTAATAGCAACTCCTTCCTAAAAGTTACGGCATGACATTCCTGATTAAATTATCTTTCCGTTGATACGTAATTTTATGATACTACCCCCCAAAAAAGAAAAAGTTTTGTTGTTAACTAGTTTTAGAAAATACACTTTTCCCAAAAGGTTTCCATAATTTTGGCCACTACGATAGGTCAGTTCAAGACAATTTCATCCACACCACGTGCTAAACTCCCTGAGCTAAACCTAAGTTTAATGTTTTGAGTGTTGTGGCTTAGAGAGTCCTGTGCGAATGTTGCCTGTTGGCTTAATTTAAGGGTCTTTGTTTCGTGGTGTTATTAACTAGTTTTAGAAAATACACTTTTCCCAAAAAGGTTTCCTTTAGGAAAAAAAAAAAAGCCGCCAATAGATTTAACGAGAAGGGTTATCATGGGGTTGGCTTGACCACCACCACTCTTGAATAAACCAGGATTGGCTTGTTTGTGCGTTTTTTAGAGTCTCTTTGGGGAAAAAAAACCCCCAACTCCTGACTCTGCAAATTTTTGGATGAAGGAGACAGCAAGAATTTTATCCTCCAAGGTGTCTTCATTCCCTCGAAACACTAATTGGAGAAAAAAATAAAATAAAATCCCGAAAAGCGATATAGAATCGCGGGGTTTTGTTATTTCAAGGTCAGAAAAGAACAGTGGTGAAATTCAAATTTTTTTTACTACCGGTTCTGTGGGCGTGGCTTGGTAGGCATGGTGCAGCTTGGTGGGTGTGGCTTGGTGGGCATGGCAGGGGAAGGATACTGCAAAATCTTCATTCCCTCCCTACCCCTGGGGGAAGGATACTGCAAAATCCCCATTCCCACCCTGCTCCAGCGGAAGGATACTGCAAAATCCCCATTCTCTCTCTACTCCTGGGGGGGGGAAGGCTATTGCAAAATCTCCATTCCCACCCCACTCTGGGACCAGCCAGAGGTGGCATTTGCTGCTTTTCTGAACTACTCAAAATTTCCACTACCGGTTCTCCTGCTGGATTCCACCCCTGGAAAAAAAACTCCCAACCACTTCGACCGCAATCGGTGCATTTCTCATCCGCGTTCGGATAACATCGCGGCTCCGATCTCCCAACTCCCCAAATTAATAAATAAATAAATAAATAAATAAATTGCATTCTTGGCACCTGTAAAATATTATTTGAACGCCATGCTCTGTTTGAGACCCTGTTCTCCTTTCTACCTGGCCGGCTGGGCGAGGATTATGCATCGTGTATATAGCAAAAGCAAACAGCCACCTGGCTTACTTTGCCTTAAACTCTAATCCCGTTTCAAGTATTAAGACAAAGATACCTCTGGAAAGAGAAAGCTGTGCCAATCAACCGGGCTGGTCCTTTGTCCCTGGTGAAAACCACACCTTTTACTTCCACGACCCAGGTGTGCTGTGGACGCCTGGCGGGCGGAG
>CM075974.1:14246441-14319955 GCA_038048745.1 Coluber constrictor foxii
AGTGAAACCCTGCAGTTGTTAAATTAGTAACACGGTTATTAAGTGAATTCCGGCTTCCCCCTTTGGTCCTTGCCTGTCAGGAGGACCCACCAGAGGATTGCGTAATGCCAGGGCACTGCTACCGTTGTAAGTCCATACATGCCAGTCACCAAGGGTCTGAATTTGATCATGGAATCGCAAGGGTGCTGCAGCGAAAACGCTCCCAAGTCCTTCTTTTTTCCATGTCTAAATAACTTTGAACCGTCAGTAAAGGAACTATTGTAAGTCGGGGACTTCCTGTATTCTGGCTTTCCTTCCCTCGTCCCGTCTCCAGCCATCCGTAGCTCTCCCTCTCCCTCTCCCCCGGGCTTCCCATTCTAACTCAGCTGAAGAACGTTTCCCATCAGGAAACAGCCGCCGCCGAGTCCCTCCCGTCATAACACTTTGGAACAATCTTCTCAACCCCCCCCCGAAACCTCCCCACCCCCCCAAATGACATCCCGAAGCCACCCAGAAAAAAGAATCAGAAGGAAAGACGACTTTTTTCCCCAAAGCCAGAGCCCTTTCCAACACACTTGTCAAGTTGATTTAGCTATGGCCCTCAACAGCTCTGGGGCTCCTGGACCAACCACGAGGGGCCGAGGAAGGTCGACCCCCATCCCCACTTCCTCTCCCGGGCACCAGTTTCTGTTTCAAGATCAAGTTGGCTTCTCTCTGGGCTGAGGAACATCTCTCTCTCTCTATCTTTCACTCTCTTTCATTCTCTCTACTCTTTGCTCTCTCACTGTCTCATTCTCTCTCTCTCTCCATCTCTCTTTCTCTCTCTCACTCTTTCATTCTCTCTCTCTTTTGCTCTCTCACTGTCTCATTGTGTCTCTTTCGCTCTCTCAGTCTCTCACACACTTTCTCTGTCTCTTTGTTTTTCTCTCTCTTTCTCCATCTCTCTCTCTCACACACACACACTTTCTCTGTCATTCGTTCTCTCTTTTGCTCTCTCATTGTCTCATTGTCTCTTTCATTCTCTCTCTGTCTTTGTTTCTCTCTGTTTCTCCATCTCTCTCTCTCTCTCACTCTTTTACTCTCTTTCATTCTCTGTCTCTCTTTTGCTCTCACTGTCTCATTGTTTATCTTTCACTCTCTGTCTCTTTCTCTCTATCGCTCTCTCTCTTTTGTTCACTTTGTCTCTCTGTTTCTTTCTCTTTCGCTCTCTCCCTTTCTCTCTCTCTTTCACTCTCTCTTTTGCTCTCTCTCTCACTGTCTCTTTGTCTCTTTCTCTCTCTTTCTCTCTCACACTCTCTGCCTTCCTTTCACTCTCTCTCTCTTTCTCTTTCTCACACTCTCTCTGTCTCTTTCACTCTCTCTTTCTGTCTCTTTCTCTTTCTGTCTGTCTCTCTCTTCACACACTCCCTTTTGCTCTCTCTCTTTCTCTCTCTCTTTTGCTCTCTCTCTCTCACTGTCTCTTTCTCTCTTTCCCTCTCTTTCTCTCTCACTGTCTGTCTCTCTTTCACTCTCTCTCTGTCTCTTTCTCTTTCTCTCTCTCTTTCACACACTCTCTCTATCTCGTTCACTCTCTTTCTGTCTCTTTTCTCTTTCTGTCTCTCTCTCTTCACACACTCCTTTTGCTCTCTCTCTTTCTCTCACTCTCTTTCACTCTCTCTTTTGCTCTCTCTCTTTCTCTCACTCTCACTCTCTTTCACTCTCTCACTTTCTCTCTCTCTTTCTCTTTCGCACACTCTCTCTGTCCCTCTGCCTAGCCTGCCGAGCCATCCGCCTTAACTCTTCCCGCTACTCCCACTTGAGCCTTGACTATGGGTGCAAGGCAAGCCCTCTTCAAGGGGAGATGATGGCTTCAGTCCAATGAAGGACCTGCTTAATCATTGACCATCGTGGGAAAAGCCCAAGACGAGGCCGAGAAACGGCCCATTGTCTGGCGTAGATTAAAGCCGCAAAAAGCTGTATTGTCTGGCCAGCGGATAAATCTTCCTTCTGTCACTCAAACACTGAATTAAATTCCCTTTCATTTCTAAAGGGGCTTATCTATCTTGAATGGGCTGTTAGGACACAAGGGTAGAGCCCTGTTTTTTTTTTTTAAAGTGAGTTCCTGTCCTGGGCACCTTCACAAACAAGGAGAGACAGGCTTGGGGGTGGGGGTGGGGAGGGGCAAGAGAAGGGACAAGGTGCAAATCTTGAAGCCTGGGGATCTGTGTGTGTGTGTGTGTAGATAGATAGATAGGTAGGTAGGTAGGTTAGGTAGGTAGGTAGGTAGATAGATAGATAGATAGATAGATAGATAGATAGATAGATAGATAGATAGATAGATAGATCAGAAGGGAGTCTCCGGATGTTGGGCCAGGCCTAAGATCAGAAGTAAGCTGCAGAAGAAAACATTAGTTGACCCACATAAAATAAGACAACAGAGGAAAACAACTCTGCAAATTGGCATTTTTATTACAGCAAGACTATCTCTAATATTAAAGTAACTAACCTGTCATATATTGGGGGGGGGGAGGAGGAGGAGGAGGAGAGGAGGAGAAGAAGAAAAAGAAAGAAAGAAAGAAAAAGGAGGAAAAGAAGGAGGAAGGAGAAGGAGGAAGAGAGGAGAAAGAGAAGCCAGGAAGAGGAAGAGAAGAGAGGAGGACGAAGAGAAGGAGAAAGAAGAGGAGAAGCAGGAGAAAGGGGAGGAGGAGGAAGAGAAGGAGGAAGAGGAGGAGAAAGGAGAAGGAGAAAAAGTAATAGTAGCAAGGAGGAGTAGCAAGGAGGAGGAAGAGAGGAGGAAGAGGAGGAGTGGAGAGAAGGAGGAGAAAGAGGAGCAGGAGAAGAAGAGAAAAGAAGGAGCAGCAGGGAGAAGCTGAGAAGGAGCAAGAGGAAGAAAGAGGAGGAGGGGAGAAGGAGGAAAAGAAGGAAGAGGAGGAGAGGAGGAGCAGGAGAAGGAAGGAGGAGAAGAAGGGAAAAGCAGGGAGAAGATGAGAAGGAACAGGAGGAGAAAGAGGAAAAGAAGGAAGAGGAGAAGGAGGAGAAGTAGTCAGTAGTAGTAGTAGTAGTAGTAGTAGTAGTAGTAACCGTCGTTCACCCCTTGTGGTTTTGCGACTGAATGAGTCATCAGAGCCAACAACCCGATGGGGCTCAGAGGAGAGCTGGCCCCATGACAAACAGAAACAGGATTATTCGGGACAGAAAACGTCCCCTTTTTAGAATTTGAGTTGACAAGTTCACGGCGAACCTTGTGTTTTGGATCGAGATTTTTTTTTTTAAAAAAAGGGATGCTGTTGTAGCCAGATAGCGAAACAAGTGGGATACGAGTCCTGTTACATATAAAGAGAGGCAGCACTGACTAATGGTTAGATTCAGGCTGCCTTCGGGTGCCTTGGAAAATAGCTTGACCCCCTTCCTCCTCCTCTGGGTCAGCCCTTCAAATATGGAAGACTCCAATGACATCTCACACCTGGTCCTTCTCTTCACTAGACCAGACACATCCAATTCCTGCAACCTTGTATGTTTTTTTTTAAAAGTTTTATTTTCTTTTAATACAAACATCTCATCTTTCATTAAACGGTGTGTCGTCTGGGTACAATTTTTTTTTTGTGTCCTAACAGTTAAAGCTTACCACCACATTCATTATTTGTACCCATTCTTATATTAATACTAATTCTTAACATACCTATTGTTATAACATTTACCTTCTTAACTTATTTAACTTCATAATACATTGCTTTCTCTATTTATTCTCTAACCATTGATAAAATAACTCCCCTATATTATAATAATCAGATTCTACTTTTCCTTTAATTGCCAGTGTTAATCTATTCATTTCTGCACATTCTAATATTTTCTGAATGGAATGGAATGGAATGGAATGGAATGGAATGGAAAGAATAGAATAGAATAGAATAGAATAGAATAGAATAGAATAGAATAGAATAGAATAGAATAGAATAGAATAGAATAGAATAAGAATAGAATAGAATCCTTTATTGGCCAAGTGTGATTGGACACACAAGGAATTTGTCTTTGGTGAATACACTCTCAGTGTACATAAAAGAAACGGCTTCCTGACCCAAAATCCTCCTTTTCCTTTCCCCACTCCTCTGCACTCCTTGGCCATCTTCCAAGTCACTCTACCCCTAATCTACTGCTCCAACTCAAAGGAATTCCCCCCTCCCATCCCATCTCCTCGGGGATATTATCTCCAGGGAAAATAAGTAGGTGAAAAGTCAAACGTCCTTTCCAGACGCCTCCGCTTCTCCTTCTTATGTCAGCACTAGAGTGAATGCACCTTGAAGTGCTGACAGCAACATTCAAACCGAATTCAGTCTCATTTCAGTGCAAATTCATCGGTTTCACGTCGGTCGCTCGACTTTGGGGTGGATGTGCGTAGGTTGTGCAAGGCGACTTCTTGTACATTCCCAGGCTATTGTGGTTTATTATCCCGCCGTCTCAACAAACCAGGGCTTGGAAGACATCCACACAACCTCAACAGCAAGGGCAGAGTGTTGTTAAATTGAGCTCAGAATTGCGATGAAGAAAAGGAGTTTGCGTTTGCAGGATCCAACCCATTCCAGTTTTGGTCCCAAGCTGACACCCCGGCAGATATAAATCCAAGCCATTCGGTTGATTATTTTTTGGGGGGTGGGAGGTGAGTGGGTGGGTGGGGTTGGGTTGATTTTTAACGCCGAAATAGGCTCGGTGTGTTCCTTCCATCAGCCTGCTCGTTTGTCAGGAAATAAAATTTGCAGCGAGGTGCCACAAAAGAAAGCATTGTGCGTGTGTCAAAAGTTAAGTTTTGGCCCGGTTCCATACCGAGAATCAAGTTTCAGAATATTAGCTCTTTTATTTCTCCACCATCACCCCTTGCTCTTGAACCACAGTTGAGGAAGGGGAGGGAAGGAGGTGGGGCAGAAGATGTATGATATCAGGAGAAGAAGACAGATTAATTTCTGCTTGGCCTCAATCCCTTCCATTTTGCATTAGGTCACCTCCTTGGCGGTGGGTGGGTGATTTCCTATCTTCTGTCCTCTAATTAATTGGCTTTTATTCTTTCCTTTCCTGGATCTTGAAGCTCCGCCCCTTATTCCTGAGGTCCCGCCTACCTCTCCAAAGCCCCGCCTTCCCAAGCTTACAATTCTGGCTAGTGAATATTTTGTCTCAACAAATACAGGCAGTGGTGGTATTCAGCCGGTTCGGATCGGTTTGGGCGAACACGGTTGTGGCGACTTGCGGATGCCGCCCACCCACCCCAGCGCTATCCTGTCCTATTTAGCCACGGGTTTTAAAGCTGCGTGCAAGCCACACGGATGAGCAAAGCACATGTGTGGAAGGGGTGCGCGTGAGCTCACATTTTCGGTGCGCGGCGAACCGGTAGTAAAATTATGTGAAACCCAGCTATGTTTGTGCGTAAATGTAAAAGAAGGCAGCCCAAAACAAAATTGCATTTGAAGGAGGAGGAGGAGGAGGAGATGAAGAGGAAGAGGAGGAGGAGGAGAAGAAGAGGAGGAGAAGAAGAAGGAGAAGGAGAGGAGAGAAGAGGAGGATGAAGAGGAAGAGGAGGAGGAGGAGGAGGAGGAGAAGAAGAGGAGGAGGAGAAGAAGAAGGAGAAGGAGAAGGAAAAGGAGAAGGAGAGGAGGAAGAGGAGGACGAAGAGGAAGAGGAGGAGGAGGAGAAGAAGAGGAGGAAGAGAAGAAGAAGGAGAAGGAGAAGGAGAAGGAGAAGGAGAAGGAAAAGGAGAAGGAGAGAGGAAGAGGAGGACGAAGAGGAGGAGGAGGAGGAGAAGGAGAAGGAGGAGAAGGAGAGGAGGAAAGAGCAGGAGGAAGAGGAAGAGGAGAAGAGAGAGGAGGAGGAGGAGGAGGAGGAGGAGGAGGAGAAGAAGAAAGCAAAGAGCTCCATTTTATAAAAAAATTGACGTTTGCAGGAACAGAAAAACTGTACGGCACTGGTTGGGAGGCCAAATCCTGAACGATTGTTGGATTAAGCAAGTTTTTCCCCGTTCGGTTTTGGAAGGAGATTTTTTTAAAAAGGTGGTTGGGGGGTGTGTGTGTTTGGAAGGCCCCCCCCCTTTCCCTGGGACTTAAAAGATCTTTCCGCGCCACTCCCCAGATCGCATCACAGTGTAAATATGGCTGTTCTCGCCTTCTCAGTCATTGAAGCCAACTGGTTTTCTTTTCTTGCAACAAGTGGGCTACACCTGCTGACCGACTTAATATAATTAGCCTGAAAATTGCCTGAAAGAGAGACATGGCAGGAAACGGATGAAAGAGACTCCGATAACTCATTGTGTCATAAAACGAGAGCAGCCGGTGAAGAACTTCAACAACAAAACAACTTCTCCTCCTCTCCTCCTCCTCCTTCTCTTTCTTCTCTTCTTCTACTTCCTCCTCCTCCTCCTCTTCTTCTCCTTCTCCTTGTCCCTCCTCCTTCCTTCCTTCCTTCCTTCTCATTCTTCCTTCTCACCTTCTCTCTCTCCTCCTCTTTCTCCTTCTTCCCTTCCTTCTTCCTCTCTCCCTCCTTCTCCTTTTCCTCCTCCTCTTCCTCCTCCTCTTCTACTTCCTCCTCCTCCTCTTCTCCTCCTCTTCCTTGTCCCTCTTCCTCCTCCTCCTCCTTCCCTTCCTCTCCTTCTCATTCTTCCTTTTCTCCTTCTCTTTCTCCTCCTCCTCTCCTTCCTTCCTTCCTTTTCTCCTCCTCCTCCTGCAGAAAGCACTTTAAAAACAATCCTATGGCCCCTTACTTTCCAAGTTCATTTATTATTGTTGTTGTTGTTGTTGTTGTTGTTATTTATTGTAAAAAAACCCCACCCAAACCCAGAATAACAGACGGTATACAACTTGGCAAACCCACAGGACATTTCCATCCCGCGGCTTAATGGCGTGACTCTTTATACATCAAAACGCGGCAGCTTTCGGTAACAAAGGCTGAGAAATCACCCCATAGATTGCCTCCTTCTTCATAAGTCGGCTGCGCCCCCCACCCCCGTGCCAAAGAGGTGGTGGTGGTGAAAGATATGTTGATAACATGAGAATCATTTGGTCCTTGATGAATTGTTAATTCCCGTTGAGTTCCTGGCCTGCTGCGACTTATAGTGAATGTCATGGCGTGGGCCACGCACACACAGACGCACACACATCTGCACACACACGCAAACCCACAAATATCCCCCTTGCCATTGGAGCACTTCGTGGCACTTCCTCTGTGTCTTTTCTTTTCTTTTCTTTTCTTTTCTTTTCTTTTCTTTTCTTTTCTTTTCTTTTCTTTTCTTTCTTTTTTTTAAAACCCAGTAATACTCAAAAATGCCGTTATCAAAATTGGGTGTAAGAAAAGGCGATAAATTACGCACGCCCAAGCTTCCTTCCATCTTTTTTCCCTTTCTTTCTTTCTTTCTCTTTCTTCTTTCTTTCTTTCTTTCTTTCTTTCTCTTCTTTCTTCTTTCTTTCTTTCTTTCTTCTTCCTTCCTTCCTTCCTTCCTTCCTTCCTTCCTTCCTCCTTCCTTCTTCTTTCCTTTCCTTTCCTTTCCTTTCCTTTCCTTTCCTTTCCTTCCCTCCTTCCGTCTCTTTCTTTCTTTCTTTCTTTCTTTCTTTCTTTCTTTCTTTCTTTCTTCTTCCTTCCTTCCTTCCTTCCTTCCTTCCTTCCTTCCTTCCTTCTTTCCTTCCTTTCCTTTCCTTTCCTTTCCTTTCCTTTCCTTTCCTTCCTTCCTTCCTTTCTTCCGTCTCTTTCTTTCTTTCTTTCTTTCTTTCTTTCTTTCTTCTTCTTCCTTCCTTCCTTCCTTCCTTCCTTCCTTCCTTCCTTCCTTCCTTCCTTCCTTCCTTCACTTCCTTCTTCCTCCTTTCCTTCCTTTCCTTTCCTTTCCTTTCCTTTCCTTTCCTTTCCTTCCTTCCGTCTTTCTTTCTTCCTTCCTTCCTTCCTTCCTTCCTTCCTTCCTTCCTTCCTTCCTTCCTTCCTTCCTTCTTCCTTCCTTCCTTCCTCCCTCCTCCCTCCCCTCCCTCCTCCCTCCCATTCCTTTCCTTCCTTTCCTTCCTTCTTCCTTCCTTCCTTCCTTCCTTCCTTCCTTCCTTCTTCCTTTCTTCTTCTTTCCTTTTCTTTCTTTCTTCTTTCTTTCTTTCTTTCTTTCTTTCTTTCTTCTTTCTTTCTTTTCTTTCTTTTCTTTCTTTCTTTCTTTCTTCTTGTTTTTGTTTGATATCCCACTTTCAAAACGCCGCCGTGTCACATGAAGGGCATGGCCCAGCCCATTGATGTTTCAATGGGCCTTTTCCTCTTCGGGAGAGGAAAAGGGGGTGGTCAGCCTGTCAAAGAGAAAACCACCGGACAAACACAGCACAGAGGAAAGAGCCTCCGGGGTCCTCCTGTGGTCACATCCGGAGACCCGAAAGCAAATTGCCTTTGAGATAGCTGCCCTTTCAGGCTGGGCCTTTTTAACAGATGAACAGAGTTGCAAGGGACCTTGGAGGTCATCTATTCCAACCCCTTGCCTGAGCAGGAGACCCTACCCCATTTCTGACAGAGGGCAGTCCAGTCTCTTCTTGAAAGCCTCCAGGGATGAAGCTCCCACAACTTCCGAAGGCGACTTCTCTTCCATCAATTGATGGTTCTCACCGTCAGAAAATTCCTCCTTATTTCCAGGTTGAATCTCTCCGTGGTCAGTTTCCATCCATGATTCCTTGTCTGGCCTTTGGATGTCTTGGAAAATAGCTTGACCCCCTTCCTCTCTGGGGCAGCCCCTCAAATATTGGAAGATGCTATCCTGACTCTCCCCTGGTCCTTCTCTTCACCTGCACAGGGTGGCATTAAACTGTAGGATATCAAGGATGTGATGCTTAGGCCTACTATCATCGGGATTGTCCGTCCTACCGCAGAGAATCCTAGGGATGGAAGGGACCTCGGGGGTCTTCTGGTCCAACCCCTACCCCTGGCCAAGACGTCAAGAAAACCAGGAGATCCAGACAGCTCAAAAAGCTTGAGTTCTCTCCAAGAATCTGAACCCACAGGTCCTCAACCTGTGACCACAATTCATTTATTTATTTTATTGGTCTTACTGAGCCAACCTTTAGGTTCTTAAGGGAGAAAGCTGCGAAGTCAGTTTTTGGCCCCGTTTTACGACTTTTCTCCCCACTCCCCATTTGTTCCGTGGCTCGCCGCAGTCCCACGGTTGTTAAGCGAAACTGGTTTCTCCTGCGGGCTTGTCAGAAGGCCGCGAAAGGGGGAATCACGTCACTCCGGGGGAACATCGCGCCCGTCGTAAATGTGAGTCATCCGTCAAGCATCCGAATGTAAATCACCTGACCATAGGGATGCTGCAACGGTCGTTAAGTGTGAAATGTGGTCGTGAGTCTTGTTTTTTCAGTGTCATCGTAACTTTGAACTTTGGTCCTAAAGGAATCCAGAGTTAGAGGATTCTGGGAAAAATAGAAACCCACATATCTAATTGCAGAATAGTTTGAGATTGATGGCCCAAAATGAGGAATGCTGGCAAATAGAATCGAAGAATGCCAAGAAATAGAATTACAGAATCCGCCATCTTTCCAAATTCTTGAAAAAGAAGGAGTCAACCTCAAGATCCAAAGCTCTTTTTAATTCCAAGTTGGAGAATTGGGGTCAGCTCTCTCTCTCTCTCCCCTCTCCTCCTCCCCTTCCTCCCCCACCCCCGGAAGGATTAACCAACAAGCTCCTTTGGGTGGCTTTGTTCCCAGGCCGTCTGATCAGATGCTACCCCCCCGAACGTTCGTCCCAATCCTTGCCTTATGACCGTTCTCAAATGAATGGAAGGCTGGACGGCTTCTCGAGCTGCATTCCTGGGGCAAAAATTCAGCCTCGTGGCATTCTTGGCTGCTCAAACGAACGGCAACCTCATCCCCGGCTTAAGCCGCTGTCTTCTGTGCCTTCTTCGCCACAACTTGGTTTAGTAGACCAGCAACGAGTTAAACCATCTCCCTAATCAAAGGCCTATATGGGACGTGGTGGCTCAGTGGCTAAGGCGCTGAGCTTGTCAATCGAAAGGTCGGCAGTTCGGCGGTTCGAATCCCTAGTGCTGCGGAATGGGGTGAGCTCCCGTTCCTTGTCCCAACCTAGCAGTTCGAAAGCACATTGAAAAAAAGATGCAAGTAGAAAAATAGGAACCACCTTTGGTGGGAAGGGAACAGCGTTCCGTGCGCCTTTGCCGTTGAGTCATCCAAGCCACATGACCACGGAGACGTCTTCGGACAGCGCTGGCTCTTCGGCTTTGAAACGGAGATGAGCACCACCCCGTAGAGTCGGGAACGACTAGCACATATGTGTGAGGGGAACCTATACCTTAATGAAAAACCTAGTTTTCTTCAAGGGGCAGGCTTTGGACCTCTAGGGGGCCCACCAGGCAACAGTGCCTCGAGCATGAGCAGAGTGCCCCTTGCCAAGGATTGCCATTTTGGGAGCGGTGAAAGGTATATTTTACCTCTGTTTCTTCATGACAATCCTCATCCTGGGCTGAGATGAGGGAGGTACTAATACCACTCTATAAAGCCTTAGTAAGGCCACACCTAGAATCCTGCATCCAGTTTTGGTCACCACACTATAAAAGAAGACGTTGAGACTCTAGAAAAAGTGCAGAGAAGAGCAACCAGGATGAGGCGGGGACTGGAAGCTCAAACATATGGTTGCAGGAACTGGGCATGGCTATTCCAGTGAAGAGAAGGATCAGGGGAGACAGGATAGCATCTTCCAATATTGGAGGGGCTGCCACAGAGACAAAGGGGTCAAGCTATTTTCCTAGGCACCCAAAGGCCAGACAAGGAACAATGGATGGAAACTGATCAAGGAGAGATTCAACCTGGAAATAAGGAGAAATTTCCTGACAGAGAGAACAATCAACCGATGGAACAGAAGTTGCCTTCAGAAGTTGTGGGAGCTTCATCCCTGGAGGCTTTCAAGAAGAGACTGGACTGCTATTTGTCAGAAATGGGGTAGGGTCTCCTGCTCAGGCAAGGGGTTGGAATAGATGACCTCCAAGGTCCCTATCTGTAAACTTAAATCGGTAAATCTAGAGATTGTTTAACCAGCATGGCTAAAGAAGACTAAGATACAATGCACTGTGTCTATCCCATGGGAGAGTTTTATGCTGTTTTCCTTCCATTTATCTCATATATATTTGCAGTAAACTGGGAGCATGTGTGTGTGTGTGTGTTGTAGGCTGGCTGCGGAATTCTGGGAGTTGAAGTCCACGCATCTTAAAATTGCCAGGGGAAGAGAAATCCTGTCCTAGTGGGTCTTGCTTGCCCTGACCAGGAGGTTGGACTAAATGACCTCTAAAGTCCTATTCTAGGACTCTGGGGATTCCACAGCATTATTGCGAAGATAACACGAGATGGGTATCATCCAGAGCATCGTAGAATTGGGGGAATAAAACTAGCTAAACCATAATCGTTTTATTGTTATTATAATTTTTATTAATTTAGCAAAATAGTAAACGTTAGTGCAAAAATCCTTCTTGGCTTCCGGCGAAAAAAGCAGTTTATAAGGAAAAAAAAACAGGTAAAATTAAGCTTATTCTTTCCCCTCTGCTAAATTATTTAGTGATTGGTTCCGTCCCTCGAACCAGCGACAAATATCCCTTGGTGGTTCCCTTTCCCCACCAGTCCTTATATTTGAACGATGAATCACCTAGCTAGCCTCTCCCTGTTTCCACCTCCAGTCCTATTTCATGGCCAGGCACGATGGGAATTGTAGTCCGAACAGGCCAAAGGGAGATATTTTTGCAAGAGAAGTTTAAATGCCCTGTTTTCCTGAAAATAAGACCCCATCGGAGAATAAGTCCTAGGATTATTTTTATTTTAAAAATTTGATTTATATGCCGCCCTTCTCCAGAGACTCAGGGCGGCTTACAATGCATTAAGCAATAGCCTTCATACTTTTGTATATTTATACAAAGTCAGCTTATTGCCCCCCACAAACTGGGTCCTCAATTTACCCACCTTAGAAAGGATGGAAGGCTGAGTCGACCTTGAGTCTGGCTAGGATTGAACTCGCACTAATTGCAGGCAGCTGGATGTTAAATCCTGCCTTAGTAGGAGGCATTAGCCTCCTATACCACTCAGGCTCTTAGCATTTTTCAGGATGCTCGTAATATAAACCCTACCCCCCAAATATAAGCCCCAGTTAAGATTGTCAACCAGATGCATGCGTTTAATACTACATTTCCCCCAAAATAAGACATAACCAGAAAATAAGCTGTAATGCATCTTTTGGAGCAAAAATTAATATAAGACCTCGTCTTATTTTCAGGGAAACAGTGGTGATGATGATGATGATGATTAAAAAAAATCAAACGGACTACGGATGCTTTTTTCGTTATGTATCTTTAGCATAATGGCTTGCATTAAAAAACTCGAGTTTAGTCACAGGTTTCGGAGGCCTTTAGGAAGTTTTTTAAAAAAAGAAAGTCCTTTTAGAACAAGTGTCACAGCATCTCTGGGAGGAAAAATGTTCCTTACAATTCTTAGTTGGAGAGGGGGGGAAAAAAATCCACCATGGTGGGCTGATTTAAAAATGCAAGCCGCTTTTTTCCCACACTCACTGTTTCATCTTTTTTTCCCCCCCTCTTTCTTTCTTTCTTTCTTTTTTTTCCCCCTTTCCTTAAAAGAAAAACAACAAATGTTTAAGGCCGATTACGGAGACTTTTGGGCACATGTGACAGGGTTTTAAGGCTTTCAGATTTTTCAAATATTTGCTCATCCCCGACGAAACCAAGCCTGCAGAACGCAGGCCAACAAATGGATATATTTAGCATGACATAAATTGGACCTTCTGCAAAAAAAGAAAGAAGGAGGGGAGAGAGAAAGTTGTAGCGGGAAAAGAAAAAAATGCATTTCTTACTGAGTTGGGTCCTTAGCTAATTGTTTGGCACGGCCCCTATACTAATAGTCTGCCTTCACAAATAGCTTTAACCCCGGGGAATTTTTTTAATTTTTTCTTTTTTAAAAAAAACACAACATACCACTGTCCACTTACGAGGTTATTAAAAGATGTTCGAACTACTTAAAACATCTACAAAGGCCCAGCTCTGTAACCTCGGTCTAGAGAGCCGGGGCAAAACGAGGTTCGACCTCCCAACGGAGGCAGCCGCGAGACACCCTTGATAATAAAAATGAAAATTATTAAACAGCGGGGGGGCGAAAAGAGTGCGTGTTTAGATTTTAACAGACAGGGTGTCCAGTTGCCAAAAGTCTCAGCCGGTGGAAAGGAAAGCAGTGAGAAGCAGCCATTGCTTTTGTTTCTGGCGAAAACACCATCACTCTTCGCGATCCTAAGAGATCCTCAAGCCCGGGGTGGGCAAATGTGGCCCTTTTACAACCTGGGGACTTCAACTCCCAGAATTCCTGAGACAGCCTGGCTGTCTCAGGAATTCTGGGAGTTGAAGTCCCCAGGTTGTAAAAGGGCCACATTTGCCCACCCGTGCTCTAGCCCACATCCTGCTTATCCCATCCCAGACAAACGGCTGTGCAAGATAGGGGTGCGTTTCACTTACCTTTACCACTGGGCACAAAGCCTACCTGCGATCTCTACTATCGGTTCGGGCGAACCGATCCGAACCGGCTGAATACCACTTTTGCCCTCGATTCCATCACTCTGTCTCCGCTTTGCTCAGCTCCCCAAGTTGATTGGCTGAGGAATTCTGGGAGTTGAAGCCCGCCCAACTTCAGAGTTGCTCAAATTGAAAAAAAAACAACAATCACCCAATGCTTTAAAACAGGGGTGTCAAACTCGATTTCATTCGAGGGGGTTGTGTTTGACCTTGGGGGAGGCCGGGGTGGGTGTGTCACTCGTGTTGGGGGCCAAGAATTCTTCCAGTGAAAACGGGCTCCCGAGCTCCGTTTTAGGCTGCGAAGGCCTCCTGCAATCATGCGCCAGTGAAAACGGAGCTCAAGTGGGCCGTGAGCACTCTTCCCGAGCTCCGTTTTTGCTGGCAGAGGCACCATAGGCCGGTCCTTCGCTGCTTCCAGGGTGGCACTGTGGGCCAGATCTAAGCACCCCGTGGACCGAATCCAACCCCTGAGCCTTGATCTTAACACCCCTGCTTTAAAACAATTGGGGGAGTAACTCTTCCCCATTCATCCCCCCAGCGGTAATCATTAACACTGGTTCGCCGCGCCTGCGCACCCTCGCTTCATGTTCGCGCCTTCCCAGCATACGCCTGGCCTCGAAAAGGTGGCTAAATAGGATGGCATTACCCCGGGGCAGGTGGGCGGGCTCACCCTCAGTCGCCGCCGAACCGGCTGAATACAACCTCTGCATGCCCCACCCCACTTTTTTCCCCCCCCTGCTAATTTTCACCCAAGTTGCCAACTCTGCGTCAGGATTTGAAAACAGCACCCTTGCCTGAATGATTTCTCAGACGGAGGGAGGCAGGACGGGGTTGATTTTGGGAAAAAAACCCAAAACAAAACACCGAACGGAGAACGAAGCCGGCCTAAATCAGAGCAGAGAAAGGACGAGGAGGCCCGATGGCCTCTTGCGAACCATCGATCGCTGTTAGAACAAAACTCCGGTTTATCGTTCAGTGGGCCATGTTGTTGTTCCTTTTCTCCACGTTGGGGCAAACCCATATAATTTGGGGGGAAAAAAAAAACCCCACTCCTGCTCTCCAGGCATTGTCCGGGGGGAAGAGAGGAAAGCAGGGAAGGCATCAACTTGGGAGGCCTTCGTGGGACACCACAAAACGATTAGGAGTTATCGTTATTATTTCCCAGATGGTACCAGCTGCATGGCGAGGCCAGCATGAAAACCAAGGCGGCTGTTGGTGAAATTATGCCTCAAAGTCAGCTTTGACTCTGGGGTTTTTTTTTCTTTTTTCTTTTCGTCCGCCCCCGGAGCTCAAACATGTGTCTCCACCTCACCCCGCCAAGCCGAACCGGAGCTCCCACGACCCCCACGAGAACCGAATGCCACATTTTCAAGGGATGTTCTTCAAGGGGGGACAAATATTGGAGAAAGAATCTGGGCAAAAGAGGGTGGGGTAAAAGAAACCAGGGACTAGAAGGATGGAGTTTTTGGTGGGTGAGGGTGGAGAAAGAGCCCCCTGAGATCATGTCAGTTGAGATTGGAGGTTAAAAGGGAAGGGTCGGCTGATCGCTTGTAAATACGACCTCATCTTTTGAGACCTTAAAAGTTCGCCTCTATTCAGGTATCGCTCGGGCTTATTTTATTTTTATTTTTATTTTATTATTTTTTTTTTGTCTAGCAAGACAAACCTCCCTTGTCAGCCGCTGGGTCAGATTTAATCTTTCCTTCTTCACGGCCTGAAAAGGACTCAGCGCCGCGTCGGAGTAACACACTGACTTCCTATTCTCTTTCTCTCTGGAGCACAATCAGTGGACAAGACCGCTATAATTCACTCCCCAGCCTGTCTTTTCAAAAGGAAGGCTGGCGGGACACAGTTAGCCCAGCAAGATAAATCAGGGCTCTCGAAATTAACTTCCATTGAAAGGGAAAGGGTGGATAACAACCTTAGCCAGTCAGCCGGAGCCCCGGCGAAGAAAAGATGACTAGGGTTGATAAATGTCATTGGGGATAATTCGGGGGGCTGCGATTAAGATCTTATCGAGGCAGGAAGTAAATAGAAAAGACTTAATAATGAGAAAGGAAGAAAGGAAGGAAGGAAGGAAGAAAGAGAAAGAAAGAAAGAGAGAGAGAGAGAGAAAGAAAGAAAGAAAGAAAGAAAGAAAGAAAGAAAGAAAGAAAGAAAGAAAGAAAGAAAGAAAGAAAGAAAGAAAAGAACACGAAGGAAGGAAGGAAGGGGAAGGAAGGAAAAATGAGTGAGAAGTAAAGAAAAAAAGAAAGGAAAATGAAGGAGATGAAAAGAAGGAAGGAGGGAGGGAGGGAGAAGGAAGGAAGGAAAAATGAGTGAAATGAAGAAAGAAAGGAAAATGAAGGAGAGGAAGGAAGGAAGGAAGGAAGAGAGAAATGAGTGAGAAGTAAGGAAAAAAGAAAGGAAAATGAAGGAGATGAAAAGAAGGAAGGAGGGAGGGAGGGAGAAGGAAGGAAAAATGAGTGAAATGAAGAAAGAAAGGAAAATGAAGGAGAGGAGGGAAGGAAGGAAGGAAGGGAGAAATGAGTGAGAAGTAAGGAAAAAAGAAAGGAAAACGAAGGAGATGAAAAGAAGGAAGGAGGGAGGGAGGGAGAAGGAAGGAAGGAAAAATGAGTGAAAGTAAGAAAGAAAGGAAAATGAAGGAGAGGAGGGAAGGAAGGAAGGAAGGGAGAAATGAGTGAGAAGTAAGGAAAAAAGAAAGGAAAACGAAGGAGAGGAAGAAAGGAAGGAAACATTCAAGGGGGGAGAAAAAAGGAAGGAAAATGAAGGAGAGGAAGGAAGGAAAGAAAAATGAGTGAGAAGTAAGAAAAATGGAAAATGAAGGAGAGGAAAAGAAGGAAGGAAGGAGGGAGAAGGAAGGAAGGAAGGAAAATGAGTGAGAAGTAAGGAAAAAAGGAAAATGAAGGAGAGGAGGGAAGGAAGGAAACATGAATAAGGGGGAAGGAAAAAGGAAGGAAAGTGAAGGAGAGGAAAAGAAGAAAGGAAGGAGGGAGGGAGGGAGAAGGAAAGAGAAATGAGTGAGGAGTAAGAAAAAAAGAAAGGAAAATGAAGGAAGGAAGGAAGGAAGGAAGGAAGGAAGGAAGGAAGGAAGGAAGGAAGGAAGGAAGGAAGGAAGGAAGGCAGGCAAGGTGGCAGGAGACCTACCCAAGGCCTCTGTGTACTCATGAAATTGGGGGATTCAATTTCTTCTTGTTGCTTATCTCCACCCCCCCCCCCCACTCCTTGGAAAAATCTTGGAGGGTCAAAGTGGGTTCAGAATATTTCCTTTAAGGGCAGAATCCACAGATCCCTTCCTCTGTGACCTTTTGAGGATTTTGAGTGACCTAAGGGTGGGGGAGAAAATGGCTTTACACGGTCTTTTTTTTTTTTAAACACCGGGTGTTATGGGGGTGGAAAGGCTCAGCGTCGGGATGAAAATAAAAATCGTACTGTAAGGGCATCCAAGGCGCGAGAAATGGCAGGAGGACCGCCGGAAGGGTTCCCGAAAGACCCCAACTGAGAGACCCTTAAAAGAACACCAGAAACTTTCAGCCAACGAAACAGAAACCTTATTCCTGAGATCAAAACAAATTGGGGAGCAGAGGGCCCCCCAAAAAAACTGCACCCTTCTCCGTCAACATCTTCTCTGTAGCCATAACAGCTAGCAAGACGAACTTTCATATATATATGTATTGCATTTCATTTAGATTTTCTGCCATCTTCTCACTTTCTCGCGCCCATCATCGTTTCTTCTCTTTACGTTCTCGTTTGCTTTTGCCTTCTTTCATTTTTTCATTTTTTTCCATTTTTATTTTTTTGGCAAGCTCTTCCTTTCACCAGCTTGCGAGAAGCCGGTCTGGATGAACATCTGTGCAGCTGAACTCAGGACTGGGAATCTGGTGTGAATTTTCCCCTCCCCGGCACAACTTGGCTTAAGTTAGGATCGCTCTAGGATTGCAGTGCACAAAGCCAGACTGTGTGTGTGTGTGTGTGTGTGTGTGTGTGTGTGTGTGAGAGAGAGAGAGAGAGAGAGAGAGTGCGGGTGAGCCAATTCCTAACAGCTGTACAGCTGTTTTCGGTGTAGAAACTTCTGTTGGCTAATGAGAGCGTTTAAAATTTTATTGAACAGAGTATTATGTGACATACCTAATCCAGAGGCTTGCTGTGATATTGTGCAAAGCGCGTTTCACCGTCACAGCTGTCTCCGAAATAATCCAGTTTCTAGTGTGTGTTGCCACCATATATAATATATATATATAATATATACGTGTCTACGTTTTCTGTGATTCGCAAAGTCTCGTTCTCGTTCTCTTTTTAAAAAAATAAAAATAAAACAGACACAAGTTGGCAGGAGAACGCTAAAACCCCTCGTCGAATTAGAACGGCTTAATCTCGACGGATTTATTTTTAGTCATGATTTCGATCCTACGACTTCTTTTGCTCAGGAAGATATTTCGGCGCTACACACACACACACACACAGACAAAAAAACCCCAACAAAATCTTGCAACAAAAGACAGTTAGCCGGTGAAATCGAAACCTTTCACGGCTGATAGAATAATCACGGCGTCGCGGACTTCGTATTTACGGCAAAAGTCGCTCCTTTTTTCCCTTTTCTAGAGAGGCAGGTCCAGTTTTGCAGATGAAGTAAATGCAGTTTCTTCCAGTTTGGGCGTCTGCAATTACACCACAGATTGTCCCCCACTTACGACAGTTTCTTTAGCGATCATTCAAAGTTACGACCACGTTGAAAAAGAAGGGGGGGCGTTTTTTCACACCGCCGCAGCCTCCCGATAGTCACGTGATCCAAATTCGGTGGCTTGGCAACTGACTCTTATTTATGACGGTTGCCGTCTACCGGGATCACGCGATCGTCTTCTAACGAGCCGGATTCACTTAACAACCGGGTTACTTCCTTCACCACCGCAGTGACTCACTCAACAACCGTGGCAGGAAAAAGCCGCAAAATGGGACAGAATTCAGATAGCAAAGGTTTCCCTTAGCAATTGCGGCCGTAAGTCGAGGAGTCTCGATATTTCGATATTTCTTTTGCGGCGAGTCAGAAAGCCAATTGAATTGTGGGAAGGAGATGAAACGTTAAAGATAAAAGATAAAGAAGATAACAGGATATTTTCAAATATGGGACTTATTTTTATCAATGGTTGGGCAATAGAAGTAGAAATTAGAAATTGGGAAAACACTGTGTACTGTATGCCTTATGTTTAATATATTATATTATATACTATTATGTCAGCAAATCGACTTTTACCCAATTTTGGAGATGTTTGTCTATCTTTCACCGTGATGTTATCTGACTCGTCCCATCTAAGAATTTTGGGCTCAATTGTGGCCTACCTGTACAAGTTTAATAAATTATTACTAATGTTATTATTATTGATCGTCGGATAGTCAGCCAGATGTCCAAACTGGGTTTGGCATTTTTTTCCCTACCTTACCAAGGACCTGGGATAGGCAAATCTGGATGTTTGACAGTGTTGTATTATTATTATTATTGTTGCTGTGTTTGACGGTGTTGTGTTATTGTTGTTATTGTTATTAGCGTGCTTGGTTGCGCTGTCAGAACTGTTCAGAACAGATCTGGCATTTTCATCCGCCTCTTGAGTCCTTCCCAAGGACCTGAGTTAGACAGATGTTCTTTGTTTGAGACAGATGTTTTTAAAGGCCAGAATTTCAGCTGTTGGCCAAGTTCAAGCTGCCTTCTGCAATTGACCGATGGGGATGTTGTCAATGCCAATGGTGCTTCATTGATGCTCCAAATGTTTGGGGTCGCAACGAAGGCACCCAAGGACTATTAGCATTATCCTTGCTTTCTTTTGCCACAGGTGTTTGATTTCTATTTGCAGATCTTTGTAATTTGTTAGCTTCTTGTAGTTTCTTCTCTCTTCCCTTCCGCTGTCTCCATGTACCGCCGCATCCATTATCCAATTTTTTTTTTTCAAAATAATCTTTCTTATTGACAGTAGTTAAGTCTGGGGAGTATTATTACGGTCAGCCAGATGTTTAGAATGGATTTTGGCACTTTTGCCCACTGATTGAGGCCTTCCCAAGAACATGGGCTGCTCCTATTATCCGATTATGATATTATTATTTTTTTTAAAAAATAAAAAACTTCCAAGAACAAAAAAAAAAAACCCAACGCACATATACATTTCTTCCAATAATTTCACAGATAAACGTCTGTGGACATTCTCTGTCATCCCGTGCTTTTCTTTGTTTTTCTTCGTCTTCAAAAGATGACTTTCTTTCTTTTTCCCTGAAGACCTTTCGCTTCTCATCCAAGAAGCTTCTTCAGTTCTGACTCCGGAATGTGCTTTTCAACTTACAAATGGCTCCTCTTCGTGGCTTCCTCATCTATGGGGTTTTCCTCCCTCTCCCAGAAATTCTCCTTCGAAACCTATCTGTGGCCAGCGCTACAATGCTTGACAATGGTAATCGCATGGCGACAGTGGTGGGTTTCTACTGATTCAACCCGGTTCGGGCAAATCGGTAGCGGCGGCAGCGGGAGGCTCCACTTACCCGCCCGGATGCCATCACGGAAGTGCCACGTGCGCGCTCCCAGGTCCAAACCAGTAGCGAAGGTACTGTATTTTCCTGCGTATAAGACTACTTTCTAACACACAAAAATCTTCTCAAAAGTCGGGGGTCGTCTTATACGCTGGGTCTCATTCTCCTGTAGCCAGGCAGACCAGCCCATAAGGCTCTGACGAGCCTTAAATGGCTCTGAGGAGGGTCGTCTTATACGCCCAGTCGTCTTATACGCCGGAAAATACGGTAAGTTAAAAATCACTACTGGTCCATGGGGTAGGAACTTCTGCCCCCAAATCAGCGAAGCAAACGACGTGAATTGCAAACCCAGATAGGGCTGGGAAGGCCTGCAACAGAACCTTCCAAAGGATGAAACCAGGGTTAGCTGGCAATTTACCAACCCTGGAAACTGAGTTTGCAAACAGGCCCGGCGGTGTACAGATAACAGACACGTTCCGGGGCGATGGGATCCAAGAGGCAAACGCCAGATGCGACGGTCAAACTTTCTGCCAAATTTTGCGCACCGGCTGCCGTTCCCTTTTTGCTTTTCAAGGCCAAGGTGTGCACCGTCAAACCTGGGCACGATTAAGACAGGCGGGATGTAATATTTTTAGTTTACCTGATGGTCATGCACCTCGCACAATGAAATTAAACGCCATCTCCAGTGTACATTGTAACTATAAAAATAAAACACAAACACACCTCCTTCGCATTCTATACAATTGAATTGAAAACCGATATTGCATTAATATCGCACTATACTGTAGAATTCAATATAGTTACTGCTCTGGGATAGAAGCTGTTTTTCAACCTATTTCAGAGGTGAAATGCTCCCAGATTGGACCGGATCAGCCGATCCGGTAGCGATTTTTCCCTGTGGTTCGGCGATCCAGTAACGATCGCCAACTGGGTGTCGTTACTTCCTGGTGTTAACCAGGAAGTAATTTTTTTTTACCTTCTGTGCATGGTAAGGAAGGTAAGTAATTTCACCCCTGCCCTATTTGTCCTTGTTTTTGATTATATGGTACCGTCTGCCAGATGGTAATAGTTCAAAAAAAAAAGATGAGATGGATCTTTAAGGACGTTTTGAACTTCCTTAAGGCAGCAGGAGCTATAAAGCTCTTTATATAAAGGGAGGAGAGGGCAACCAATGATCCTCTGGGCAATGATGTTAACCCTCTGGAGTGCCGTCCTATCTGCCACTGTGCAATGGGCAAATCATACGCAGGTGCAGTAAGTTAAAATACTCTCTATGGTGCAGCGGTAGACGGTCACCAGCCATTTTTTGTTCAGTTGTTGTTTCCTGAGAAGTCTCAGGTCGTATAATCTCTGCTGGGCCCTTTTGAACAGTGCTGTGAGCTCCCCTCTTTTTATGGTAACACCCAGAAACTTAAAACTGGCAAACTTGCTCCACTCAGTCTCCATCGATAAGCAAGGGCTGGATGTCTGATCTATTCCTTCTATAGTCCACTATTAGTTCCCGCAGGAATTAAGAAAAAAAAAAAAAGGCGACCGGATATGTCGGCTGGTCAGATTTAGGGGACCCCAAAGAAGATTTCTTTCCCCTCTTCCCCAAAAAGTGTTTTCATACACGCCGAGCGGTTTGGCTTTCATCACGAACGCCGACTTTGTTTAAGCGACTGTCTCCCCACTTAGTGTCTTGTCTTGGAGCACCCAGAACAGAGCTGCCAGCTCTTGTTATTCTCTCCTAATCTTTCCCCCGCGAGCTCCATTCCTCTGTCGTCGTGAGAGAATCGCAGCCGGTCAGATAGCGACGGATAAAAATACCCTGATCTGTCCACAATCCTCCCCACTTCTCCCTGTCGTAATCTCTCCGTCTGAACGGACGATGGTGGGGGGGGGGGAGGGGGCAAAGAATAGGAGAAAAGGGGTGTAAGGTAGAAGAGACAAAACCCTTAAGGCCTCCCCTTTAAAACTCCCCCTTGTTAAGGTAAAAGGTATAAGCCAGGAATCGGAAAGTCGCAGATAAAAAGCTCCAATGTCTCTGGGCTTAAGCAAACACAGCGGGACAAGCCCCCAGTGACAAATGCCGAGGTTATGTCAGTTTGAAAAACAGATTGGACTAATGGAATGCTGGACTTCGCGCTCCCGAGAGGTCGATATCCTTTTCAAACCCGAAAGCCGCACACCATTCGGAGAGACAAAAGAGAGATTGTGGCTGATAGTTCTCTACACAGCTGGCCTACCGAGTGTCATCGCTTCGCTATTCCTCATCTCTCCTTTCTCTTCCTTCCTCTCCCTCCCTCCCTCCCTCTCTCATCTCTCTCTCTTTCACTCTCTCTCTCTCATCTCTCTTTCTTTCTCTAATCTCTTTCTCTCTCATCTCTCACTTTCTCTTTCTCACCTCTCTTTCTTTTTCTCACATCTTTCTCTCTCCCTCTCTTTCTCTCTCATCTCTCTTTCTCTCTCTAATCTCTTTCTCTTTCTTTCTTTCTTTCTTTCTTTCTTTCTTTCTTTCTCTCTCTCTCACATCTTTCTCTTTCTCTCTCTCTCATCTTTCTCTCTCTCTCTCATCTTTCTCTTTCTCTAATCTCTTTCACTTTCTCTCTCTCTCATCTCTCTTTCTCTCTTTCTCTTTCTCTCATCTCTCTCTCTTTCTCTCTTTCCCTCTCTCATCTCTCTCTCACTTTCTCTCTCATCTCTCTTTCTCTCTCATCTCTTTCTCTCTCTCATCTCTCTCACTTTCTCTCTCTCATCTCTCTTTCTCTTTCTTTCGCTCTCTCTCTTACATCTTTCTCTCTTTCTCTCTCCCTCATCTCTCTTTCTCTCTCATCTCTCTTTCTCTCTCTAATCTCTTTCTCGCTTTCTCTCTCTCTCTCATCTCTCTCTCACTTTCTCTCTCTCCCTCTCCCTCCCCCCCATAAGCACACCTTTCATACAGGTTGTCGAGATGGAGGAGAGGTAAGAGGGATGACAACCCCTGATTCAAGGAGAGATTGTTGTTCCCTTGGCTCGGTTTTCTCCTCCCCCCCTCCCCAAATTTGGAACATCAATTAGAATAGAGCTGGAAGGGTCCTGGGAGGTCTTCTAGTCCAACCCCTGCTCAGGCAGGAAACCCTGAGCCAGGGGTCGGCAACCTTAAACACTCAAAGAGCCATTTGGACCCGTTTCCCATAGAAAAGAAAACACCGGGAGTCACAAAACCTTTTTGACATCTAAAGTGAAGATAACACTGCATATATTGTTTTTTTACCTTTATGCCATATATATATATAAAAAAACTATAGTGTGTTGCATTTATTAAATCAATGACCTGCTAGAGATTTATTTATTTATTTGTTTGTTTGTTTGTTTATTGGTTCAATTTATATGCCGCCCTTCTCCGGAGACTCAGGGTGGCTTACAATGCATTAAGCAATAGCCTTCGTACTTTTGTATATACCTGCTTAGTAGGGCTTTTGCCCCCCCCCCAAGTGGTGTCCTTTATATACAAAGTCAGCTTATCGCCCCCACAATCCGGGTCCTCATTTTACCTACCTCAGAAGGATGGAAGGCTGAATCAACCTTGAGCCTGGTGAGATTCGAACTCGCAGTAATTGCAGGCAGCTGGCAATTAAGTGCTACTTTAACAGCACTTTAGTCCGCTGCGCCACCAGGCTCATGTCAAGGGTGCATGTTGCATTCGTCAGCAGAGGGATGAAAGAGCCACATGCAGTTCCAGAGCCTCAGGTTACTGACCCCTGCCTTAGGCCTAGACCATTTCAATCCATCCATCCATCCATCAATCAGAATAGAGCTGAAAGGGGCCTTGGAGGTCTTCTAGTCCAGCCCTCTGAGGAGACTCGAAGCCATTTCAGACAGGTGGCTGTCCAATCCCTTCTTAAAAACCTCCAGTGATGGAGCAACCACAGCTTCTGGAGGCAACTTAGTTCCCCTGGTTGATTGTCCCCACCGTTAGGAAGCTTCTCCTCAATTCCAGGCTGCTTATTTCCTTGATGAATTTCCCAAAGATGAATTATGCCCCATGGAATGGCCTTTCTTGCGACGGTTGTTAAGCAAGTCGCCGCCGTTGTGACTTCAGTCCCACGGTCGTTAAGCGAACTGGGCTTTCCCCGTTGATTTGGCTTAGTAAGCCAAGGTCACGGAAGAGGATCACGTGACTCCAGGGACACTGCAACCGTCACAAATACACACCAGTTGCCAAAGGTCTGAATTTCGATCTCGCGACCGCGGGGAATCTACAAGTTTGCGAAGAACGGTCCCTAGTCACCTTCAGTGCCGTTGTGACTTCAAATGGCCAGTAAATGAACTGTTATAAGTCCAGGACTTCCTGTAATCGGGTGCAAGGGTGATAAATCAAGGGGAAGCTCAGATATCATCCATCATAATCTGATTTCCCCCCATACAACAAGCTCAGTAAAGTCTACTCTGTTTCCCTGAAAATAAGACCTAACCAGAAATTAAATCCTAGCATGATTTTTTCAGGATGTTTGTAATATAAGCCCTCCGCCCCAAAATAAGCTCCCGTTAAGATTGTCAGCCAGTTGGATGCATTTAGTACCATATCTCCCCCAAAATAAGCCCTAATGCCTCCTTTGGAGCAAAAATGAATATAAGACCAGGTCTTATTTTCAGGGAAACAAGAATAATATTTTTTTACTTCACGCTTTATGCAATACTCTGGGTTTTTTTCTCGGCAACCTGGAGATAGGTGGACTTCAGCACACACACACCCCTCCCAAATTTGGCTTTGAGCAAGAAACGGTATCCCGAAACGGCTCCTCTGACGGGTTGTGTGTGCGTGCAAGAAAACGGATATTCTTTCGGGCGATCTGTGAGATGTAAATCATGGTTGGATACATACCAACATCTGCAACCATCAAGAGCAAAAATTGGAGGTTTTTGGGGGTTTTTTTGAGAGAGGTTTGGGTGGCGGCTTCTGGAAGTTGGTCCAAAGTTGCGACCGATGGTGAATTCCGAATTCCGGATCTTGAATCCGTTGGAAGAGTGATCGGATGGGTCTCAGTGGTTAATTTTGGTTCATTTAATTTCTACAGGGAAAGAATTCATTCTCTGGTTGTTCCTCTCAGCCTCAGTTTGAGTGCGTGTCCCCTCAAGGAGGGCCCTTGATCCATGAAGAATGGCAAGGAAGAACCCAGAAGGGTGGGGTATCGGCCCCAAATGCTTCTAGGGAGAGGGGGGGAATGACATTTGCAGACCTGTGCTAGAAAAGACTAAGATTTTGGTGGGGCACCCTAGATTTTTGCAGCTCAGATGCAGAAGCTATTGTATAGGAGAATGTCATTATTAAAGTATATGGGAGGCTGTCAAACTCACTCCAACTGCACCTGTGTGCCTCGCCTTTCCTTCCTTCCTTCCTTCCTTCCTTCCTTCCTTCCTTCCTTCCTTCCTTCCTTCCTTCCTTCCTTCCTATTTCTCTCTCGCTCTTTCTCTCCCACTCTCCAGCAGAAACTTCCTCCTCCTCCTCACCTTCTTTCCTTCCCTCTTTCCTTCCCTACTTGTCTCTCTCTGTCTATGTCTCTCTCTCTCTCTCTATCTTCTCTCTCTATATATCATCTCTCTCTCTCTTTCTCTACCACTCTCCAGCAGAAACTTCCTCCTCCTCCTCGTCTTTCTTCCTTCCCTCCTTCCTTCCCTCCTCGCCTCTCTCTGTCTATGTCTGTCTCTCTCTCCCCGTAATTATCTATCATCACTCTATCTCTGTATTTACCATCTCTCTCATCTCTCTCTCCCTCCCTCTCTCTCTTATCTCTCCCTCCCCCTCTCTCCCTCTCCCTCTCTCATCTCTCTCATCTCTCTGTATCTGTCATCTCTCCCTCTCCCTCTCCCTCTCTCTCATCTCTCTCTCTCATCTCTCTGTATCTGTCATCTCTCCCTCTCTCTCTCCCTCTCTCTCTCTCATCTCTCCCTCCCCGCTCTCCCTCTCTCTCATCTCTCTGTATCTGTCATCTCTCCCTCCCTCTCTCTCCCTCTCTCTCCCTCTCTCTCATCTCTCTCTCTCATCTCTCTGTATCTATCATCTCTCCCTCCCTCTCTCTCCCCCCTCTCTCCAGACAGATCTGTCTGTCTGTCTGTCTGTCTGTCTGTCTGTCTGTCTGTCTATCTATCTATCTATCTATCTATCTATCTATCTATCTATCTATCTATCTCTGTATTTATCATCTCTCTCTCTCTCTCTCTATCCATCTCTCTCCATCTCTCTCTCTCTCTCTCCCCCACTCTCTCTCTCTCCAGATAGATGGATGGCCTGCTGAGCACTCAGTGGCCAGGGCGAAGGAGTTTCTCGCTGTTCCTCCCTTTTGCCGGAGCAATCCCAAGCCGTGTCTGTCAGAGCGATGCTAGTCCCTAATAGTTCTTCCCCTTGATTCGCAATGTGAGCCGTACATCAAGGCAAGAGAGACCGTTTTAAATAAAAATGCCATCAGGTCTTCCGGCCTTGCACAGGGGAGGCCCATTGTGTCTCTGTACGGGAGGGTCCGTGATGGGCTGGTCCCCTCGGAATCCTTCTTAATTACCACGAACATTTGATCTTTCAATTGCACAGTGGAGAGAAAAGGGCTAGAAAAAGAGACTTACTTGGGGGAGAAAAAAAGAGAGAGTGTTCTTGAATAATCAAGTGTCTATTTGATTAAAGAAGAAGGGGGGGGGTTATAAAAAAAGCTGTCAGCTGGCCCCCAAGAAGCTTTAATGGCAATGCAAATGCAGCGAACGCCCCCCCACCCCAACTGTCCAAACCCCGTCGAGAGGGAGAAAGAGATCAGCTTTCACCCTTTTGGAAATGCATAATGCCCTGGCATTTTCTCTTCTGTTCCCGAAAAGAACTTTGAGTGTATTTTGGGGCACTGGAGTCCTTTTATTTTATTTTATCTTTTTAAAAGGAGTCCAAGGTTGTTGTGTTTTTTTTTTCTTTCTTCTTTTCTGCGTAATGTTGCTCTCCTGTCCAGCTGGGGATTTGAAGTGGGTTCTTAGCTCTCAGGCTGCAAAAAGCAAGCAAGTGAGTAGTCCCTGGTGAGGAAGCCGCTAAGGCAACAAGATTTCTACAGTTTGTTTTATGGCTTGCGAATGGACCAGGGATGAAATCCAGCAGGTTCTGACAGATTCTGGCGAACCGGTAGCGGAAATTTTGAGTAGTTCGGAGAACCGGCAAATACCACCTCTGGCTGGCCCCCGGGTGGGGTGGGAATGGGGATTTTGCAGTATCCTTCCCCTGGAGTGGGGAGGGAATGGGGATTTTGCAGTATCCTTCCCCATGAAGTTCAGAAACAAGAGAACTGACAAGAAACAAATGTAGCAACGTTGCTTTCCTACAAAGAGCCCAAGAGCCTTTGCTGCTCTTTTAAGCCTTATGTGAGGGGCCAATCATCTCCTGGCTTTACTCCCGAGTCGTCCCTTTTGCTTTAGCTGCTCTTGTCCTTCTGGCAGTTCTGTGCATGTGTGCACTAGGAACAGGCTCCTTCTGTTCCTCTGCCTCTCTGCTGTCTGCCTCTGGAGGCTCCGGAGTCCGTGCATTGCTCCCAGATGGCCCTGGCCCCCTCTTTGCCTCCGATGCAGAGCCTTTATCCGGGCCTCCCCAGGCTCCAGGACTGGCCCATGTTCCTCCCCAGCCTCCTCATGTCCGACTCCACTGCCAGCTTGCAGGCTGCTAGCGGACCACAACAGATATAAAGACATTGCCCTTTGCTGCCACCTGTTGTTCACATAGAGTACGGCAACCCCAATCTAAGATTTAAAGCCGAGTTGGGCCCCTCAATAGCTTAATATATCTCTCTCACTCTCACACATACACACACACAAACACACACTCCCCCCTATGCACAGTGTCTCAGTGTCTTCTCCAACCTGGCTTCCTTTCGCAGCCCACAACTTCGCACTTTTGTCGCTCGGGAGAAGCCAGCCGCCCCACGAGCTGATTTTAAAAGCCAAACTCCGAAACTCAAACCTGATGCCCTCGTTAATGGCTCGTTGCGGAGCCTTAATTACCAGAAAATGAGCTGAAGGTAAACAAATTTGGGCAGCTTTTTTTTTCTTTTCTTTTCTTTTTTTTTTTTAAAAAAAATTCCATCCTGCTGTTTCAAAGAGACACATTTGCCCTCAATTGCAACCAGCCAGCTAGCTGTTTGGGTGTAAAAAAATAAGAGAAGAATGGGACACATGTTGCGATGCCCTTAAACAATTGGGATGGGGGGGGGGGGTAGGAGGGGATAAGGAAGAGGGAAGAAACGTTGATGCTATGCATGAGACAGAAGTGGCTTGCTGAAGTTGCTGAGACCCCAAACTGAGTGCAGAGAAGAGAAGATGGTAAGGGGGACTGGAGCACGGGTGGGATTCACACCGGTTTGCTCAGCGCAAAAAAAATGTGAGTGCGCATGGCCTTTCACACATGAAAACGTGGCTAAATAGGACGGCATAGCACCGGAGCGGGTGACTGGGCCCTCCCGCAGGTCGCTACTACCTGTTCGTCGGAACTGATCCGAACCAGCTGAATACCACCTGATATTCGGCCTCAGGTCTGTTCTGGAGGCCAAATTCAATGTTGAACAGTCGAAGGAGCTCTTAGGTATCTCTGGATCTATTCTCCGTCATCCAAGTCATGGTTGTCCCAACTGGATTTCCTTGTTTTTTTCTTTGAAGAACATTTCGCTTCCCACCCAAGAAGCTTCATCAGCTCTGACTGAATGGTGGGGAATGGAAGGATTTATGCTCCTTGCGGACAGCATTCTGGTCATTTGCATCCTTTGAGAGAGTCATTGAGGCCACTTGGGAGGTTCACCTGTGTCCTCAGGGTCACCTGAGTGGTGCAAATGGGTGTAGAGCCTTCTTGGAACTGCCGAAAGGACTTGTGTTGTAGACTGGAGATAGGTGAGGTCGTATCCCTCCCCCTCTGTTGAGGGAGGGCTGTTCAGTTTGATCCTAGATGGCCTCTTTGACCCCTATTTCAAACCAGCAGTCCCCTCTGTCCAAAATGTGGACTTTGCTGTCTTCAGAAGAGTGGCCCATCTTTTAAATGCAGATGAGCTATTGGTTCTAGCCCCGGTGGCTTCGTTCTCCTATGCTGTTCCATGCGCTTCACAACATAAGTGTGTCAGTCTATTGAAGAGAAGGATGTGGGGTGGGACACACACACACATAATATGGAATGGGCCATCTCGCCAGGGCCAACTTTCTGTGTCCAACTTCATGGCCAGCTCGCCACGGGACAATTAAATTTAATTATTTAAAATAATTTTAAAAATGATTTACACTTTTTGTCATTCACATTTCATTCTGTCCCTCCTTTTGCATCCTTTCTTTAATGATTCTATTCCACCAATATTTTTTTTTCTTGTCCTGCGGTGAGTCGGCCATGGTGAGTTGGCCATGGCGAGTTGGCCATGCTGTGTTGGCCATGTTGAGTTGGCCATATTGAGTTGGCCATGAGGTGTTGTCCATGGCGAGTTGGCCATGTTGAATTGGCCATGTTGAGTTGGCCATGTTGAGTTGGCCATGGTGAGTTGGCCATGTTGAGTTGGCCATGTTGAATTGGTCATGTTGAGTTAACCATGTTGAGTTGGCAATGTTGAATTGGCCATGGTGAGTTGGCCATGTTGAATTGGCCATGTTGAGTTGGCCATGTTGAATTGGTCATGTTGAGTTAACCATGTTGAGTTGGCAATGTTGAATTGGCCGTGGTGAGTTGGCCATGTTGAATTGGCCATGTTGAGTTAACCATGTTGAGTTGGCAATGTTGAATTGGTCATGGCGAGTTGGCCGTGGCGAGTTGGCCGTGGCGAGTTGGCCACAGCGAGTTGTCTGAGACCTGACATAATCATTGTCCTCCAATATTTGAAGGGGAGAAGGGGATTGACTTATTCTCCAAAGCACCAAAGGGCAGGACAGGAAGCGATGGGTAGAAACTCCTTAAAGAGAGATCGGATCTAGAACGAAGGAGAAATTTCTTGACGGTTAGAACAATTTAATCAGTGGAACAGCTTGCCTCCAGACATTGTGAATGTACCAACACTGGAGCTTTTAAAGAAGCAACTGGACTCTGGAATGAATACAGAGAAGAGCCACAAAGATGATTAGAGGACTAGAGGATAAAATATATGAAGAAACATTGCTGGAATTGGGGGTGTCTAATTTAATGAAAAGAAGGACCAGGGGAGACATGATAGCATCTTCCAATATCTCAGGGGCTGCCCCAAAGAAGAGGGAGTCAGGCTATTCTCCGAAGCCCCTGAAGGCAGGACAAGAAGCAACGGGTGGAAACTAACCAAGGAGAGAAGCAACCTAGAACTCAGGAGAAACTTCCTAACAGTGAGGACAATTAACCAGTGAAACAACTTCCCTCCAGAAGTTGTGGGTGCTCCATCACTGGAGTTTGCAAGAAGAGACTCAACAACTATTTGACCAAGATGATATAAGGACTCCTGCCTCGGGGCAGGAGACTGGAGTAGAAGACCTCCAAAGTCCCTTTCAGCCCTCAGAGTCTACAAAATTCAGAAGAGATCATTTCCTTTCTGCCGTCATCATCGGCATGCTGTGTCACCTTCTTTCTTCTCCCCGGAAACGTTAAGCAAGGCCCAGCTGGCTAGTCAAGGAACGGGAGACCACTAGAAAATTTTCTGTGCTGTAAGCTAAACCAAGAAGGTTTTGTTGTTGTTGTTGTTTTTTTAAAAAAAAAATCTACTTCACTGCCAAGGAAAAGCTGTCCAGGAACCTTCCTAACGCGTTGCCAACTTCTTTCGCTGCCCCCTCAATTGCTGGCCTTCTTCTTCCTTTGCCAAAGGCAGCGGAGCTCGTCAAAGGCGCCTGCCCCTCCGTTCATTTCCAGATCGAGCGGTTATCGAAGCAACCTCTTTTGTCGACTTTCCGGAGCGGCCTTTTCGAATCTAGCTTGCAAAAAGAGAGAGAGAGAGAGAGAGGGAGAGAGAGGGAGAAAGGACCAGGGTGCAGATGTTGTAGTGCAGATGTTGGATCTAGCTTGCAAAAAGAAAGAGAGAGAGAGAGAGAGAGAGAGAGAGAGAGAGAGAGAGGGAGAGAGAGAGAGAGAGAGAGACGGAGAAAGGACCAGGGTGCAGATGTTGTAGTGCAGATGTTGGAACAAACGTGAGGGACCTTTCCACTTTTCATTTCGAGGGCCTGTCGGACAAGGAGGAAGCTGCCACCAACGGGTCAAAACAAGTTGCAAAGAAGCCAGAGTAAGAAATGGGAAGAGAGATGTAATAACTTGCCAATGTTCAACTTCCCTTTCTTGGGGTTATCAATCAATCAATCAATCAATTTATTACCGTCTTAGACCAGAGACCAGAATAAATAAAAACGCTCATTAAATATACTATTAAAAATAGTGTCCTGGGGCGGGAGTGTCACGTGATCCCCCCACCTTTTTTCCAACCTTCGGATGAACAAGGCCAAGGGGGAAGCCTAGATTCACTTAACAACCAGGTGGCTGACATCACAACCGCGGCAATTCGCCTAACGATGGTAGCAAGAAACGGCCGTCAAACGGCTTAGCGACCGTCCCGTTTAGCGATGCAAATTTTTGGCCTCCACGCCGGTCATAAGTCGCCGATGAGCTTTAATTCTATCAGCAAATCGGAAGAAACCAGCGAGGACAAAGCTACAGGCTGGAGCCTTGTGCCCCGGACGTACGCGGGAGTCTTTTCTAAATAAGTTATACATTATCCAAGATATAACTTGGATAACTCACTGCGGCCCAACCGGCTTACTGACTAAGTGAATTAAAGCCCTTGGCGAGAGCCAGGGTACTTAGGACGAAAAGCGGGCAGTGCTGAAAATGACAAACAGATTTTTTTTTAAAAAAAAATAAAAATGCAGAGAAACAGATGTGAATCCAGAGTAGAGACAAGGAGGAAAGGAAATCCCTCCTGTCTGGCATGTGGCTTTTAAATGCAGGGGGTGTTGGGGGGGGGCGATGATTTCCCAGGATCTATTTTTTTAAAGCTGCCCCTTGTGATTGAAAGGAAAGGGATGCGAAGAGACGCAGCTCAGATCCGTAATATTAACAGATTCACAGATAAATTGGAAGGGACCCTGTAGGTCATCTAGTCTAACCCCCTGCCCAAGCAGGAGACCCTTCACCATTCCTGACAAATGGCAGTCCAGCCTCTTCTTGAAAGCCTCCAGGGATGAAGCGCCCACAACTTCTGAAGGCAACTTCTGTTCCATCGGTTGATTGTTCTCACTGTCAGAAAATTCCTCCTTATTTCCAGGTTGAATCTCTCCTCGGTCAGTTTCCATCCATTGTTCCTTGTCTGGCCTTCAGGGGCTTTGGAGAATAGCTTGACCCTCCCTCCTCTCTGTGGCAGCACCTCAAATATTGGAAGATGCTATCATGTCTCCCCTGGTCCTTCTCTTCACTAGACTAGTCATGTCCAGGACCTGCAACCGTTCATCATATTGTTGAGCCTCCAGTCCTCTAATCCTCTTGGTGGCTCTTCTCTGCACTCTTTCTAGAGTCTCAACATCTCTTTTCTAGTGTGGTGACCAAAACTGGATGCAGGATTCTAGGTGTGGCCTTACTAAGGCTTTATAGAGTGGTATTAGGGTGTCAAGGCCCTTTGAAGGTCATCTAATCAACACTCCATCCAGTTTTCCTGTTTGCTGGTGCAATTCCACTCCATAGCCTGGTCAGTTTAAGCTTTTCTGATCTTAAATAGTCTCCAAATCCTGAAACCTGACCCCCCCCCCAAAGCTCACTGTTCAGCATTTGGCCTGTCGTGGTGACGGTATCTCTGCTATGAAGCCCACAGTTGTCTTACGTGTTAGCTCAATCTGCTACTAGGTTGAATTCACCCAACGTATGAAAGCAAAGTCGTATGAAGCAAACTGTCAGGGTTCCGACGGACGCTCTAATTAAATCATGAGTCTCAAGCCAAGCTTCAAAAGAAATCCAGATATTTATTAGGAGCTTTATGTCCCCACGTCCCCAAATGGAGCCAGCTCTGACCCTACGTAATTTACGCTCCATCTATGACCCTGTTTCCCCCCTCTCCCCCCCCCCAGGGTTTGTCATCAATCACCTTCGCCAACAGAGCAATTTCGCGGGTTGTAGAAGTCACTCCCCTTCGGCTGCTGTAAGTCTCCCTGGGATACAGCCTTGAGGGAGATAAATTTGGAATGTGCATCTGTTTTTGGCTGCTGTGCAGTTTTGCCAGTTTCCCATCCCCCCTGGCCTATGGCAACTGGAGAGCAGACCAGGGATGCTTTGCGAGTTGACATTCGGCTCCCCTCACTTCCTGAAGGCAACTTTGTGCAAAGCAAAAACTGGTTGAGTACAGGTATGGTTTAATGTGTCTACAAACCCAATCTTAGACCGAGTCGGGAAGAAACAGTTTAGCGCCCTCCAGGTGTTTGGGATTTGGACCAATGGAATGAGGACAATTTTGGTGGAGATACCTGGTTCTATAATGGGCTTGCTTCAGGGGAGACCAAGTTACAGGGGGCCACCAAGAAGAGAAGGACACAGAGAGAGGTTGGCACGGATGGTGCTACAACCATCTCACTCTAGTTCTTCCGGACTGTTGGGGAAAATATCCAGAGGGAAGCCTCCTCAGATGGTCTCTTTCAACCTTCTGACGCCTGCTGGAATTGGGGAAGGTCTCAACGAGATGTCCATTCGTGGGGAACAACTCATGGATTAAGCACTCTAACAATGGATGCTCTTCTCCTCCGAACCCCCTGTCCTCAAGCCAGGCGTGAGAAGATTTTACTGATGTATCCCGGGACCATTTTCTGGTACGAAGAAATAAAATGCTTCCAGGAGATCTTACTGGGCCAGGAAAAAAAAAATGCATCCTTGGATTTTACCCATCGGACGGCTAAGATTTAAAAGAGAGAGAGAAGAAAAAAAAATGTGAAGAAGCCACATCTACCTTAAACATCCTGAGCAGATCCAGCTGTGGTTAAGAATATCTAAATAAAGATGTTAGCACTGATTAAGGCAGCGCCGGTTCTCGTAGGTAACCGGAGAACGGGAAAAAGATAGAGAAGAGTCAATTTGGTTCCATGAAACATCTTAGTTGATGTTGCTTTTTACCAAGACGGTAGGCGTATTAATACACTTCTTCTTCTTCTTCTTCTTCTTCTTCTTCTTCTTCTTCTTCTTCTTCTTCTTCTTCTTCTTCTTCTTCTTCTTCTTCTTCTTCTTCTTCTTCTTCTTCTTCTTCTTCTTCTCTCTCTCTCTCTCTCTGCGTGTGTGTAGTTTTAGGCTTTGTGTTTCCAAAAAAAATAAAATACATCCAAAGTGAAACAGCCACAGGCACTAAGCTCATTTTTCTAACCAACAACAACAACACACACGAAAAAAAAAATCTATAAAAAGGTTTTTTTTTTAACCATGTCCATTTGAGGGATGTCCCCAAGGCCTTCTCAACCAGCTCTAAGAATAACTTGGATCTCTCTCTCTCTCTCTTTCTCTCTCTCTCTCTTTCTCTCTCTCTCTCTTTCTCTCTCTCTCTCTCGTACTCCTCCCAGTGCAAGCTGAACACAACAAGATCGCAGCTTTAAAAAAAAAAAGGAAGAATTATTAAGTTTATACTAAGAATTTCCTTCTGTCTGATCGAGCCAAGGGTTTACGATTCGTCTTTGCGGATACTTCTGTCCTGTTTTTTTTCCTTCCCCACGAATGCGGAAATCCATCTTTTCCTTTCAATAATAATAATAATAATAATAATAATAATAATAATAATAATAATAATAATAATTCCTCTCCGTGGAAGGCAAAATTCCAACGGTTGTCCCACTAACTCCCCCCCCGTCCCCCCCTTAAAGTACCAGCGTTTACTTTAATTCATTAAACGTCTCATGGTGCCTTTTGTTTGTGTAGTGCTTGTGTGAAGCTGCCTGTTAAAAAGCATAATGACAAGGCATTAGAGGCCCTGAGAGCAATTAACAGCCTGCTTAATTAGCCCAAGGAATTAAAATTTGAGTAGCTGATCTTTGCTTAAAGATTGGGTGTGAGTGCGGGTTAGCGGGTAATGTGTAAGTAAGCCGTTACCTGATTGTGCATTGATTAAATAGGCTGGCCCCGGCCGTGGGCAATTTATTTCTCTCTCCCTCCCTCCCCAAAAACCTCGTAATAATTGAATATACAACTGTTTAAATATTCCAAACTGTCTCTATAAACAAGCAGTCTATTATGGGCCCATAAAAAGGAGGGGGACAGCCCTTTTCCCACTTAGTAGAATATTCAACGTTATCCTCTCCCGGTTCTTATTCAATTGGATTAAATCCAATTTGCCTGCCAAGATGCTTTTTTTTTTAATTCTCCATTTGAGGAATGTTCCCTGCGCTTGCTTTACGACGTGCTTGTTTCGAGTGCCTCCTTTAGTGACCGAGAGATCTCTGCGAATTGATCAGCCTTTTCGGCCGCCTCTTCGGCTTGCCGCCTTTTACGTTTTTTTTAAGGACGTTACTTTAACGGTACTAAAACGTAGTCGACTTGTTAGATTATTTCAAGGAGCCGTTTCAATGAAATCATTGAATTGGTTTAGTGAAAAGGGGGGCGCAGCGATCGGTTTCACACTATGTTACTATCGAACCGTCTGAACCCATTCGAACCGCCTGAATCCACCTCTGGAGGGGTGACATGATAGCAGCCTTCCAGTATTTGAGGAGCTGCCACAAAGAAAGGAGTCACGCTATTCTCCAAAGCACGAGAAACAACGGATGGAAACTCATCAAGGAGAGAAGCAACCTGCAACTAAGGAGAAATTTCCTGGCAGCGAGAACGATTAATCAGTGGAACTGCTTGTCTCCAGATGTTGTGGGTGCTCCATCATTGTGGGCTTTTATTTATTATTTTATTCATTTATTAGTTCGATTTATATGCCGCCCTTCTCCGGAAACTTGCATTAAGCAATAGAGCAAGAGATTGGACATACGTTTGTCTGAATTGGTCTAGGACCTTGATGGCGAATCTATGGCACAGGTGCCATAGGTGGCACCCAGAGCGATATTGGTGGGCACGCAAGTGTTGCCCTAGCTGAGCTCCACCGCGCATGGGCGCACCGGCCAACTGATTTTCAGGCCTTCCGGTCCAACCGGAAGTCGGGAAACTGGCTGTTTCCAGCCTCCGGAAGGCCTCCGGGAATATGGGGAAGGTTGTTTTTGCCCTCCCCAGGCTCCTAGAAAGCCTCTGGAGCCTATCGGGGAGGGGGGGGGAAATGGGCCTACCGGGCCCACCGGACCATCTCGTGCCAAAAGCAGGGGGAAGTGGGGTCACGTGTGCATGCGCGGGAGGGCGGGGCGCCTTGAATTATGGATGTGGCCACCCGCACCCGTGACCCCCTACACTCCCCCCGCTTTTGGCACGTGACTGGGTTAGGGCTTCCGGCTTGAGAAAGAAGGGGGTTAGACTAGAAGATCTTCAAGGTCCCTTCCAGTTCTGATTATTCTGACTTTTCTTGACTGGAAAAGTCATTGCTACCTGCTTAATAATCCTAAACAACCAGGGATGGTTTTCTGGTAGATACCCTTCCAGCGGGGGTGAGGATGTCAAAAAGATGAGTGCGGGACTCCAGATTTGGAGATTTTTTTACAGCAGGAGAGCTGGTCCAGGAAGATTCTCGCTGACTTGAAAAGACAAATTCCTGCCAGGATGTTCTGTAACATCCATGTGGACTCAATTCTGCATTGGATGGATGGATGGATGGATGAGGGGCTATCATTCTTCACTGGGGATGGCCTGGAGAGAGAGAGCGAGATTGTTGCTTCATTTTATAAGAGAAGGTGCTTCCTAGATAACCCCCCCAGTATGTCGTCGCCAACCCACCCAAGGGAAGAAAAATAAAATCAGAATAATTTGGGTTTGGATGTTCTCCCAGGGCTGCCTTTCAGTTCAGTCAATACTTTTCAACCTGCCAATTTTTTTTCTGTTTTTTCTTTTCTGATGCCTTGGTTTAATACGGAGGCTGCCATGTTTATACAGGATCCGAGTAAACATTTTCATAACCTCAACCTTTAATCAATAAAATCCTTCTAGGTTGGAGTTGCAACTAAGCGTTGGCTTACTTCCTTTCATGGAACTATTTAAACTAAAGGGGCTGCCATGGAGAAGGAGGAGTCAAGCTATTCTCCAAAGCAGGGATCTCCAACCTTGGCCACTTTAAGACCTGTGGACTTCAATTCCCAGAATTCTGGGAGTTGAAGTCCGCAGGTCTTAAAGTGGCCAAGGTTGGAGACCTCTTCTCCAAAGCCCTTGAGGGCAGGACAAGAAGCAACGGGTGGAATCTCATCAAGGAGAGAAGCAACTTAGAACTAAGGAGAGATTTCCTGACAGTGAGGACAATTAATCAGTGGAACAACCTACCTGCTTAGGCAGGAAACCCTACACCACTTTGGACAAATGGTTATCCAACATCTTCTTAAAAACTTCCAGTGTTGGACCCTTCACAACTTCTGGAGGCCAGTTGTTCCACTGGTTAATTGTTCTCACTGTCAGGAAATTCCTCCTTAGTTCTAAATTGCTTCTCTCCTTGATGAGTTTCCACCTATTGCTTCTTGTCCTGCCCTCAGATGCTTTGGAGAAGAGCTTGACTCCCTCTTCTTTGGGGCAGCCCCTGAGATATTGGAAGAATGCTATCATGTCTCCCCTGGTCCTTCTTCTCATTAAACTAGACATACTCAGTTCCTGCAATTGTTCTTCAAATGTTTTAGCCTCCAGTCCCCTATAATCCTCTTTGTTGCTCTTCTCTGCACTCTTTCCAGAGCCTCAAGATCTTTTTTACATCGTGGCGACCAAAACTGGATGCCATATTCCAAGTGGGGCCTCACCAAGGCCTTGATAAAGTGGTATCAACACTTCACGAGATCTTGATTCTATCCCTCTATCCCACAGCCTAGAACTGTGTTGGCTTTTTTGGCAGCTGCCACCCACGGCTGGCTCCTATTGAAGTGATTGTCCACTAGGACTCCAAGATCCCCCTCACCGTTACTACTATTGAGCAAGTTACCACCTATACTGTACCTGTGCATTTGGGTTTTTCTGGCCTAAATGGAAAACTTTCCTTTTTTTTGCCGTCGACTTTCTCCTATCTTAAGCCTATCTTCTGGAGGGTTGGCTACTCATTGGGCTTTACTCCAGGGGTGAAATCCAGCAGGTTCTGACAGGTTCTGGAGAACCGTTAGCGGAAATTTTGAGTAGTTCGGAAAACCAGCAAATACCACTTCTGCCTGGCCCCAGAGTGGGGTGGGAATGGAGATTTTGCAATAGCGTTCCCCGAGGAGCGGGAATGGAGATTTTGCAATATCGTTCCCCGAGAAGTGGGGCGGGAATGGAGATTTTGCAATATCATTCTCCGAGGAGTGGGGTGGGAATGGAGATTTTGCAATATCGTTCTCCGAGGAGCGGGAATGAAGATTTTGCAATATCGTTCCCCGAGAAGTGGGGCGGGAATGGAGATTTTGCAGCATTCTTCCCCTGGAGTTGGGTGGGAATGGAGATTTTGCAATATCCTTCCCCGGCCACACCCACCAAGCCACACCACACCACACCACACCACGCCCACCAAGCCACGCCCATAGAACCGGTAGTTAAAAAAAAATTGGATTTCATCACTGCTTTACTCCCAGGTAAGATGGCAGAAGCTCTGAGGGACTCTCGGTGGGCCAAGAGGAGGTACGGATACAATAAAAACGGTGTCATGAAAGAAGAGAACGAGGGAAATAAGAGCCTGCATTATGACGGTATTATAATCTTAACCTAATTAGGGTTCTTTAGCGGAATATGGATCTCTCCGGGGCATCTCTGAAGCCAACGGGTTTTAGTGGATGTGTGTGTGTGTTTTTTTTTAAGGAGAAAAGATTAAGTTTAAAGAGATTAGACAATTCCCCTCCATCTCTTCCCCCATTCCTGCAAGACATTAGCCGTTCAAAAATGAGAAAAATGTTCCTAAGTCCCTCCAAAAGGAGGGCGACTAAACAGGCCTTCTTTTGTTCCCCTATAATTCTCGCTGTCAACAATGCCAAATGTTGCTGTCTTTTCCCCATGTGCGGGATCCGGGAACATGGTTTATCTGTCACCACGAAAGCCAAGCGGGGGGTGGCATTGAGGGTGGGGGGGAAATTAGAAGGCTCCATGGCCAGTGGAGAAGAAAATAAACCGGGCCACCCACAGGGAGGGAGATGGGAGACTTGATCCGCGAATTCTGAGAACCGAAGAGAACTGGAGATCATCTACTCCTGTGATGGCGAACCTATGGCACGGGTGCCGGAGGTGGCATGCAGAGCCCTCTCTGTGGGCATGCATGTTGTCGCCAGCTGCTCTGGTTTCCAGCATGCCAGCCAGCTGGTCTTCATGGGCACCGGAAATGGCGTGAAAAATGGCCGAGAAAGAGGCATGAGTGCGCCGGCCAGCTGGTCTTTGCAGCTGCAGGAAAACAGCTGGAAAAACGCCCCAAAAATAGGCATGTGGACACTAGCCAGCTGGTCTTCGCGAGTGCCGGAAAACGGCCTGAAAAATGGCAAAAAAACAGGCATGAGTGCACCTGCCAGCTGATCTTCGCAGACACAGGAAAACAGCCTGAAAAACAGGCATGCGCACGCCCACCAGCTGATCTTTGTGGGTACCGGAAAACAGCCTGGAAAACAGTGTGTCGTCTGGGTACAAATATTTGTGCATTAACTTAAAATTTACAATCATATTCATTATTTAATCTATTTTTAGCTTAATACCAGTACGTTAAATATTTAATAATTTACATCCTCTTCTTAATTTGTTCAGCTCTCTTAACTATTTTCTATATTTTACTCAGCTGCTTTTATTTCTAATTTTTACATTTGTCCTCTAACCATCCATAAAGTATTTCCCGTATCACATCATAACCAGTTTGTCCTTTCTCTTTAATTGCCAGCGTTAATCTATTCATTTCTGCGCGTTCTAACATTTCCCTTATCACATTCTCCTCTGTACTTTCAACGTTTGACATTTTCAAAGGCTCCGCCGAATCCTTCCCTTTGCAAACCGATTCAGGAAAACCAGATCGGGCTGGATTGGACCAATCTGCCTCGGTTTGAACTTGGGAAGACGGGTGGTCGAATCTCCCACGTCTCCTGATCCTTTCTGATCTTTTGGGACACTCCTGCAAGTCTCTGGGCTCTGTAGAGCGAGGGATCGCTGGCTTGCTTGCCAGAGATCTCTCCCTGCAAATAAAAATGTCTCCTGTTGTCAGGAACGCTGTAGATCCCTGCACCCACTCCTGGCTAGTCCCGTGGGTAGCTAGGATTTACCTCACCCACATGATGGAGCTTTCTGGAAGAGCTTTGTGTTCTTCTTAAAGAGCCATCTGTGTTGGCCTCTAAATCTCTTCCTTGTGACCTACCTCACATGGACGGTGTCTATCAAATGTGCCAGATTCGCACTGTCGGAGCCAAGGGGTGGGAGTATCCCAATGCCACATGTCAGAAGTGTGCGTCCCGCCGGTATGTGTCCTATCAAAATGTTCCCTCCTGCAGGGAAATCTGTCCGTCAACGAATCAGAATAGAGATCTTCTACTCCAACCCTTCCTCAAGCAGGAAGCCCCAGATCAATTTCACACAGGTGAAATTTCTTTTCTTAAAAGCCTCCATGGATGGAGCAGCCACAACTTCTGGTGGCAAGCTGTTCCACTGTTTAATTGTTCTCACGGTTAGGAAGTTTCTCTTTAATTCTCTCCTGGATTAGTTTCCATCAGTGGTGGGATTCAGCCAATTCTGGCGAACCGGTAGTAGCGGCCCCGGCTAAATATACCATCCTATTTAGCCACGTTTTCTAAGCCGCGTCCTTAAAACACACGCATGGAAGGCCACGCACATATGCACACTCATATTTTAGATGCTGGGCGAACCGGTTGTTAAATTATGTGAAGTTTGGTTTCCATCCATTGTTTCTTGTCTTGCCTTCTGGTGCTTTGGAAAATATGTTGACCCCCTCAAATACTCGAATACTGTCATGCCGTCTGTCCCCCCGCATGTCCTTCTTTTCTCTAGACTAGTCAAACTCAAATCCTGCAACCGTTCTTCGTATGTTTTAATCTCCAGGCCTTTAATCATCCTAAATTGCTCTTCTTGGCACTTTTTTCCAAAAAGTCTCAACATCTTTCTTTCTTTCTTTCTTTCTTTCTTTCTTTCTTTCTTTCTTTCTTTCTTTCTTTCTTTCTTTCTTTCTTTCTTTCTTTCTTTCTTTCTTTCTTTCTTTCTTTCTTTCTTTCTTTCTTTCTTTCTTTCTTTCTCTTGCAATGTGGGGACCAAAACTGGATGCTGCATTCCAGGTGGGGAATTACTTACTAAGGCTTTACAGAGCGGTACTATCATTTCCTGTGATTTTGATTCTGTGCCTCTGTTTGTACAACCGAGGATCTTATTAGCTTTTTCGGCTGCTGCCACCGCCGCATAAAATCAACCACACTTCATTTCGGGTCTGGAGTTGCCACCGGAGGGAATCCCCCTCCCCCAAAATGAATTACCATATTTTTCAGAGTATAAGATGCACCTTCCCCCCCCCAAAGAGGGTGAAAATTTAGGTGCGTCTTATATGCCAAATGTAGCCCCGCCCACCCACTGGCCCCCACCCTTTGGCCTCTGCCTCCCAGCAGTTTACCTCCTTGCAAGCAAACAGCAAGAAAAAAAAACCAGCTCCTTTCAGCTTCAGCACAGCCTAATTAGCACAAGTTGATTGTCTCCCAATGACTTGGTTTAAATCACAACGTTCGTCATATTTAAGAATAAGACTTATCTCCCTATTCCTGCAGAAATGCAACTTACAGGTCAGATTACCTAGCTTTTCAGTTATTCTGATTGCAGTAAAATGCATCCATAAGAACCCCGAACACGGTCTAACCCCATCATGCAAAATCAGAATAAACACGTTAATCTTAAAGAGAGGTACCATTTTTGCTTTCCCCACCCCAAAAATTATCTCCAACGTATTTTTATTTAGCGAGCCTGCTCCTTTCTTCCTCTTGCACAACCACAAATGAAAACCAGGATGAAGTCCCTATTCCTGTCTTCCTGCCCTTCCAAATGAGACCATGTTTATTTGAGAAATCATAAAATAATAATAATAATAATAATTTTAAGAAGTATGTTTTAAGAAGATACTTGGTTGATACCTAGGATGCTGGCAGCAACCTGTATCAACCATCAAGGCCAATCAGTCATATTTGTGATACATTTTTAAATGTTCAGTTGATTGAGTTTCATGTTTAATTAATTAATTGATGATGATGATGATAATAATAATAATAACTCTCTGGATCCAATGCTAGTAATTTGACCTTATATTGTTTAGGGGATGGCTCATCACACATTACTTTTCAGGTTTCTAAATTTTTTCTAAGAGCTGTAACTATTAAAGGAGAACGATGTAATTCCACTCAGCCAAGGCTTCTGATAGCCAACTGTTTATGATGTTACTTTCCCCACATTCTTTTGCAATTATATTTGAATTTTGGTCTGTGACCGCAAATAAAATTATATATATAGTTTGATGTTGGCATGAAGTGACTTCTGTGTTAGGATATTCCTGCCAAACCTATCAAGGAGATCTTATAAGGCAACACATTCCATTAAAGATGTAAAGATGATGATGATGATAATAATAATAATAATAATAATAATAATAGTAGTAGTAGTAGTAGTAGTAGTAGTAGTAGTATAAGACTTGGTCAGTACCTAGGATGCTGGCAGCAACCTGTATCAACCATTAGCACCAGTCAATGGTATTTATGATAGTTTTAATGATTTAATGGTTTTATTTCAGTTTTAATGATTAAAGGATAATAATAATAATAATAATAATTTCTATTAGTTGCGTTGGCCTTCTCGCGATCAGCTCTTTCCCCAAACCTTCTTCCAATAGCGGGAATCTGCTGCTCCTTGTTCCTAATATTTAGATGCAGGGCCCAATTTTTAGAATATTCTCTTTTCGTCAGTTCTGATTAATGCTTTGCAGAAACCCTATCATTGCCCAGCGATCGGCCTTCCCTTCAGCCATTTGGCTGGCCTGGTAATTTATGAGCCAAGCTGGCAATTTGCAAGCCTAATAATGCAAAGCAAGGAAGTAGGAAGAGGGTGGGTGGGGGGAAAGGGAGGGGTGGGATTTTTTTTTGAGGGGTGGGTGGGAAGCCTGGCTATTAAGAAAACCTGGGCTAGATCGATGTTGTGGCAGACGAAATATTTAGATTAAATAAATGCGATGAAAGGAGTTACAAGATACCAAGGGTGAAACATGAAAGATTCACCAAAAAGTTGAAATCCTGAAAAAGGGCAAGAGATGATGGATAGATATAGAATTTTTTTTTTAACATGGTGGTTATTTTATTAAGTGTTAGAAAAAAAAGAAGTAGAAAGTAGAAATTGGGGAAATAGTATGATGTATACTGAAATATAATAGAACATATCCTGTTTCCCCAAAAATAAGACCGGAAAATAAATCCTAGCATGATTTTTCAGGATGCTCGTATTATTAGCCTTACCCCCCAAAATAAGCCCCAGTTAAGATCCTCAGCCAGATGGATGCATTTAGTACCGTATTTCCACCAAAATAAGAATCCTAACCAGAAAATAAGCTCTAATGCATCTTTTGGAGCAAAAATTTATATAAGACCCGGTCTTATTTTTGGGAAAACACGATATTACAATTACTATGTATACACAAATGTTAGACGTTGAAAGATTGTGATTATGTGAATGGTACGATCATTATTAGAATTGTGTTTAAAATACATTGACCCAGGCAATACACTGTTCACCAAGCACTTTTGGATGTTAAAGAAAAAACTATAAATAAAATTATATTTTATTTATAGTTAGTTAGATAGATAGATAGATAGATAGATAGATAGATAGATAGATAGATAGATGGATGGATGGATGGATGGATGGATGGATGGATGGATAGATAGATAGATAGATAGATAGATAGATAGATAGATAGATAGATAGATAGTGTGCAAGAGAGAGATGGAGAGATAGATAGATGATAGATAGATATAGATAAATAGATGATAGATGAATAGATAGATGATAGATGAATAGAGATAGATAGATGATGGGGGGAGAAAGAGAGAGAGAGAGAGAGAGAGAGAGAGAGAGAGAGAGAGAGAGAGAGAGAGGATAGATGGGAAGAGAATATGTATGTATGTATGTATATACTATGTTTTCCCGAAAACAAGACCCTGTCTTATATTATTTTGAACCCCGAAATAAGCACTTGGCCTTATTTTCAGGGAGGTCATATTATCTTGCTCCATATGTGGAGCAAGAGGGGGCTCCTCTTACCGTCTTACCTGATTTTCAGCTCTGCATTTAAATGTTTTCAGGGAGGTCTTATTTTCGGGGAAGCAGGGTAGATATAAATATAGATATAGATATAGATATAGATATAGATATAGATATAGATATAGATATAGATATAGATATAGATATAGATATAGATATAGATGATATAGATATAGATATAGATATAGATATAGATATAGATATAGATATAGATATAGATATAGATATAGATTAGATAGAGAGAGAGAGAGAGAGAGACATTGATAGAAGATAAAAAGATAGATATAAAGAGAGAAAGATAGATAGATAGAAGATAGAGAGAAGATAGAGAGATATAAAGAGAGGGATAGAGATAGATAGATTGATAGAAGATAGAAAGATATAAAGAGATAGATAGAGAGAAGATAGAGAGATAGAGAGATAGAGATATATAATTTTATTTTTGATAGATAGATAGATAGATAGATAGATAGATAGACAGACAGACAGACAGACAGACAGACAGACAGATTTATATATATAAAATATAAATCTGGGCTTTCTCTAGCGCTTTGGAATTTCTCTTCCAGCCGCAGCATCATTAAAAGCAAATGGTACAGAGAAGCCGTGTGTCCCCGAGCTTCGATAAATATTTGATCAGCCGTAATGGAAATTGTCAAAGGCATCTAATTGTATCATACGTTCTCAACAAAGATATCAAAATAAGACCTGCCCTTTGACACACCCCCCCTCCTCTACCTCCTTCCCGGAGTCTTCTGCTCCTGCCAAGCCGAGTTGGGGAGGTGGGATAAATAACGAGGCCAGATTGGGATTGGGCGATCCGATACGGGAAGGCATTTTTTTTAAAAATAAAAATTTCCTGCAAAATAAGGCGGTCCAGAACGGGAAGCAAATTATTTTGGAGTTTAGAAGAGGAGAGAGAGGCTGCCTGCTTGGAAATGATAGATAAATAGATGATAGATGAAAGGAAAGGAGGAAAGGAATGTATTTTTATTTTTTAAAACAAAAATTAGGGTGCAAAAGGGGTGAGGGGAATCAAACAGTCACTTGCAAGCTTGGGAATGGAAATAAAAATAAAATGACTGCCTTTTTTACAGTGTGTGTGTGTGTGTGTAAAATTATATAGCAAGATAATATAATAATATATTTAATTATATATATGTGTGTGTGTGCATTAAATTATATATAAATACATGTGTGTAATGTATCCGTGTGTGTGTTAATATAATTTTGATACACATATGCAGAAATCGTCTTATACTATGCTATCCTTTATTGCAGGCATGTGGCATTTATTATTATTATTATTATTTTGCACCCTCTGCGTTAGGATGCTGTGATCCGGGAAGAACTGAATTGCACCCTTCCCGTTATTATCCCATTGTTCATCCCATGGGCAACCCCGTAGATCCAAGACCCTACACAGCCCCGAATGTTCCCCGAATCCCAGAAGCTCTGGGATCTCGGTCCAATTTTTAATTCTCATTTTATCCAAGAGACGCAGCAACTCGAGTGGTGGTTTTTCATTCAATTTATTTATTTATTTTTTTGCAAATGTGTGTTACTGTTTTCCTGTCGCTTGAAATCAAAATTACGGAGCGTAAAGACCAATGGATTTTTAGGTGGTAACCGTTGTTTTGGAAATAAGCTTTTGGACCGATAGGTAGTACTTTCAATCTCTCTACCAGGAGGCCTGGATGACTTTTGAATGTTAGGAGTTAATGGCTTTTCCGGTGCTCTAAACGTGGGGAGTGGAAGGGGGGGAAACAGGAAAAATAAACACCCAACCCAAATCAATTTTCGGAAGAAGTTAACTCCAGTCTGAGATTCTAAATAGCCATTAATTTAATAGGAAGAAAATGGGTTTTTCTCTTTCGGGAGGAAGTTGGGAAACCCAAGTTGAGTTTAGATGTTGTCGACGGAGTTTGATGCCTTGGGCTTTACAAAACTGAGCAAAGTTTCAAAACATAAGCCATATGGCGGAGATTACCTTTAAAAGCTGGCTTTTACTTTCTAGCTTTCTCTCTCTCTCTCTCTCTCTCTCTCTCTCTCTCTCTCTCTCTCTCTCTTCCTCCCCCCAAAAAAACACACACCAGAAAAAAGAAGAAATATTTCTGCCATTATTCAGCCCTGTTTTGAAATCTGTCTGTGTATCTAACATCTCTCTCTCTTTCTTTCTCTCTCTCGCTTTCTCTCTCTCATCTCTCTCTCTCTCTTTCTCTCTCTCCCTTTCATTTCTCTCTCTCTCTCTCTCTCTCTCTTTCATCTCTCTTATCTCGTTCTCTCATCTCTCTTTCTCTCTCCCATCTCTCTCTTTCTTTCTCTCTCTCTCCCTTTCATCTCTCCCTTTCTCCCTCTCTTTCATCTCCCTCTCTCATCTTTCTCTTTTTCTCCCTCTCATCTCTCTTTCTCTCTCTCTCATCTCTCATCTCTCTCTCTCCACCTCCCTTTCTCTCTCTCTCATCTCTCTCTTTCTTTCTTTCTCTCTCTCCCTTTCATTTCTCTCTTTCTCCCTCTCTCTTTCATCTCTCTCTTTTATCTCTTTCTCTCATCTCTCTTTCTCTCTCCCATCTCTCTCTTCCTCTCTTCCTCTCTTTCATCTCTTTCCTCTCTCTCTCTCTCATCTGTTTCTCTTCACCTCCCTTTCTCTGTCTGTCTGTCTGTCTGTTTATCTATCTATCTATCTATCTATCTATCTATCTATCTATCTATCTATCATCTATCTATCTATCTATCTATCTATCTATCTATCTATCTATCTATCTATCTATCTATCTATCTATCTATCTATCTATCTCATCTCCTGCCCAGCTCGCCACCAACTGGTTTCTGAGCAAACTTTGGGGCAAAGATTGAATAAGACGGACGGTCTAATTTCTCTCGGCTAGTAGGGCAAAGCGAGGGCAACCAGTCAAATTTTTTTTATTGACTGATCACAAACTGATGATGTGCCCTTTCAGTTCCCGAGAAGAAAGGCTGAGAGGGGGGCAGAAGGAGACGAGACAGCAAGGCTGGCTTAATCCGGAAAGGACTCCGCACATGCCCCAAAATTTTCCTTTCTCACCCATTGAAAGCAAGAAAGGTCTCACTCCCCAGGAGGCTTTGCCCTTGACTTCGCTTCCATTTCAGCAACGTCCTTCCTTCTACCACTGATGATGTTCCCTAGTTTGGCAATGAAACGTCTGGAAGAAAAGCGCCAAGCTCCAGAGAGCACCCACCGTCCTCCTCCTCCTCCTCAACAGCGTTCGTGTGCGTGTGGGTGTTGGCAGAGGGGCTTTCTTGCCCTCATTTCTCATGGTCGCAGTCTTCCGATACTTTTTTTGGGGGGGGGGCACCAAGAAGAAGGGCCTCAACCTATTCCCCAAAGCTCCTGAAGCCAGGACAAGAAGCAACGGATGGACGCTAACCAAGACCAGAAGCAATCCAGAAGTAAGGAGAAATGTACGGACCGTTAGAACAATGAACCAGTGGAACAACCTGCCACCAGAAGTTGTTGGACGGAGTTGGACTATAGAGTCCCGTTCATCCTTGCTTTCTCAGCCCGGAGACTCCCCCCTCCCCTGGCTTCAGACCCCCCCCCCCGGGTTTTTGTGGCTAAGAATAGCCCCGTTAGGGACCTGTCACTCCATTCTCATTTCCGCGGGAGGCAAGCAAGGGAGAGAGAGAGAGAGAGAGGCCAACGCCTTCGGCCTCCCCAGACAGTGAGGTCATCTGGCGCGCTCTTGCTCTCTTGATAACCCAATTAAGAAAGTGCAATTTATCTTGCCTGTTTCCATTTAATTATCTAATTTGTCCCACGGAGGCGGAGCAGCAGCCTGCCCCCCCCCACCTCCATCCGACGGTCAAACTGGCCAGAAATCTGAGCTTTCCAGTTGCTTTTTTTTTTCATTCAATGGACCCTTCCCTTATAAAAATTTCTTGAATGGAAAGGAAACGGAGGAATGCAAATATATATATTTATCGTTGGCATTCCTCAGTTATATATCCTGGTCAGAAGGGACACAGAAACAGGGAAGGGCTTTAAAAAAAAGCCCCTCGAAGAAAGAAGGGTTGAAGAAAAATTCAATCAGCCGATAGCAAATAATAATAATAATAATAATAATAATAATAATAATAATAATAATAATATCCTCCGATGATACCTTAACAGTTCCTAGGTCCTTGGTTAAGACTCGAGCTGCTGAGCTATTAACCAGCCTCAAAGACTGTGAATCTCACTACAGATTAACCAATAATAATAATAATAATAATATCGACTGTGGAAAAAGAAATCATGTGTTGTCCCGCTTGTAATTGGAGCCTCTGGAGCAATAACCAAAGGGCTACCTCGCTATTTAGAAATTCTCTTTCTCTCTCTCTCCCTCCCTCCCTCTCTCCCTCTCTCTCCTGGATGAGTTTCCATCCTTCGCTTCTTCAGATGCTTTGGTAAATAAGTTGCACCCCCACGTCCCTCTTCTTTGGGGCAGCCCCACAAATACTGGAAGCCTGCTATCGTGTCACACACCCCCACTCCACCCCGGTCCTAATTTCCTCCGTGGCCCTCCAAATAATTTTTTTTTTAATTTGATTTGATTTATATGCCGCCCTTCTCCGGAGACTCAGGGCGGCTTACAATGCGTTAAGCAATAGCCTTCATCCTTTTGTATATTTTATACAAAGTCAGCTTATTGCCCCCACAAACTGGGTCCTCAATTGACCTACCTTAGAAAGGATGGAAGGCTGAGTCAACCTTGAGCCTGGCGAGATTCGAACTTACAGTCATTGCAGACAGCTGGATGTTAATTAGGGTGCTTAGTCTGCTGAGCTATCCAGGCTCCTTGATTCTTTCACCCGCCGGGTCAGATTTGGCAGACAGGGGCGTGTGCGACCGATGTGGGTATTTCCAGCAGAGTTCTCCAGGTGCTTGTGAAGTCGGTTGGCTGGCTTTGCACACCTGTGTTGTGTGTTTTTGGGGAAGGCGCCTAAAAGAAGAGAACCCATCCTGCTACACAACTCCCGCTGAAAACTCTTTGTTGATTTTTTATTTTTTTTTTGGCTCAGGTGACTCGAAGCCGCAGAAAGGCGATGCGGATTTTTATTTTTATTTTTTTTTAAAAATTCTACCCCTTGTTCTGCTTCTGGCACCACGAACCCGTCACGCTTCTGTTGACTCGAGCATCATCAATTATCTTGTTGAGTTTGTTGGGTGTGGCCCTTTTGGGGCCTTGTTCCAAGTTCTCCTTTTGCAACATGGGTATTTGAGTTGTGAGGCTTGCCCAGGCAGCTTGTTTCTCCCATCTCTCCCCCCCCTCCCCCTACTCCCCCCCTCGTTGCTACCTGAAATTAGCCGTGACCTCCGTTATCCGTCGATAGCTGAACTATTTTCTTATTTGCTTGGCGGCCAATCCTGGATGCCATCGGCAGGTAGATAAATACAGGGGAAGGGTGGGGTGCTTCATTCTTTTAGGTCAGGATTCGGACAGCTTTTGTCTCCGGCGGAGTTGAAACAGTGGTCAAAAAAATGAAAAAAAGAAAAGTTTTTTAAAAAAGGAATGAGGTCGGAGAGGGGAAAAAAAAGGGGGCAGGGCCTTTGGATCGGAGCCTTGCCTACTATTCCTGATGTGGCGGACGGCAAGTCGTCGATTGGTTTATCCCTGTTGGAATACGCAAAGGAGGATAAAGGTGAGATTCACTTACCTTTCCCTACCGGTTCGCAAATTGCGAGCGTGCGTCAGCGCTTCGCTCGCGCACGCCACCCCTGCGCATGCATACGGCCTTCTGTGCATGCTCAGGAGTCGTGCATTACATCCGGGCTTGTGGGCAGAGCCTCCCACAGTTCGCCACTATGGTTCGCACGATTTGGACCTAACCGGCTGAATCCCACCACTGCAAAGGAGAATCTATATCTATATATCTATTATATCTGTCTCTATCTCTATCTCTCTTTAATGCTATCTCTCTCTATCACTATATCTATCTATCCATCCATCCATCCATCCATCTACCTACCTACCTACCTACCTACCTACCTGTCTATCTACTGTCTCTCTATCCACCTATCTACCTACCTGCCTGTCTATCAATCTGTCTGTCTGTCTGTCTATCTATCTACCAACCGACCTGTCTGTCTGTCTGTCTATCTACTGTCTGTCTGTCTATCTACCTACCTGCCTACCTACCTACCTACCTATCAATCTGTCTATCTTCTGCCTGTCTATCCACCTACCTACCTACCTGTCTATCTGTCTATCTTCTCTCTCTCTCTCTCTCTCTCTCTCTCTCTCTCTCTCTCTTATCCACCTACCTACCTGTCCATCAATCTGTCTATCTGTCTATCTACTGTCTGTCTGTCTGTCTGCCTAACCTGTATAGCCTTCTTTTGAATTGTGAGACTTCCGACAACGAATTAAAAACGAATAAAATCACTCGTTTCCTCGACGGACACTAGATTCGAAGGAGGTTGAAAGACCTGGCAAACTCGGATCACAAACCGATGGGCTTCAAAAGCTTTAGCAAGGGGTTCTCTTCCTGGTTGCTGGGTGGGCGTGGCCATGTTGGGCGTGGCCTAGTCGGCCTCCTGCACCACAGCAGAGGGGGTGGGGGCTCCAGAGGCTTTTTTCGATCCTCCAGAAAGGCAAAAACAGCCTCCTCAGGCTCCGGAGACTCTCCCAAACTTCCGGTAGGCCCGTTTTTCACCCTCCCCGAGCCTCCACGCACACCTGCAGTTACCTGCATCCAAAACGGGCCGCGTGTGGACTCCTGGGAGTGGCGGGATGGGCGGGGCCAGCCAGAAATGGGATTTGGGAGTTCTCTGAACAGCACAGGATCTTAGCTAGCGGTTCTCCCGAACCCTCTGCGAACCCCCAGCAGCCCCACCCCCCTGGTTTCGCTCCATCCGTTGCAAAGCTGCTAGATACTATCTTTCATGCCTCTTAATTCTTCTCCCCCTCTCCCTCCCCCCAAGCTAATTTCCCCCCCCCTCCCAATTTTGGACACTCAAAGCGAAGGAAAAAACAGTTTTATTTTTTGCTAAAATAAAACCCGTTGAACGTGGAAGGGTTAGGCCCCGAATTTGCAAGCGATCCCATCCGAAAGCAGACTCCCGGTTCGCTCACCCTTCTTTGTAAGGTTGAGGTGGGGGTGTTTCTTTGCCCCCTTTGGCGTGGTCTTGCCACCCACTTCGTGACCTGGTCCATGTGGAAACCCGGAGGCCGTACGGTTTGCGAGTGCCCCCGGGGCTTCTGGCCAAGCGTCTGGAGCGAAAGTGCGAGCCAAGCCTCACCTCTCTCCCACGGTTTTGAACCCGTGCCTAAACGCTGGAGCTCGGAGGAAGAGGCGAGCCCAGGCCCGGGTGCCAACACTAATAGAAGCTTCTCAAGCATTTTGGCAAAATTGTTTTGGACAGCCAGGGGAATTAAAAGAAGAAGAAGAAAAAAAAGACAACTTCAAAATTCAGCTTTCTGCTCCGTCGGCAGGTTAGACGTTGAGTTGCTTGCGTCCCGGAAATGCTTGCCGTCTTCTGCTAATGGAAGTCAAATTACCAGAAGGTGGCACGACTGGGCAGATAACAGATGGTTAACAGAGTTGGAAGGGACCTTGGAGATCATCTAGTCCAACCCCACCCAAGCAGTAGACCTTACACCATTTCTGACAGTCCAGTCTCTTCTTGAAAGCCTCCAGGGATGAAGCTCCCACAACTTCTGAAGACAACTTCTGTTCTATGGGTTGATTGTTCTCACTGTCAGAAAATTCCTCCTTATTTCCAGATGGAATCTCTCCTTGGTCAGTTTCCATCCACTGTTCCTTGTCTGGCCTTCAGGTGCTTTGGAAAATAGCTTGATCCCCTCCTCTCTGTGGCAGCCCTCAAATATTGGAAGATGCTCTCCTGTCTCCCCTGGTCCTTCTCTTCACTAGACCAGCCATGCCCAGTTCCTGCAACCGTTCATCGTATGTTTTATCCTCCAATCCCCACATCATCCTGGTTGCTCTTCTCTGCACTCTTTCTAGAGTCTCCACATCCTTTTTATAGTGTGGCGACCGAAACTGGATGCAGAACTCTAGGTGTGGCCTTACTAAGGGCTTTATAGAGCGGTATTAGTACCTTCCTCAATCTTGAACAGTTGCCAGCATCCTGACCCGAACTTAGCCAAGGAATTTTTGGAAACTCTGCTCCAAAAGATCCCAAACGATCAGGACCCTGGCCAAAAAAATAAATAAATAAATAAGGAAAGGACCGAGCATGCCTTAAACACCCCGCAAACCCGAATGTCCAAATCCTGCATCAGGACATCTCGATCCTAGTTTATATACCGGCGGGGCAGGAGAAGGAGCCAAAAAAAGAAAAAAAAGAAAGAAAAAGAAATGCTAGAGTTTTTAAAAAAGTGCTTTTTCTGCAAAACCGCATCACGTTAAGCCAGAAGAGCCAAGGCTTCAATGGCGCAAATCCGCTGTTCCACTCGGGCTGTGACTGTATTTTCTTTTTTGCTCCGGCTTGCCTTAAAAGCCTGAGCCGTGTTTATTTTCCTTCCAGCCCCCGTTTTTCTTGCATTAATATGTGTTTGGATAAAAGTGCTTTTTGAAAAAATAGAAGGGAAGGAGAGGAGGGAAAAAAGAAGGAGAAGAAAAAAAAAAACCTTCGGCAGAGTTTTTTTTTTTTTTCATAGATCCGAGGGTTAAAAAAGCAGATTTTTTTTTCCTCCCCCTTAAAGTTTACACTCACAGTTTTTTTTTTTTTTAAAAAAAAAACAGGAGTAGTCGAGCCAGGCTTAATTTGACTCCGTGTCCCCATCCTGGCCTCCGTTTGATTCAGACCAGACAATTCTTGGCGTATCTGCAAAATTGTCTAAATTGATCGGAATGGGATTCTGATGCATTGAACTTGACGTTGTTAATTGATCGGCTGAAGCAATCCATCAGTCGGATTCGGTAGACTGGAACTGAATTGCTTCGGGGACCTAGAATAGAATAGAATAGACAGAGTTGGACTTGGGACCTTGGAGGTCTTCTAGTCCAACCCCCTGCTTAGGCAGGAAACCCTACACCCCTTCAGACAAAGGGTTATCCAACCTCTTCTTAAAAACTTCCAGTGTTGGAGCACTCACAACTTCTGGTGGCAAGCAGTTCCACTGATTCATTGTTCTAATGTCAGGAAATTTCTCCTTAGTTCTAAGTTGCTTCTTTCCTTGAATAGTTTCCACCCATTGCTTCTTGTCCTGCCTTCAGGTGCTTTGGAGAATAGCTTGACTCCCTCTTCTTTGGGGCAGCCCCTGAGATATTGGAAGACTGCTCTCATGTCTCCTCTAGTCCTTCTTTTCATCAAATTAGACATACCCAGTTCCTGCAACCGTACTTTATATGTTTTGGCCTCCAGTCCCCTAATCATCTTTGTTGCTCTTCTCTGCACGCTTTCTAGAGTCTCAAGATCTTTTTGACATCGTGGCGACGAAAACTGGATGCCCTATTCCAAGTGTGGCCTTACCAAGGCCTTATAAAGTGGTATCAACACTTCACGAGATCTTGATTCTATCCCTCTGTTGATGCAGCCTAGAACTGTGTTGGCTTTTTTGGCAGCTGCCACCCACGGCTGGCTCCTATTTAAGGGATTGTCCACCAGGACTCCAAGATCCTAAAATATGTGTCATTATTGATCAAAAGATAAAAATAGAGGAGCGTCTTATTTGGGGGAGATTTTTGAATCGCCTATCTTAGAACTTCCGGCTTTTGTATACATAAGATTGGATTTTCATTCCATCGTCCTCGACATACGACCAACGTTGAGTCAAAATTTCTGTCGCCGAGTGAGACAGTTGTTCCAGGTCTTAAGTCACGTGGTCATTAACTGAATCTGGCTTTCCCCCTTGACTTGGCTCGTCGGAAGGGGGGATCACGTGCCTCCCCTTGGGACACTGCAACCGTCATAAGTACGAGTCAGTGGCCAAGCATCTGAATTTTTGATCATGCGACGATGGAGATCGTAAGTGTGCCGTCACTAACACTGAAGTTCGCTAATGGAAATAAAAAGTAAGTCGGGGTGAGGATAATAAACCAGTGACTTGGCTGTATACCCAAGCAAAAAAGGAAATAAAAAAAACTCCCATATCCGTCTTACAGCTCCAGCTTTTAAACGTCTTTGAGAAAAGAAAAAAAAAAGTCCATATTGTATTTGTTATGGTTAAATCGGCTGTCAACCCACTGGCATCCGATCTGGTCTCCTTCTTCAGACTTGTTGATTTTGAATTCTAATTTAATGTGGGTTGTTTTTTTTTAAAAGAACTCTGTAAGTTTCAGTAGGAAAAAAAAAATAGATGACGGGAAGAAAGCCGAAGGGGGCTGGGGGGGGGGAGGGAGGGAAAGGGTCTTATCTTGGCCTAATTTAATAATCGTTAAAACGGAGAAGTGGGAGAAAGAAGAAAGGGAAACGGAAGGTACTAAAGAGAAAATATTTTGTGGGTAAAGATAGATTCCTTAGTCTGTCCTTGCTCACTAAATAAATGACCGTTCATTCTCCTTCTCCTTTTCCTTCTCCTTCCTTCCTTCCTTCCCTTCTCCTCCTTTTCCTCCTTCTCTATCTGCATCTGCATCTGCATCTCCTCCTCCTCATTTTTCTTCTTCTTCTCCTTCCTTCTCCTCCTCCTCCTCTTCTTCTTTCTCCTTCTCCTTCTGACTCTCCTCCTCCTTTTCTTTCTCCTCCTTTTCCTTCTTTCTCCTTTTCCTTCTTCTTCTTTCTCCTCCTCCTTCTGATTCTCCTCCTCCTCCTATTCCTTTTTCTCCTCCTCCTCCTCCTTTCTCCTTCTCCTTCTCCTCCTCCTCTTCCTGGATCTCCTTCTTTTCCTTCCTTCCTTCCCTTCTCCTCCTTCTCCACCTGCATCTCCATCTCCTCCTCCTCCTCTTGTCCATCTCCTCCTCCTCCTCCTCATTTTTCTTCTTCTCCTTCCTTTTCCTCCTCCTCTCCTCCTCCTTCCTTCCTCCTCCTCCTTTCTCCTCCCCTCCCTCCCTCCCTCCCTCCCTCCCTTCCTTTCTTCCTTCCTTCCTTCCTTCCTTTTCCCTTCCTTCCTTCCTTTTCCCTTCCTTCCTTCCTTTCCTTCCCTTGGCTAAAGATCTAGCCTTTGTTATTGTTTCAGATTATTGTGTTTGTCTTCCTGCCTGATAAATTACACCTTGACTTCAATGTCAACGTACAAATGGAGCAGATAAAGGATACAAAGGGCGCATTTTTCTCCAGTTACCTAAGTGGCTTTTCCCAGGTAAAGCAAATCACTTGTTCATAAGTTGACCTCTTGACCTCCCTTAATGGCTGGCAAACTATCCGGGCTTTCTCCTTCCTTCGGCAATCTTCATTAAGCCCTGTTACGCAACTGGCTAATTATCCTTTTACCAGGGACAAGCACGGCTGAACCCGTTGGCCGGCGGGAAGGTGGGGTGGGGTGAGATGAAGAGGGAGGAGAAGGTACCGTTGAGTTTGAGATTGTGCCTGTCTGGGCAAGCCAACTTGTTGGTTTGGAGGACCCCGTGAGACCCTCTTTTTTAGGGGGATAGAATTTGAGTTTGAGATTGTGCCTGTCTGGGCAAGCCAACTTGTTGGTTTGGAGGACCCCGTGAGACCTTCTTTTTTGGGGGGATAGAATTGGGATTTTATCTCCCTGTTGAACCAGGATCAGGCAGGAAAGATAGAAAACCTAGATAGGATTCTGTATTCTAGTATCAGTGGTGGTATTCAGCTGGTTTTATCCAGCTCGGCGGATCATAGGAGGCTCCGCCCAGATGTCCTCACATCCCATTTTTGATGCTCTGCGCATGTGCAGAAGGATTTTGGGTCAATCTTACAAGGAATCTCATGATTTCAACCTCTGAACTGTGAGATCAATGACAGCAACCCAGTTGTGATGAGTAGGTCTCTTCGAATCATAGAGTCCTGAGAGTAGAAGGCACCTTGAAAGTCCTGAACTTGACTAGGCATCATAGAATCCTAGGGGTAGAAGGGACCTTGGAAGTACTGGTGATGACTTAGGCATCTTAAGATAGAACCTAGAACAATAATAGAGTTGGTAGGTGTTGGAAGAAATATCCATCTGGTTCAGTTCCAGGCAGGGAGAAAGACGCTGGAAAACATGAAGGTTGAAAGATGGTTTATTGATGAACCCACATGGGTTTGAGGTCCCGGGCAGCTGACCACACAGAGTGGAGAGGGAGAGTTATTTCTATTATACCCTCTCTTGGGCCTTGCCCTTGAGCTTCCTGTTCCTGTGGCAAGAGCATGTATTCTATTGGTGGTAGTCAGACTCCCATGGGGCCATGTGGAGTCACGTTTGTCTGAATCAAGTTTGGTTGAACCTCGGGCTGACGCAATGGCCCTCAGGTGATTTTTGTAATGCAGCGAGCCCTGCTGCTAGAATACAATCCTATTATGTGCTGGAAGAGGGTCATGTCTTTATCCCATCACCCTAGAGCTGAACGTCTTTTGTCTTGCAGACGGGCTGGCCCAGTCCTTCTCAATGGGCCCCAAATATCTGCTGGAGGCAGGGAGCTGAAGCTCTGAGTTTCTGTCTCCCTTAAGGTTTCTATTTCTCTTTTAGGGGAAATATAATATCCTGCCTTTTTAATATTTCCTAAAATATTTCATTCTTCTAGGAGAGGGGTGGGTGCTAATTTTCTACAAAGGGAGATTGGAGGCCTTCTAGTATTTAGAGCAAACTGGTACTGGAGATCTCCGGTGGACCACCTCCTCACCCCGGATTTAAAGATGTCCTATTTAGCCATGTTTTCGAGGCTGGGCACATACACACAAGCGAAGTGCATGCGTGGCAGGCCGGGCGCATGCGTGAAAGGTGTGAAGCAACATGCATGCGCGGGGCGAAGCAGTGGTAAGAATATGTGAGACCCATCACTGGTCCCAAGACCCTTTTCAAGCAGAAGACCCTAAACCTTTCCAGTCTCTTCCTTGAAAGCCTTCAATGATGTAGCTCCCACAACTTCTGAACGCAGCTTCCGTTCCTCTCCCAACCAAGAAATTTCTCCTTCGTCATAAAATCTTGGTGGTACTGAATTGCTCACGATTGGACTTCCTACAATCATAGAATCTAGGGCTAGAAGGAATCTTGAGGTACCGATTGATCATGGCTTAGAATCATAGAGTCCTAGGGCTAGGAGGACTTTGCGGGTGGGAGGCTCTCTTTTGGTCCACTCTCTTGATTAGGGCAGCCAACTCCAGACTGATCCAGAGAGACAATCCCCAATCTTTGCTTGACTTCGCACAACGGAGGCTTCAGTGCCCGTGGTGGGATTCAGCCGGTTCTCTCCGGGTCAGGCGAACCGGTAATGGCGACTGCGGGAGGCTCCGCCTACCCGCCCGGATGTAATCCGCGAGCACTGCACATACACAGACGAGGTGCGTGCGCTCACATTTGTAACCCGGTAGGGAAGGTAAGTGAATCCCACTTCTAGGCTTCACAATTCAAGAGATAAGCCATTTGCTCGGCTTAACCACTTATTATGGTCTGGAATTTCCTCTTTTGTTTCTGCTTCGAAGCAGGAATGGACGGTTTTTGCTAGGGAGGCCCCGAGCCAAAGTTGATGCACCAAGGAAAACATGGCCAGTTGTTTTTGAAAGGGAGCCGAAGGGGGAAACGAACGTGTCTTAATGACCCACGGATGCAATTTTACTTTGATTGCCTTTTTATTCACCGGCATGGCAATCGCACGAACTTATTAACGGCCGTCCTTCCGAAAAACAAACATTTCCCTTCCGCGAGTGAGTCGAAAATTGAAGAAAAAAAAAAGGAGCCGAGAACTTGGGCCCCCGAAAAGCTTTGCCCTGCGACTGCTGCAAATGATTTGTTGAAAAATGCAGATAGTTACACAGTCGTTGCAGACGGCGTGAATGATTCCGATTATTTTTTTCTTTTTGCAGCCGGATCAGATGTAAAATCAGGGGTGGGCTTCAAAAATTTTAGCAAGGGGTTCTTTATCCGGTCGCTGGGTCGGCATGCCCATCCGGTCACTGGGCATGGCCTAGTCGGCCTCCTGCACCACAGCGGGGGCAGGAGAGGCATTTCTGCCCTCCCCAGGCTCTAGAGTCTTTCCTTGAGCTGCCAGGAGGGTGAAAATGGCATCCCCAGGCTCTGGAGGCCCTCTGGAGGCTGGAAACGAGCCTGTTTCTGGTTTTCCTGAACTTCCGGTACGCTTGTTTTTAGCTCTCCCCGAGCCTCTGTGCACGCCCTCATCTTACCTGCATCCAAAACGGGCTGCGTGGGGACTCCTGGGAGGGGAGGGAAAAGTTGGGCGGGGCCAGCCCGGAGTGGGATTTGCGGGTTCTCCGAACTGCACAGAATCTTAGCTAGAGGTTCTCCCGACCCCCTGCGAAACCCCCAGTGGCCCCACCCCTCTGTAGAATCGTTTGGCAGCCAAGCGGCATCTTACTCCGAAGATCATCTCGGTCGCTTCTGCAGCTGCTGCTCTCGCACTCACCTTTTTAGCATTTTTATTTTATTTCCTTATCATCGCGATGGAAGTGTGTGTTTGTTTGTGGAGGGAGGGGGGCGTGGATTTAAAAGCAATGCTTTTCCAAGGAGGGGGAGAAATTAAAAAGAGAGAGAGAGAGAGGAAACACAGAATCCCGGCCCTCGCATCAGGCGAGCCATAGAAATACGGGCCCTGATTAGCATCTTTCCTGCCGAAAAAAAAAAAAAATAGGCCCTGTGTGTGTGTGTTTTTCGGTTCACAGTATTCTTCTCCTCCTCCTTCTCGTTGTCGTTATTTTGGTTCTGGCATTGTGTGTTGGTTTTTTTGCCTCTCGCTCCCGTTTTGCAAGCCGGAGAAAGGAACCTGTTGCATTGTTGGCCTCGCACACTTGTCTCAACTCTTGTGCCCCTTCCATCTGTTGTCCTTTTTCCTTCCTCTTCCATACAAACGGGCATTTCCGCTCGGCGCTTTTGCAAGGCAGCCACCGATGGACAGGATGGCAGCTTCTAGGAGGGGGAGGGAATCGCCTCCTCGCTTAAAAACACCCACCACCCACCCCCGGAGGAAATGGGTGAATTAAACCAGAAGGAAAGGAAGACCGCCAGAAATGTGCTGTTGCAGGGTCCTCCACCCCCACCAGGTCCAAAATTAAGAACTGGGGAGGTGGGGGGGGGTCTGGGAAAAGGGCTTTACATAAAGCTGTTTGGCCCATTGGACTGAGTCGATTGTTCCTTTCGAGACTTGGGGGGACCTCATGCTCTAGTTGCAAAATTTGCTCAGCCTGGAAAAATGAACTTGGGTTGTTGGATTGTTGCTCTGTTGTGGTTATATGGCTAAATGTGCATGGAGATTCTCAATTATTCATAGGATGGGATAGGATGGGACGGGACGGGACAGGATAGGATAGGATAGGATAGGAATATAGAATCAAATCGAATATAGAATAGAATGGAATGGAATGGAATGGAATAGAATAGCATGTAGAATGTAGAATGTAGAATGTAGAATGTAGAATGTAGAATAGAATAGAATAGAATAGAATAGAATAGAATAGAATAGAATAGAATAGAATAGAATAGGAATAGGAATAGGAATAGGAATAGGAATAGGAATAGGAATAGGAATAGGAATAGAAATAATAGAAATAGGAATAATAGAAATAGGAATAGGAATAGAGAATAGAGAATAGAATAAAATATAGAATACAGAATATAGAATAGAATATAGGATAAAATAGAAAATAGGGAAGGGAGGGGAGGGGAGGGGAGGAGAGGAGAGGAGAAAAGAAGAGAAGAGGAGAAGGAGAAGGAGAAGGAGAGAGAAGAGAAGAGAAGAGAAGAGAAGAGAAGAGAAAGAGAAGAGAAGAGAAGAGAAGAGAAGAGAAGAGAAGAGAAGAGAAGAGAAGAGAAGAGAAGAGAAGAGAAGAGAAGAGAAGAGAAGAGAAGGAGAAAGAGAAGAGAAATTAAAGAAGAGGAGAGAAGAGGAATTAAGAGAAGAGAAGAGAGAATTGAATAGAGAAGAGAAGAGAAGAGAAGAGAAGAGAAGAGAAGAGAAGAGAAGAGAAGAGAAGAGAAGAGAAGAGAAGAGAAGAGAAAAAATTAAAGAAGAGGAATTAAGAGAATAGAACAGAACAGAATACAGAATACAGGATAAAATAGAATAGAATAGAATAGAATAGTCGTTCTTCCTCTCTGCCCCCTCCTTCCCTTCTAAAGCATCTCCCTTCCTTCTAAAAACGTCCCATTTTCTAACGGGATTTTTTTTTCCTATCCTGACTTTTTCACAGTCATTCCCCCCCCTTCCCTCCCCCAATGCCCTTCTCCCTCCCCAACTACGTTCCTTTTTGTGTGTGAGCAGGTTTCCTTAATGTATGCATTGTTTGAGTTGCAAACCACATAGCCCAAATTACGGGGTTTGGCCTGTGTAACATGTTCTGGTTTGTGTCTAGTTTGGGGGGGGGGACGGACATGCATTTCGAGTAAAACGCTCCAGAAACCAAGAATTGAAACGGGCTTTCCTCTCCACCATCCCTGTCCTAAAATCCTGCAAAAAATCCTGCTGACAAAATTCAGATAGTCCTCGACTTATGACCGCAATAGAATAGAGCCTAAATGGAGCTCCGTTGAAGCCCAAAATTTCCATCGCTAAGTGAGACATTGGTTAAGCGGGGTTCGCGCCATTGCACGACCTTCCTCGCCGCCGTTGTTAAGCGAAGCCTTGCAGCTGTTAAATTAGTCACACGGTTGTTGAGCGAATCCCGCTTCCCCGTGGACTTCGCTCATCGCAAAAGTTCATCACCTGACTACCCCCCCCTCCACTACCAGTTCGGGCGAACCAATCCGAACCGGCTGAATACTGGTGTAGACACTCAACTCTCTGTTGTGATCCGCCCGCCACCTACAGAGCTGGCAGCGGAGTCGGACAGCGATGAGGCTGAGGAAGAACATGGGCCGGTCCTGGAGAAGGCCCGGATGAGGGCTCTGCGTCAGAGGCAGAGATGGGCCAGGGCCATCGGGGAGTGATGCGCCGACTCCGAAGCCTCCAGAGGCTGGACAGTAGAGAGGCAGAGGAGCAGGAGGAGCCTGTTCCTAGTGCATGCATGACAAGAGCTACCAGGAGGCAATAGCAGCTAAGCAAAAAGGACGACTCAGGAGTAAGGCCAAGAGATGATTGGCCCCTCCCATAAATCTTAAAAAGACCAGCAAGGGCTCTTGGCTCTTTGTCGGAAAACAACGTTGCTAGATTTGTTTCTTGTCTTGCTGCATTTCTTTCTTGTCGGCGTCTTCTGCTTCTGAACTTTTGCCAAGAAAAGCCCTTGGCGGTTTGCCTAATTATACCAGGTTGGTGATTAGACTGAAGACTTTGTGTTACGAAGAATTTGTTTTGAATTAGTTTGGACTGACGCTGAGAATGAGTTAATTCTCAGCTGTTCTAATACAGTCTGTTTATTCCGAACTGATTGCGTCTGATCATACCTATTTGGGCCTGGCTCAAAACACTCTCTCCTTTCATTTAACAAGGAAGAATTTAAGGTTTTTGGGGCAGAACGGAGCAGAGCTCCTTTAACAAGCGGTCTCCCTTTACGACAGAAATGTTGGCCGTAAATCGAGGACTACCTGTAATCATCATCGTCGCCCGTTTTTAAGCGGCAAGGTTTTGGAGAAGGAACGGAGGCCCCACTGGGAAGGAAAGAAAGCTATTCTGCTGTTCCACAGGCTAACCCCCATCTCAAAAGCAAATAAATGGGATTGGGGGAAATCGATGCGATATATATTAACGCCGAGGCATATTTCTCATCGTCCTTCCTCCCCTTTTCCCGGAGAATATCCGTGATGAATTTGCAAATGGCTCCAGATTATGATAGACTCTTCATTATTTATCCCCTCTCAACCCCGGCACCTTCCATTAAGGACTACAGTGACAAATGCATGAATAAAATGCAAAGGAGAGGTTGTGTGTGTGTGTTTGGGGGGGGAGGGAAATAAATAAATAAAAGCCACCCTATAATATTTTAGCCGGAGCGGCGTAAATCTCCTTTTACGCATTATTAATTTAAGAAATGCATTACGCCCGGTTGGCATTGAGGAAGGAGACAAGGTTACATAAAGATGGTCATGGAAGATTGGGGCTCTGGGTGGGTGGGTATATTGTGTGTTGGTGTTTTAGGAAGATGAAGAAAGACAGAACCTCTAAAGAAGTTTGAGCTGGGGTTTTTTAAATTAAAGTTTAATTCCCCCTCCCTCTCCCGTGCAGGATACAGGGCTGTTTATTCCTTGGAAGCTTATTTAGCCAAAAGGCACCCTGGTGTGGATTTCAGATCAGTAGCAAGTGGTAATGTTTAGATTGCAAGCTCTATTTATTTATTTTTTAAATGACACTAAAGGGGAAAATAGACGGGAAGAGAACAGGAAAAGAATATATACATATACATATACACATACATATACATATACACACACACACACACACACACACACAGAGAGAGAGAGAGATACACACACAGACACACACAACATACATACCCTGTTTCCCCGAAAATAAGACCTCCCCTGATAATAAGCCCAATCGGCTTTTGAGCGCATGCCCTCAAATAAGCCTCCCTCCCGAAAATAACACACCCCTCCCTGAAAACATTTAAATGCAGAGTTGGAAATCAGGTAAGACGGCAAGAAGAGCCCCCTCTCGCTCCACACGCCCCAAAATAATGCGACTTCCTGGAAATAAGGCCAAGCGCTTATTTCGGGGTTCAAAAAAATATAAGACAGGGTCTTGTTTTTGGATAAACACAGTATATACATACATACATACATACATATTCTCTGCCCATCTATCCTCTCTCTCTCTATCTATCTATCTCTCTTCTCTCTCTCTCTCTCTCTCTCTCTCTCTCTCTATCTATCTATCTATCTATCATCTATATCTATCTATCTCTATTCATCTATCATCTATCTGTTCATCTATCTATCTCTCCTCTCGTGCTCTATATCTATCTATCTATCTATCTATCTATCTATCTATCTATCTATCTATCTATCTATCTATCTATCATCTATATCTATCTATCTCTATTCATCTATCATCTATCTATTCATCTATCTATCTCTCCTCTCTTGCGCTCTATCTATCTATCTATCTATCTATCTATCTCTCCATCTCTCTCTTGCCCTCTATCTATCATCTATCATCTATCTATCTATCTATCTATCTATCTATCTATCTATCTATCTATCTATCTATCTATCTATCTATCTATCTATCTATCTATCTATCTATCTATCTATCTATCATCTATTTTTCCTGTTCTCTTCCCATCTGTTTTTATAAAAAAAAAATAATAGAGCTTGCAATCTAAACATTACCACTTGCTACTGATCTGAAATCCACACCAGGATGCCTTTTGGCTAAATAAGCTTGCAAGGAATAAACAGCCCTGTATCCTGCACGGGAGAGGGAGGGGGAATTAAACTTTAATTTAAAAAAAAAAGCCAAACCAAATAAAATCAGCTCAAGCTTCTTTAGAGGTTCTGTCTTTCTTCATCTTCCTAAAACACCAACACACCAATATACACACCCACCCAGAGCCCCAATCTTCCATGACCATCTTTACGTAACCTTGTCTATATAATCTGTTTGTCCCTCGGCTGCAATTTGTGAAACAGGAGAGTAACAGCCTCAAAGAACAAACCCAGAGAGGAAGTACTATTCTAGGCAGTGCTCAATTTACGACCACCATTCAGCCTGAAATTTCTGTTGCTAAGTGAGACATTCGTTAAGCGAGTTTTGCCCCCTCTTACGACCTTCCTGCCACCGTGGTTAAGCGTTTTTCAGTCCTGTTGTCACTCTATATGGTCGCCGAAACGAATGGCTGTAAGACAAGGACTGTCTGTATCAGGGGCGGCATTCTCTATCGGTTCGCAAATGTGTGCACGCTCCCATCTGCGCATGTGCCCGGCCTCAAAAACGTGCCCAAATACGATGGCATAGAACCGGAGCAGGTGGGCAGGCCCATCTGCGATTTCTGCTATCGGTTCGGCCGAACCGGTGTGAACCGGCTGAATATCACCTCTGCTCTGTCTGTAAACGGTCGTGGCTCTAAACAATTTCCCCGCAAATGTGAGCTTCGATCTGTGTTTCCCAAGTTTCGAGGTTGTGGCCTTCAACCCCCAGAATTCTACACAACGGCCAGACTGACTGGGGGATGCTGGGAGTTGAAGTCCACAGGGCTGGTGTTTACCCTGATTCGCTGATTTTTTTTGGGATAGTTGGCTGAGCCAGGGAGAGATTTTATGCGTGTTCGTGTCTGCCTTCCTGTCAATTTTTGATTTCTGTCTTACCTTGGCCATGTTTTTTTCTGGAAGTGGTTTGCCATTGCCTCCTTTTTAGGGCTGTGCGAGACTGACTGGCCCAAGGAGGGATGGGAATATGTGTTTGTCTGTGTGCCTTCCGGTAAGTTTTTGACATCTGACAGCCATCTGAGCTAGTCCCTATTTGGCAAGGTTCTTCAGAAATGTATTTGCCATTGCCTCCTTTTTAGGGCTGAGAGGAGTGACTGGCTCAAGGTGTCCCATCCCCCACCCCCCCATATATGGCATTCTTGGAACTAGGAAGAGATTTGGAAACATCTCTTGAAGGACCAACAACCAGGGAAGGGGAAAAAAAGTCACATCAAAGCAATGGCTCAACCGAACTCTGAATTTAGGAGAAATTCTGAAGAGATTCTCCGAACCTCCCACAGAGAAAAAGTTCTTTCGCTAAGCATCAGGCAGCCTAGCGTTTAATAAATGAAATGAAATGAAACGAAGGAAACGCTGGGGAAATTTGGAGGATGGATTCGGCCTGGGCAATTTCAAAAGGAGAAAGAAAGAAGCAGGAGGAAGGAAGACAAAGTACAGGGAAGAAGGAAGAAGGAAGGAAGGAAGGAAGGAAGGGAGGGAGGGAGGGAGGGAGGAGGGAGGGAGGGAGGGAGGAAGGAGAAAGGAGAGGGAAGCAGGAAGGAAGGAAGACAGAGGGAAGGAAGAAAAAAGGAGAGAAGGAAGAGAAAGGGGGAGGTAGATAGGAAGGTAGGAAGGAAAGGAAGGAAGGAGAAAGAGAAGGAAGGAGGGAGTGGGGATGCAGGAAGGAAGGAAAGGAAGGAAGGAGAGAGCAGGAGAGAGAAGGGAGGGAGAAAGAAAGGAGGAAGGAAGAAGGAGAAAATAGGAGAGAGGAAGGAGAAAGGAAGGAAGGAGAAAGGAGAAGGAAGGGGAAGGAAGGAAAATAGAGGGAAGGAAGGAGAAAGGAGAGAGGGAAGGAGGAAGGGGTGAGGTAGGTAGGTAGGAAGGAAGGAAGAAGGAGAAAGCAGGAGTGAGAGAGAAAGGAGGGAGGAAAGGAAGTAGGAAGGAAGGAAGGAAGGAAGGAGAAAGTGGAAGGAAGGAGAAAGTAGAGGGAGGGAGGAAGGAAGAAGGAGAAAGCAGGAGAGAGGGAAGGAAGGAGGGAAGATAGCGGGAAGGAAGGTAGAAAGTAGAGAGGGAAGGAGGTAGAGGAGAGGAAGGAAGGAAAGAAAGAAAAGAAAAAAGAAAAGAAAAGAAAAGAAAAGAAAAGAAAAGAAAAGAGCCCTTATATTTTAACAGCAATGAAGTCTTTTTTTGTCCTGTTCTATATCAGATCTCTAGCGAGCGGGGGTAATATTGGAAACAGGAACGGCATGAAATTCAAGAAGGAATGTAGTAGCAATTGAAGGAAAAGGGCAGGCCGGGGAAAGGAGAGATGAAATATATCGTAAGATAATAAGAAAATAAACCATTAAACAGTTCTGCTTCCCATTAGCATGTGGTTTTATGTTAATGAAGCTGTTGCAAGTTTACTGGGGGTGGGTGGGGGGTGCAGTTTTAACTCAGACAAGGGAAGATCTGTTAATGGGAACCGTGTGTGTGTGTGGAAGAGCAGTTGAAAAGTCTGGGAAAATATAAAAATGTTTTGTTTTCACATGCACCGCTGGGCGAAGCGCAAAACCAGTCAGTCAATGGCAAAGGGAGAGAGAGAGAGAGAGAGAGAGAGAGAGAGAGAGAGAGAAGGGAAAAAAGTGATTTAAATAAAGTGGGGCGAAAGTTAAAGCATATGGGTGCGGGAGGGAGAATTACGGTGGTGGACAAATCGGGTTATATCGTAATCCCCGATTTGTGCGCACAGGGGCAACGGGGGGGTGGGGCAGCAAAGGGAAACAGATGATGTGGAAGATTGGGGGGCGAGGGAGGAGGCAGAGTACCAAATTAAGCCCCCCCCCCTTCCCTCAACCATGTAGTTAGATTGTGGCTTGTTTCCCCGGGGCCGACCCAGGACTTTTCGTCAGGGATGAGGGAGGAAGGTTTATGCTTAATGGACATCCCATCTCTTTGGTCTTTTGCTCCAGCCTCGTGCAATTCAATCCATCCATCCATCCGTCCATCAGAATAGAGCTGAAAGGGGCCTTGGAGGTCTTCTAGTCCAACCCATTGTCGGAGGCAGATCTTATGATCCAGCTCGGTAAATTTGCATTATTCCAGGAGGAATATTACCAATAACCTCTGTAGGTCTCGTTGGTTGTTCTTAGGAACTCCAGGTTACTTGAAGAACCCAACTTGTTAAGATGAGATATCTGAAAAGATGTGGAGACTCTAGAAAGAGTGCAGAGAAGAGCCACAAAGAGGATTATAGGGGACTGGAGGCTAAAACATAGGAAGAACGGTTGTGGGCATGTCTAGTTTAATGAAAGAAGGACCAGGGAAGACAGGATAGCAGTCTTCCGATATCTCAGGGCTGCCCCAAAGAAGAGGGAGTCAAGCTCTTCTCCAAAGCACCTGAGGCAGGACAAGAAGCAATGGGTGGAAACTAACGGCAGGACAAGAAGCAATGGGTGGAAACTAACTCAAGGAGAGAAGCAACTTAGAACTAAGGAGAAATTTCCTGACAGTGAGAACGATTACCCAGTGGAACCGCCTGCCACTGGAAGCTGTAGGCGCTCGATCCCTCTTTTAAAGTCTACCTTACTGCCGTACCCAAGGTACGGCATTAAGCGGGAAGCACGTCTCTCCTCCTGTTTGGCTGATTCAAGTTAGCTGACAGGAAATCATGGATTTTTATTTTTTTTATTTTTTTTTGAAGCCTGTTTCCCTTGCAGCGATTTGGGGCTCTTGCTGGTTGTTTTTTTTTTAAAAAAAACAAAAAACAAAGAAGAATTAAACCAGTAAAAAGTAGGTAACAAGAACCAGATCGAGAATTATTCTACGGAGTAAAAGGAAATATGCCTGAGCTGTAAAAGAAATTGAAAAATCTTGCAGAACAGGGGAAAATAGACCCGAGAACTTTCCCTGAATTAGTTCAACAGACAGATGATAATTTCCACCCGTTGCTTCTTGTCTTGCCTTCTGGTGCTTTGGAGAATAAGTGGACCCCCTCCCCTTCTTTGGGGCAGCCCAAAGTCAGGGGCGAAATGCTCCCGGTTCGGACCGGCTCGGGCGAGTAGGTAGCGATGGCGGTGGGCAGTTCGGAGAACCGGTTGCAAAAATCCCTGCCCCCACCCCCCCACCCCCTATGCCCAGCTGCGCCGTGCGATCATCAGAGCCTTTTTTTTTCCTTTTAAATGGGTCTGAAGAGCCAAGCTCTGGCGATCCAAGCTGAGTTGCCTGCCGATCAGGGGAGACAGGCTAGCATCTTCCAATATTTGAGGGGCTTCCACAGAGAGGAGAGGGTCCAGCTATTTTCTAAAGCACCTGTCAGCCAGACAAGGCATAATGGATGGAAACTGACCAAGGAGAGATTCAACCTGGAAATAAGGATACATTTTCTAACAGTGAGAACCATCAACCCATGGAAGAGAAGTGGCCTTCAGAAGTTGTGGGAGCTTCATCCCTGGAGGCTTTCAAGAAGAGACTGGACTGCCCTCTGTCAGAAATGGTGTAGGCAGGTCTCCTGCTCGGGCCGGGAATTGGACTAGATGACCTCCAAGGTCCCTTCCAACTCGGTCAATCTGTCAAAAAGGCGAAGCGAGGCATCCCGTCGTAAGTACGTTTTCTTCCAACCCCCTTTTGCCAAGAAACAAAACGATTGAATAAAATTCTGGAGCCAACGCCTTACGCCTCTCCTTGGCCACGGTTTTAATTTTGATGGCGGCGGGGTGGGGTAGGATGGGGGTTCCCCCTCCCTCAAATAATAATAATAATAATAAAAAAAAAAACTCCTTCCGTATTCTCCGGCTTCGTCTGCACCTCCGGGTCTCCGAAGCCACGCTCGGGTCAGTAGTGAGCTAACGTTTTTGTCATCGTGATTAATAGCGCTCGCCTCGTCATTAATTCACTGGCTAATGACTGCAACTCCATCTGTTGGCCAAGTAATCGAGTGATGTATGGAGGGAGCACCCACCTCGTGGCAGAGGTGAAAAATCATTTCGACAAGTCAAATATTGTCACCGGGAACAAATGGCTCTCCCTGTTAATAAAAATTAATGAATTTTTTGGTTTTTTTTGGTTTCCCTCCTCACCCTTTAAACCGCCAGCCGGCTAAATGAAGCCGTCGAAGCTTCGTGGAAAAAAAAAAGGGAAAGAGGGGGGGCAGGTGAGGTTGGCGGGCGGCTTTCGCGGAATTCAATTCGCTTTTATTTAAGAGTTAAAAACTAGAAACGTCTTTATTGCACTGGCCGGAGAACGTAGCTCTCCGGCAAAGTGGGGGAAGAGCCGGTTTTTCTCTCCGACGGGTTGGTGGGGGATTCCTTCGATGGGGAGAAAAGAGTGAGGAATTCTGAATTTTGGAACGGCGGGGGAATTAGAGCTGGGTGTTCGGCCTTGGGGGTCAAAAGGCCTCCGGACTAAGCGCTGGAAAATGTGCTTTGAATCAATGGCGGGTTTCCAATTTTTTTTACTACCGGTTCTGGGGGTGTGGCTTGGTGGCGTGGCAGAGGAAGGATACCGTAAAATCTCCATTCCCACCTCACTCCAGGGGAAGGTTACTGCAAAATCCCCATTTCCTCCCGATCAGCTGGGACTCGGGAGGCCGAGAATAGATGGGGGCGGGGCCAGTTGGAATTTTTACTACCAGTTCTGTGGGTGTGGCTTGGTGGGCGTGGCATGGCTTGGTGGGTGTGGCAGGGGAAGGATACCGTAAAATCTCCATTCCCACCTCACTCCAGGGGAAGGATACCGTAAAATCTCCATTCCCTCCCCAATCCAGGGGAAAGATACTGCAAAATCCCCATTTTCTCCCGATCAGCTGGGACTCGGGAGGCCGAGAATAGATGGGGGCGGGGCCAGTTGGAATTTTTACTACCGGTTCTGTGGGTGTGGCTTGGTGGGCGTGGCATGGCTTGGTGGGCGTGGCAGGGCAAGGATACCATAAAATCTCCATTCCCACCTCACTCCAGGGGAAGGATACTGTAAAATCTCCATTCCCTCCCCAATCCAGGGGAAGGATACTGCAAAATCCCCATTTCCTCCCGATCGGCTGGGACTTGGGAGGCAGAGAATAGATGGGGACGGGGCCAGTCAAAATTTTTACTACCGGTTCTCCGAACTACTCAAACTTTCCGCTACCGGTTCTCCAGAACTGGTCAGAACTTACTGACACCTATCTCTGCTTTGAATTCTTCACCTCCGCTGACTGGAGAACGCAGTTAGTTAGAAGAGAATAAACAAGAGTTGGAAGAGACCTTAGAGGTCCTCTAATCCAGCCCCCAGCTCAGACAGGGAAACCCTACCCCACTTCAGGCAAGATTCTCGACTTCTGACCACAACTGAGCCAGAATTTGGAGTGAAAAAATGTGCAGAGAAGAGCAACAAAGATGATTAAAGGCCCGGAGATTAAAATATATGAAGAACGGTTGCAGGAATTGGGTTTGGCTCGTCTAGAGAAAAGGAGTACTAGGGGTGATATGATAATAACAGATTTCCAAATATTTGGGGAACTGCCCCAAAGAAGAGGAAGGGGTCCACTTATTCTCCAAAGCACCTGAAGGCAAGAAAAGAAGCAACGGACAATTAACCCGCGGAACAGCTGGCCACCAGAAGTTATGGGTGCTCCATCACTGGAGGGTTTTAAGTTGAGATTGGACAACGATTTGTCTGAAATGGTCTAGGATCTCTTGCTTGACCAGGAGGTTGGACTAGAAGACCTCCGAGGTCCCTTCCGGCTCTTCTGCCATTGAAATTTACGTTTTGATAAGTGGGGTTTCCCCCGTTTTACGACCTTTCTTGCCTCCGTGGTTAAGTGAATCCCTGCTAGTTCTTGAATTAGGTAACCCGGTCGTGGAGCAAATCTGGGCTTCCCCACTCACTTTGCTCGTTAGGGAATCATTTGAACCCAGGACCCTGTAACGGTCATAAGTATGAGCCAGTTGTCGAGCATCCATATGTAAGTCACATGACCATGGGGATGGCTGCAACGGTCTTAAGTTCGAAAAACGGTACGAAGTCACTTTTTTTCAGTGATGTTGTAACTTTGAACAGTCTCCTCTTCCTCTTCCTCCTTCTGATTCTCCTCCTCCTTTCTCTTTTTCCTTCTCCTTCCTTCCTTCTAATTCTCCTCCTTCTCCTCCTTTCTCCTTTCCTTCCCCTCCTCCTCCTCCTGATTCTCCTCCTCCTCCTCTTTCTGATTCTTCTTCTCCTTCTTCTTCTCCTCCTTCTCCTCCTTCTTTCTCCCTTTCCTTTTCCTCCTCCTCCTCCTCCTTCTCTTTCTTCTTCTCCTTCTCCTTTCACTTCTCCTTTCCTCCTCCTCCTCCTTCTGATTCTCCTCCTCCTCCTTCTCTTTTTTCTCCTCCTCCTCCTCCTCTTTCCTTTTCCTCCTCCTCCTTTTTCTCCTCCTCCTCCTTTCACTTTCTCCTTCTCCTTTCTCCTTTTCCTTCCCTCCTCCTCCTTCTGATTCTCCTCCTCCTCCTCTTTCTGATTCTTCTTCTCCTTCTTCTCCTTCTTTCTCCCTTTCCTTCCCCTCCTTTTCCTTTTCCTCCTCCTCTTCCTTCTCTTTCTCCTTCTCCTTCTTTCACTTCTCCTTTCTCCTCCTCCTCCTCCTTCTGATTCTCCTCCTCCTCCTTTTTCCTCCTCCTCCTCTTTTCCTTTTCCCCTCCTTTTTCTCCTCCTCCTCCTCCTCTTTCACTTTCTCCTTCTCCTTTCTCCTTTTCCTCCTCCTTCTCCTTCTAATTCTCCTCCTTCCCCTTCTCCTCCTCCTTTCTCCTTCTCCTTTTCCTTCTCCTCCTTCTGATTCTCCTCCTCCTCCTTCTCTTTCTCCTTTTTTCTCCTCCTCCTCCTCCTGATTCCCCTGCTTCTCCTCCTCCTCCTTCTCTTTTTTCCTTCTCCTTCTCCTCCCCCACTCCTCCTAGCACGATTTCTCCAGACGATTTCTTCCAGGACTGGACAGGAATCGAGTGTCCTGTCTTTCAGGGCCCGAGAAGTCAAATGAAAACTTTGGGCTGCTTTCCTTTTTTTGAGGGAAAAAACCCCACCGGATTGGAACTCAACCAGCCTATTTTTAAGCCTTTCCACGGACACATTAATCCAATTATGGCCACCAGTGGGATTCGATCAGTTTTCAGAAAGCCCCTTTGAGGTAGACCTGTCAGGGGACAGAAGCCTGGAACGTCACTAATTTTTCATTTAATCTTTCTATTATTATAACGTGGAGGAAAATAGATCAAGAAATCATGTCAAGGAGGATGGGGTGGGGGAGACCAAGAATAAAATACACCTGTAAAAGCTTTATTCAGACAGAGCCAGTGATTCTCACCCCCAGCACCTGTAAGGGGTGGACTTCAACTCCCAGAATTCCCCAGCCATTCCGCTTTTATTTCTCACCCTCCAATTGCCTTTATGTTAGCCTTCCTCTCCCCTTCCGGCCTTCCTTCCTTTCCTTCTTTCCTTCTTTCTGGATTTCTTGGACCAGGACTTCTTTTTTCTTAATTTCTTTCCTTCTCTTACTTTCTTTCTTTCTTTTTTCTTTCTTTCCGTTGTTCCTTCCTACCTTTCTTTCTTTCCTTCCTTCCTTCCCTTTCTTTCTTTCCTTCCTTCCTTCTCTTTCTTTCTTTCTTTCCTTCCTTTCTTCCCTTTCTTTTTGCTTTCTTTCCTTCCTTCCTGCCTTCCTTTCCTTGCCTTCCTTTCCTTCCTTCCTTCTCTTCCTTTCTTTTTTCCTTCCTTCCTCCCTTCCTTTCTTCCTTCTCTTCCTTTCTTTTTTCTTTCTTTCCTTCCTTCCTTCCTTCCCTTTCTTTCTTTCCTTCCTTCCTTCCCTTTCTTTTTCCTTTCTTTCCTTCCTTCCTTCCTTCCTTCCTTCCTTCCTTCCTTCCTTTCCTTGCCTTTCTTTCCTTCCTTCCTTCTCTTCCTTTCTTTTTTCCTTCCTTCCTTCCTTTCTTCCTTCTCTTCCTTTCTTTTTTCTTTCTTTCCTTCCTTCCCTTTCTTTCTTTCCTTCCTTCCTTCCCTTTCGTTTTCCTTTCTTTCCTTCCTTCCTTCCTTCCCTTTCTTTCTTTCTTTCTTTCCTTCCTTCTCTTTCTTTCTTTTTTCTTTCTTTCCTTCCATCCATCCTTCCTTTCCTCCCTCCCTCCCTCCCTCCCTCCCTCCCTCCCTTCCTTCCTTCCTTCCTTCCTTTCCTTGCCTTCCTTTCCTTGCCTTCCTTTCATTGCCTTCCTTTCCTTCCTTCCTTCTCTTCCTTTCTTTTTTCCTTCCTTCCTTCCTTCCTTTCTTCCTTCTCTTCCTTTCTTTTTTCTTTCTTTCCTTCCTTCCTTCCTTCCTTCCTTCCTTCCTTCCTTCCCTTTCTTTCTTTCCTTCCTTCCTTCCCTTTCTTTTTCCTTTCTTTCCTTCCTTCCTTCCTTCCTTTCCTTGCCTTTCTTTCCTTCCTTCCTTCTCTCCCTTTCTTTTTTCCTTCCTTCCTTCCTTCCTTCCTTCCTTCTCTTCCTTTCTTTTTTCTTTCTTTCCTTCCTTCCCTTTCTTTTTCCTTTCTTTCCTTCCTTCCCTTTCTTTTTCCTTTCTTTCCTTCCTTCCTTCCTTCCCTTTCTTTCTTTCTTTCTTTCTTTCTTTCTTTCCTTCCTTCTCTTTCTTTCTTTTTTCTTTCTTTCCTTCCATCCATCCTTCCTTCCCTCCCTCCCTCCCTCCCTCCCTTCCTCCCTCCCTCCCTCCCTCCTTCCTTCCTTCCTTCCTTTATTTTCTGATCAAAATTACAGCAGCTTCATTAGCCATTTCAACCAGCTTGCCCCCAGGGGCATTATTTAAGCGGTAAGGATGGCAGAGCCAAACTGATGAATTCTTGCAAGCATATATGCATATCAATAAAGCTGTTTAGAACCCGGGCTGGATTTGAAAAAGCCCCATT